>BPTQ01000006.1:31440449-31775673 GCA_019973895.1 Chrysanthemum seticuspe
TAGACTTTCCTTAGCAAATCATTCATACGTTTATCCCATAGGAATAGCGGAGGATGTCTTAATTGAGGTTGCCAATATTGTCTATCCGGTGGACTTTGCAATTGTAGACATTGAGGAAGATAAAAACCTGCCATTAATCCTAGGGACACCTTTCCTGACCACCGCTAAGGCAACCATCAAATGCGGTGAAGGGATTATGATACTTAGAAGTGGAAAAGGACAAGTTAGGATACCTATTGTTCCGAGATATCCTCTTAAGATCATGGAAAAGATTACGGATGAGAATCCACAAGTCCCTAACAATGTGGTTAGGAAGAAAATGAACGATTGGGAAAAAGGGCTTAGAGAATTCATGGTTCAAGGGTTAAATGCGACATTGTGGAAACGTGATAAAAAGTTAGGAAATAACTATACCACAATACCACAAACTCAAAAGAACCCTAAGGAATTTTTGAATGGAGAAAAGGTGCTTTTGTATAAATCAAGAATAAAAGCATTATGGGGAAGGAATAAGCCAAGATGGTTTGGACCTTATACGGTGAAAGAAACTAATCTAAAAAATAAAACCGTTATCATAATAGACGATGTTGGAAGAGAATTCACGGTGAGCATACAACGTCTACAACCTTATGATAAGGGCTTAGTGGAAGAAAGGAAGGATGGCAATGAAGTCACGTAGGGGCACGACTTCGAGTCTAGCTACAAGACTCATAAATAAAGAAAAGCGCTTCGTGGGAGGCAACCCATGCTTAATTGTTTGCTTGTTTGTGTCATGTATCTTTTATTGATTGTTTATTCTCATGTTTGAATTTGTAAAAATGCTTTATTTTTTCTTTAATTAAAGGTATTTTACATAAGGAATAAGTGTAGGGAGGATTACACACGTTTTCAAAAGAAACGTGAACATGAGAATTACAATTATTTAAAAGATATACATGTGTGTTTGTTCGAGTCAAATGCTTGTATCGAGTCATAATGGATGTTATTGCAGGAAATTTTTCCAGATTTTAAAGATAAAAATTTTCCAGAATTTTTTCCAGAAAAATCGCAGACCAGTTTCTGTCATGATAACCTGACGGCGTCAGGATCTCAACCTGACGGCGTCAGGAGGAGCAGAAACAGCTTCTAACTTTTTCTCGTTTTCTGTGCTACTTATAAATTTTTGGAATTTTCCAGGTCTTAATTTTCTAAAAAAAAAAATCTGCAAACATCCATTCCACAAGCATTATATCTTATTTAAGTCTGGAATTACATCTTGTTGTGATTTTTCTTTGTTCGGTTTGATGCGTTGGGTTGTTTGTTTTCTTCAAGTGTGCAGGTTTAATTTATCAAGAAGAAGTTACATAAGATTGGAAGGAGCTTTTCAAGCAATAATTCTTCTTGAAAAGGATTTAACCACCACTTTACACGGATCCTACCGAGCTAATCAGGGGAGTATTAGTTTCTTTCGTTTTTAATTACCTTCTTTTATCATAACTTTGATACTTTCGGGGAACATTGGGGACAATGTTCAGTTTAAGTGTAGGGAGGGAAAATAAAAAGGGAACTTTGAAACTATGCTTATCCTTGACTATTTGCTTTGTCTAATTGTATTTGTGTAATAAACCATGAGAAATGTCGGTTAGGGTAATTTTGGCACCAAATTTAAAAATTTTCATAACATATAGGAGTGGGCCATTAGTCTTAACAAAAGCGTCTCATGGATAGGAAGTTGCATGACTAGCACAAAAACCCTTACCACCCAAATTCCACCAAAATGTGAGGATCGCCCTTAGATTAGTAGGAATTAAAGCATTCATCTTTAATGCTTAGAGTGTGAACCGGTAGTATATTAGATTCTAGAACTTGTTTTGTGATGCATTCCGAGATCGTAAGTGAGGCTACACTTGTGTAGTTAGGAATAACTAAATGATAAGAGGCATTAGGATAAACCCTTGTTTGATACCCGTAATATAATTACTTCTTCCACATCGGTGGAGTAATTCCCCCACACCCTTTGCGTTGTACTCATTTTTAGTACACGATACCCCTAGTTAACCCCTCAGAGCCTATTCTTTTCGCGGTTCTCGTGATATTTCGGTTTTTCCGGAATATCAATGAAGAGCATTGTTTACACCCCACCCCCAAATATACACCCAAATCGCCTTAGCCTACCCCTTATGCACTCACTTTTAGTGCAAATGTTTGTTATCACCCTAAACCCTTAGTTCAATTATCTAGTTGCTTGCATAAGTTGCTAAGTCGAGTCATATCCTTTGTATACAGTTTTGGGACGATTGGGATTCATGGGAAAAGTTAAAGTTTATGAAATGAAGGGAAGGGAACGTTAAATTCAAATTCCCTTTGTTTGCGTAATAATGTACCCCAAGTGTTTTGATCTTTTCAATTCGGGTCAAATTAGTGTTAGAGTAATAAAAACTCAAGTGTAGGGATATGCTTATAAATCACTATTATTTTGATGTTATCGTAGAGGATGGTAGAGTAAAAGTGTATGAAAAAAAAAAAAAAAAAAAATCGAAAAAAAATTAGAAAAAGAGAAAAAGAAAAAAATATAGAGAGTAAGAAAAAAAAAAAAAAAAAAAAAAAAAAAAAAAAAACATACGGGCTACCATCCTACATCTATCATTTAAATTTATGTTTGTTTATTTCCGTTACCTAGAGTTTTAGAGTGTCGAGTCTTGGCTTAGCAACGCCATTCTTCGTATGCATTTAACTTAGAGATTTTTGACTTGCCACCACTAAATAGCCTATCCCACCAAACCCTTTGTTTCCCTACCGTAAGCCTAACATTACAACCCTTTAAAAGACCTCTTTGATAGTCTTTCCTAGGTGCTTACGCCAAAGCGATGGAGGTTTGATCTATTCTCAAGCCTATGGTAATTTATGTACTAGGACCGGTTAATGAGTGTTTATCTTCCATTTCCTATTTGTTATATTTCATATATACACCCGAGAGAGATGTGAGTATCCAAACACCCCATGTGAGGTGCTAGTATGTAATTTCCGTGCTTGTTATGACTTTTGCGGGGCTTATATGTGTTGTGGACCGTTTTGAATTAATGCTTCATGACCCCTAACTTATAAATTAATTGGCTAAAAGCACATTTGCTTGAGGACAAGCAAATAACAAGTGTAGGGATATTTGATAAGGTTTTAAAAGGTACCTTTTTGAGGGGTCGTTTAAGCCCTTATTTGATCACTTTTGTATCCGTTATTGCTTAATATCGTTCCTTTTCACTTTTTAGGTCTCTTGAAGGCAAAATGCTGAAATGGCACTTATTTGGACGAAAAGGCGCGGATATACGAAGAAAATGGCCAAAGTCAAGAATCGAGACACTCAAGCTGCTGAAATACAAGGGGACGGCGTCAGGCACAACTAGTGACGCCGTCGGAGAACTTTTGTGACGGCTCAGTAGCCAAATTTCTTTTTTACACTTGACGGCGTCAGAAAGCCGACGGCGTCACAACCACAAGGTGACGCCGTCACAAGGTGACGCCGTCACAAGGTGATCAAGACTATGTGCGTGAAGTAGTTGATATTGTTTTGGCCATAACTTTTGCATACGAACTCGGATTTAGGTGGTTCAAAAGCCCACGCGACCGGAACGAGAAAATCTACAATTTGGTGAAAAAATGGTCGTGACGCCGTCAATCTATAAGTGTGACGCCGTCACCCTTTTCCGACAGAAAATCTGCCTATAAATAGAACATTATAACTTCACTTTTTGTAGGCTCTAAACCCTAACTCCGATTCCAGGGATTAGATAGGTGTTTTTCCAGCAACTTTGAAGATTTCAATCACTCCAAAAACATCTTGTAATGGTTTGTTGATTATATCTTAATCCATATATTCAATTTATCATTATGTCTATCCTATGTTTGATTGATTGTGTGTATGCTTGCATGTTTACCATGTCCGGCTAAATTACTTGTGTGTTTGCTTAGATATATGAAACCTAGTTGTTAATTATTGTTAGGTTGTCTCTTATCTTAATTGTAATTGGCTTAGGAGTGCGACTAGGCTATCGTTGTGTTTAATACTTGATAAATCTTTGATTGTTTATGAATGACTTAGTGGATTTCGTTTACTAAACCCAAAGATAACCTCAAAGTTAGTTTATGAATGACTTAGTGGATTTCGTTTACTACACTTAAAGGTAACTTCAAAGAGTTAGGGAATGCACACCTTACAACCTTAGAAAACACAATGCATTAAGAATAAGGACGTGACAATTCAACCTTCAATAGGAGATAACTAGGGAGTAGTAGAATCTAGGTAAACACATCTTTAACTATCATAAGAGCACACAACAATAGACATAGACTATCACAACCTTAGCTTAGATAATTAGATAATAGTAGAGTAATCGGTAGCAATACCAACCCCCCAAATCCAATACCCGAGATTCGTACCTTTTCATTTTCTAAAAAACATAAAAAGATAAAAAATAATCTTCCTCAACCTCAACCTTAGCGTAGTAACTTCTCACTAGCATTCCTATTCCCCTAGAGAACGATATCAATACCCGTGGCTTACCCTAATTACTACACTACAACGATTAGGTTCACTGCCTAGGGTGTTATAAAACTTGCTCGAAGAAAAGGAAGTTTCCTTGACCCCGAACGACGCGTGTAGCGTTATCACTCCGCGTAATCCACGGGGAGTTACCGAAGTGACCTGCTGTCAGGGCTGTTTGATGTTGACCCTGGCAGGAGTTTCCATTCAATCACTGAGGATCACAGATGTGAACCTCTCATAAATGTTCTCGACAGATTGCTAAGATCTGTGAAGGACTCGATATGAACCACTGATGATCTTATTGTTGATCATCAAGTGATTAAATGTCAAGTGTTCCTAAGAGATCTTTTGATGAATCTCGTGGCTCTAGACTCAACAGTGCGTTTTGGTTTTCCTGAGCGGAGACTAGGGAGAGGGTCTCCTTCTTCAATACCAGCGATCTCTAAGAGAAAGCTAATAGTTTATGTAGGGTTCCCTGTGAGAATGAAACAAGCTTCTGTTGAGAGAAGCTTGAGTGGCTAAGAAGGTATAGTGCATGCGTCACTGGGTCCATGACGACTTTTAATCTTCAATACCGGTGTCACTATGTGACAACCAGTAGCATATGAATTGAACCCGGTGTCTGCCCTAAGTTGAATAATCTGGAGGGCTATTTCTTTTCACCCTTTACTTTACATTTCTTTTTTATTCTTCAACTCCTTCTTTCTCCAATTCTCATTTTCTCCTTTTTACAATCATTCCTAAGGACTTCTAACACAAACTAATGGTAGTGTCCTTGGGTAGATCCCTCCGGCTCTGGCGGATCATAGGACGGTTATTCCTAACCTTAGTCACCTTATAACTCCATGACTAACCTATGTTTTGCCATTATAACCACTATAAGTTAAAATATCTCTCAAAGGGTTTGTAAATGAAAAACATGTTTGAACCACTGTGAGAGATAAGTTTTTGCATAAATACTCCCCCTCCACATGTGCTTAATGGTTTTAATGGTTTAAATGCACAGTGAGGAAAGAGCGCGCACTTTTTGAATTGATCCACTGAAGATAGACAATTCCCCGCGAGACACGGTTACGTTGCATAGTTAAAGAGTTACATTGTCGGCTTTTAGGTGACAACTAGCTCTAATAACTATCTTGAAGGTGTAGACAAACCTCGAAAGGTTGTCATACCCGTCAGAGTTCATGTCTATCAAGAGTTTCTCGAATGGTACTTTCTACTTGGACAAGTCCTTTGCGAGACACGTTTACATCACTAGCGAACTAGCTTGAAATTATTACCCGTCCAGGACAAGTCTTTTCGAGTTACTAACAGTTTAGTACCGTCAATTCGTAGGTTAAGTCTGAGGTACACAGATTCATTTGCATTTTGCACAACATATTTCTTATCACATAATTTTCTCCCCCTCAAAAATGGCATATAAAATGTTATTTTTGAACGGTTGACAATAAATATGACCATTTCGAGTTTTGCGGGAAGAGTGACCACTGTGAACAATTTGTGAACAAAGTTTTAATTCAAATACTCCCCCTCAACTTGTGATATAAACGGTTGAGGTTTTAAAATCATATGGGGAAGTACTTGTCTTTTTGAGCAAGACCTTGAAAAAATGAAAGGTTTGATAGGTTTTACTCAAAAATAAGAAGCTTTCGCTCCTTTTATAAGGATTGTGGCACTGAGGCGTACCACAGGGTCCTTTCTTGACCATTACGGGTTGTACACTGTTATGTGTGCACAAGCCATTCACATATAAAATCATGCATCCAAAATTTAATGAAGGAAACAATTCAAGGAGTACCAGGAAGTGCAGTGATATTCCCAGGAATGCGCACAGGGCGTTGAAAACCGGTGATGTTTATCCTGGGTCGACCACCAACATAGCTCTCCAAGCGTCTGAACTGATCCCTTCTGAACAACCGTTCATCAATCATGGTGATGATACGTCTCACATCCCTCCTGTCCTGAGAGTTCCAGCGCTTAGGATTTCCAACTTTCATGCGTATATCCTTCAATCTGTACGCCAATCCATCCCTAACCATCTTCAAGGTATGATCCCCGAATTTGTGGAGCTCACTACACGTCATTAAGCAGTTTCTTCGAAGTTCACTGCGGTAAACAATGCCGAAAGGTTTGCTGATGAGCGTGAGTTGTTTAAGCTGGTTGATGTCGGGAAGATCGAGCTGTGGTGGAGTGAAGTTTACACGTTTCTGATATGATTCAACAGCCATCTGGATATCTTCGACACGTTCTTTGATCACAATGCGTCTGATGAAGATGAGAACTGACTTGATAAATTCACGTTGAACTTCAGTCGAGAATTGTCTCATACGACCCTGTACTTTGGCAAGATACATGTCTTCGATGTCGTTGAGGGACAAGTTCTCAAAGTCAGCCTCGGAGAATCCATAGTCCTGTTCATCTTGTCGTTTGACTATGATATTCTTCAAGAATGTGTAGTCCCACTTAGACTTGAGATCAATGTGTTTGATGGCCACGATGTCCTTGGAGCTAAACACTTCATGTTGAGACTTCTGAACCAGGCAGCTTCTGTAGTAGATCCTTCGGCGTTCAGGCCAATGATGAATCCCATACAACGCATCTTGGTCGTATGCTTGCACGTTGTCAGAAAACAAGTGATTTGCACGTTCCTCGATAGCTATGCAGTTAGAGTAAATGGCCGCTGGGAATGGAAGAGTCAATGATGTAGTGTATTTTCTCGAACCATCGCCACCATGGAGAAGAAATTCCAGGTCTTTGTTGAAGAAATATCTGAAGGGAATCCTTGGTTCGTCTGCTTGGCCAATGGTTGGTAGAGGTTTGGTCCAGTCGGTGTAATATGGAGGGTTGTCCCGTTGTGTGAAGTCAATGTTTGCTTCCGGATTGAGCCAATCCATGTTGGTAGACATAGCTCGAGCGATGTTCTCAAGATGATATTCGACCTCGAGGGCACTTTCAGAGCTGTCTTTCCATAGTTGAAAAGCTTCATTCTTGATTCGCTTCAATTCAGATTTCGTCATTTTCTTCACTTGGAACTTTTCTTGCAACAGTTTTGCATGCTTCAATGTTGAACCGTCTACCAATTCTTGGCCTGCATCAGGGTAGGGAGTTTGATTGACAAGTGTGGAGAACCATTCAAACTCTTCGGTTTTATCGTCATCTAGCCATGATACGACTCCGGGCTGAGTCGTCTGCTTCTTCTTTTTGGAAGGCTTTGATGATGACACTGGTCTCTGCACTTGTTTGGGTGAGGTGGGTTGTTGTCGGGGCTCAAGGACCTCTTTATCGTCACCACCCGTATACTCAAAGTAATCACCAGTTGTATGAGTCAGGGGTGGTAACTCGGAATCGTCCCGAGGTTTATCAGTAGAAGACCGAGGTTGTGGAGACTTATGTTGAGAAGAAGTCCGAGGTGAAGGAGGTGGCATAGAAGTAGATTTACCAGACTGTTTCTGACGTTTAGGTGCAGAGTCCTTATCCTTATCATCGTCATCTCTTGGTCTTTTGGTTTGGTCGGCTGATTCCTTGCATGATGATCTGAGTCGATAGTCAAGTAGGATTTCGAAAAATTTAGCTTCATCCGAAGTAAACGTTCCAGATCTCTTTGACATTTGCATCACAAGTTTAGCGATTAATTCAGATTCAGAGAAATCAGCTTCTTTGGGCATTGTATGTTTAACCAATGCTACGATGTTAGGGGTGAGTTGTCTGGAAAATACTTCTTTTGTCACACTGGGGACAGTGTCGAGAAGAAACTTGTGAGTATGATCTCTTGCTGTCTTCTCCAGTTCCATTTGGACTTTAGGAACGATATCCTGAAGGTACTTGTTAGTGTAACCTTCAATCATTTCGTTCAGTTCCTCTTGTCGATGACTCTTCATGAACGTCTGAACAAATTTCCTTTCTTTCTCCATCTTGTCTATCTCATCATTTAAGGACTGAATTTGGTCAGCAAACCAATTCATTTTTCTGTAAGTTATGTCCTTCTTTCTGATTTGTTGGACAGCTTTTACAATCCTTTTATGAGACTGAGAGATCCAAGACTTTGGTGGTTTCTTCACTGATCTGGATGATGATCTGGTTGACTTTGTTGATGGTGGTTGTGATGAGTGAGACGAAGAATCCGATGATGAGGAGACATGAGGAGACTTCATGTCCTTAGGAGTTTCTGAGGTTTTCTCCTTTGAGTGTGTTGGACTGTCTAGAAGAAACTTTGAGTAATCATCCTCGTCATCCTTAGACTTTTCTTTCTCAGTTACCAGTTTCTCAAAATCATACTCAATAGTGTCCTCCACAGGCTGTTGTAGTTGCAGAAGAGTGGTGGCACCAGCTCCCTTATCGGGTTGATTAACCGCATCAGGAGATGGTTTAGAGTGGGCAGCTCCACTTGATCCTCCAGGGCCACCCATTTGATCTTTAGCAAATTCTTCGGCCTTGTGAAGGTGTCTGACTTTATGAAACTTCTTCCTGTATGCATGATCCAATTGCTCTTCTTCATCTTCAGAGCTTTCATCCTGAGGTACAAGTGCAGTAGTCTTCTCTTTTCCTTTAATAGTTTGGGGACTTGGAGGTTTTGGTACTGAGGGATTTTCATCCTTTACAGTTTCAGAGAATGTGATCTCTTCATCTGTGTCAGTATCCTCAGAATCCTCGTCCCTGAGCTGTCTTTGCGGTTCAAGTGAAAGGATCGGAGTGGCTTCCAGAGAAGGAACTTTCTTCTTAGGGGTGGGTTTCCTCTTTGGAATGGGTTTCTTCTTTGGAACATTCCTTTGACTATCTGTACTTGTGACACTTCCAGCACTTCCTTTTCTGGTTCTCCTTACCGGTGTTCCAGAAGTTTTATCGTCGAGGTGACCAACTTTGCCTTGTCTGACTGCTTCCAGATACCTTTGGTACGATTCTAGCTTTCTGACATCTTCAGTTAGAAGGAGATCTGGCAGCACAGCACCTTGTTTCTTTGTAGACGTTTCCTTGATTCTAACAGTGAGAATGGGTTCCGTCAACATGTCATGATTATCGGGGTCATTGAGCCTCTTGGGAATGTCAGGGTGAAGTCCAAGTGCTCTCTGGATCAACAATTTGGTATATCTGATGTAGGGAATCTTTGAGCCAAGTTTGTTGAGAAATGACATCATGTCATCCCAAATCAGAGCTTCGATAGCGATGTGTTTCTTGTTGACCAATGCCCAGAATATTTGCAGTTCCATGAGCTTAGGGTGCTCATAGCCGCTGTCACGACCAGAAACAGACTTGGTGATGATCATGTAGAGAGTTCTCCAGGGTTGAGGAATACTCTTAAGCTCTACGTGAGAGTGCTTGTTGATTACTCCTGTAGCCTCGTCATAACTGATATCGATTAAGAATTGGAGAGTGAGCTCTTCCGCAGGTGAGGCATATAGTTTGGTTGGATCAACTTCAGGAATTAGAAGAACAGCCCTCAAGTCTGCAGGTGTAATAGTGACTTGTTTGTGATTCAGAGTCACCGTCACAGCAGTTTGTCCTTTGACCCTTTCCATGGTGTTCCAGAACTGTTGGATGTAGATCTCAGGAATAGTTGCAGAGTGAGTAAGCATGTTCTGATATGGATGAGTCCTCAGAATATCAATAGCAATAAGACATGAAGATTCAGAGCAAGTGAGGGTGTCAAAGTCAACACGGAGGTTATTCTTTCCTATCTTCATTGGATAGCCATGAGGATAGATATCAGCAATGGAGAGAACTTCAAGTGCATCCACATTCATTTGTTCAGCCATGTCGTGATCTGAAATAACATTAGCCAAAAGAACCAACATTTCGAGAGACATAATGTTAGTCAACAGAAGGTCTTATTGTCTAGTTATTGAATGTATAGTGATAATGATTGTTACGAATCCTAAGTCACTTGTATGTTCAGTAGTTCATTGATATCGTGAAATGTTTCGTGAGTTAGTTAACTTTAAGTTTTAAAGTTTATTTTATCACTTATTGTTCACAACATATCAGACGATTTAAGTTTATTAGTGACATTTTTGGATTCGTGATGATATGATTAGTTTATTTACAAGTTTGTACAAGTAACAATTCATTATGAAGGTCAATCCAGGGTTAAGCGTAGCTTTGGCAAAGTTATGCGTAGACAGGTATGATATGTGCTTAGGCGTAGACTGACGCGTAGAATCCTATCTTACGCGTAAGAAATGTTACGCGTAGGAAAAAGAGACATTATGCGTAGGCATATATTAACCTTACGCGTAAGGCTACTCGTAAGAGTTGACCTTATGCGTAGAGGTCACTGTTTACGCATATCCTTCACAGGATACGCGTAGTCCATTGTAGAACCTTATGCGTAGAAGCTACGCGTAAGATTAATCTTACGCATAACAAGCTACGCGTAAGGTGATCCTTAAGCGTAGAGAGTCTAATGACCTTGATTCTGAGTGTTAAGCGTAGCAAAGCCTGAAATAAATCCATCAAATCATCAACATTAACACATACATACATTTTAACAACAGATCATGGCAATAACATATGTTACACAGTTATGCGTAGAATTGCATACGCGTAGACTAAACCCTAGATCTACGCGTATGATATCTAGCCATGGATTATGCACCAAAGTTTTTCTGGTATATTATAGATGTTGTGAGAGCATGTAGACCAAGTTTTAACACTTATTATGCAGTGAATCAAAAATACCCAAAGTTTATAAGCTTTAAACCCTAGTTTCGAATTGATGACCAATTCGTGTTTCTGGGTGGCTATAGACTATGGAAATCATCAATTCAACAACTTAAAAGTATAACACAACAATCTTTTTGACCAAATCACTTATCATTCAAAAATACCCAAATCGACCTATAAACCCTAATTTTCAAAAGTCTTCAATTAGTGGTTCTGGGTGGAATTTGATGGTTAAACTGGCATCATTGATGTAGTATGAACGTTTTGACACAAATTATCTAACCTCAAACACACAATCTTGATCATGTGATCATACACTTATGCGTAGACCACAAAAACGAGATTATACATAGTTTTAACCGTTGGATTTTTGAAAAATTCAAAACCTTTGCTTAAAAACATGTTGTAAACGCAGAATCACTTACAAAATGATGATCTGAAACACGGATTTCTTGAGTGAATGTTATGCGTAGGATGATAATAGGTGTTTTGTAATAAATGTAAAGTGAAAGTTAGGTGGAGGATATATTTATTCAAAATATTTTTAAGGTTTTGACAGTTTTGGTCCCTCCACCTTTTCCTTTTTTCATCCAAAGCTTTTTAACTTCCATTTTTGGTTACCAAACGAAGATTTTTGGGAAAGAAACTTGACGACACTCCCCCTCGACTTGAGAAAATAATGAAAGGTTATTAATTAAAGTCCGAGGAGTGTCTATGAACCAGGAAATTTACCACCATTTGTAAAAGAATCAACCGAGATGTGATAACATGCAAGTACACAGATGTTTTGAAACAGTTAATGGATTATTTTCTCCCCCTCAACACTTGATCGGAAAAATGCTGAATTTTGAAAGATAAAAGTGTTGACGGAAGAAATGTACTTGCCATGTTGAAAGAAATATAGATTAGGAGAATATTTTTGTTGTTTTATCGGATTTTATATTTTTGTATTTTGTTTTTGAAAATTTATTTACAAAAGATGTTTTGGTGTTTGACAGGTTTTTTAAGACTGTTTTAAGAGGTCATCCAATTCCTCTTGAGTCAAACACCTCATACCAATTCGGTGGACCAACTCATTAAACCTAGCGGGATGCAAGGCTTTGGTGAGTAGATCTGCCAATTGGTATTCAGTACCCACAAAGTATAATTCAACGGTACCCTGTTCCACGTGGTCTTTGATGAAATGATAGCGTAGATCGATGTGCTTTGATTTCGAGTGCTGAACAGAGTTGCACGAGATTGCAATGGCACTCCGATTGTCGCAATACATCGGGATTCTGTCAAATACGTAACCATAGTCTTTGAGTTGTGTTCTCATCCAGATGACTTGAGCACAACACGCGGACATGGCTACATATTCTGCTTCAGTTGATGACAGCGATGTACAATCCTGCTTCTTTGATTGCCAAGACACCAGTTTATCACCGAGAGATTGTAGTGCGCCTGAAGTACTTTTCCTTGAATCTAAGCATCCTGCGTGATCAGCGTCTGAAAAAGCAATTAGTTCAAAACCAGAATCCTTCGGATACCAGATCCCCAAGTTAATGGTTCCCTTGATGTATCGGAGGATTCTTTTAGCCTCAGAGAGGTGGGTTTCAGTTGGTCGCGACTGATAACGGGAGCATAGATAAACGGCAAAGACAATATCAGGTCTGCTAGCTGTTAGATACATGAGAGACCCAATAATACTTCGGTATTTGGTAGGGTCAACCACTTTCCCATGTAAATCAGCATCTAACTTCTTGGTATGAGCCATTGGTGTAGCATAAGTATCACAGGTTGTCATTCCAAATTTGTTTAACAGTTCAAGGGCATATTTGGACTGACTCAGGAAAATACCACGGGGTGATTGATGAACTTGCAGTCCTAGAAAGAACGTAAGTTCACCCATCATGGACATTTCAAAATTTTTCTTCATTAGTTTTTCAAAAGCGATTGAAAACTTTTTATGTGTTGACCCAAAAATGATGTCATCCACGTAAATTTGAACAATTAAGATGTGTGCCCCGTGATATTGTATAAAAAGAGTTGGGTCAACCGAGCCTTTGGTGAAATTATTGGCAATGAGGAAAGATGATAGCTTATCGTACCATGCCCGAGGGGCTTGTTTGAGACCATAAAGAGCTTTGTTCAGTTTGTAGACATGGTTCGGGAACTCAGGATCAACGAATCCATCTGGTTGGCTGACATAGACCGTTTCTTTAAGTTGCCCATTGAGAAACGCCGTTTTGACATCCATCTGATAGACCGTCATGTTCATATGAGCAGCGAACGCGAGAAATATCCGAACAGCCTCAAGACGAGCAACCGGAGCAAAAGATTCTTCAATGTCTATCCCTTCTTCCTGATGATAACCCTTAGCAACTAGCCGTGACTTGTTTCGGATGACATTCCCTTCAGCATCCAATTTGTTTTTCCAAATCCATTTTAGACCAATGACGTAGACCCCTGTTGGTCTTTCAACCAGTTCCCATACTTCAAGACGTTTGAATTGGTTGAGTTCTTCTTGCATGGATTCAATCCAGTTGTCTTTTGTCATTGCATCCTTAATGTTTTTAGGTTCAGATTGGCAGACAGTTAGTGCATAAATGCAATGTTCACCGTCTGAGTGAAGACGTTGTCTCGTAACGACTGGTTGGTTTGGGTTGCCAATAATGTTAGCCAGAGGATGGTCTTTAGTCCATCTATGTGTAGAGGGTTGATGTTGGTATACATTGTGCAGATTCTGAGGATTCAAATGGTTTGTGGAAGATTCCGCGACATCTGGTGCAGCAGTCTCATTTGCAAACGGATTGAAGAACGCATTTGGATCAAAATCAGCAGGTGGGGGTATTTCATTCAGAATATCATCAGCTGGTTCATCATTGTTGGAAGCGGTGTGTTCAACTGTTGTGTTGGAGTCAATTGGTGTAGGTGCATCTTCAACAGTAGTTGTTGTAGCAGGTGTATCAGGTATAGGAATATTATCAGGTTGTGCAGCGTAAACAGCGGATACACCAGGAGCACGTGCATCAATATCGTCACAGAACAGAGGAGCAAATAACCTTTCCATTTGTTGACGAGTTAGCTGAGGGCTTTCTTCAGCTGATGATGGGGTTTGAGGGAAGTTTAAACGGTTGTGTCCGGGTTCTAAGCTGTTATACTCAGAAGCCATTTCCGTGAGTTCATCGAAATGAGCATGAATCGTTTCCATTACCTCCTTAGTTCGACGATTCCAGATTCGAAAACCTTTAGAATTGTCACAGTATCCAATAAAGACTCCAATATCAGCTTTGGCTTTTAGCTTTCCAAAATCATCACGATCATTATTTGGATAGCAAAGGGATCCAAATACATGAAAGTGTTTGAGGTTCGGTTTATAGTTGTGGACAAGCTCAAAAGGTGTTTTGTTGTGGCGTTTTGTGATCATAGAACGGTTTTGAGTATAGCATGCAGTGGATACAGCTTCTGCCCATAAGTAATCTGGAAGTTTAGCATTGATTAACATTGTTCGTGCAGCTTCCACTAACGTTCGGTTTCGTCTTTCAACAACTCCGTTTTGTTCAGGTGTCCGTGCAATAGATGTTTGATGCTGAATTCCCACTTTCTCATAAAATTCACGAAGGGTTTTGTTAACAAATTCAGTTCCTTTGTCTGTTCTTATGATTCTGACGATGTTGCGGAGCTGAACCTGTATCTTTGTGAGAAAGGTGATGATCATTTGTGGAGCTTGGTCTTTGCTACGAAGAAAGTAGACCCAAGTCCATCGTGAGTAGTCATCAACAATTACTAAGATGTAGCGTTTGCCATTGATCGTTTGCACACGCATCGGGCCACACAAATCCATGTGAAGAAGATGAAGCACATGCTGAGAGCTGTGTTCCACCTTTGAAGGAAAATGAGCACGAGTGCTTTTCCCTTGTTCACAGGCTGAGCAAAGGTGATCTTTTGAATACCGTAATCGTGGGAGTCCTTCAACTAGTTTGTGTCGAGCAAGGTTGGTGATGGTTTGAAAGTTTAGATGTGAGAGACGACGATGCCATAGCCAGGATTTTGTAGATGTTGCCTTGGAAAGTAAGCAAATGGGAGAGGAAGCGACCATGTCTTGCATAGAGATAGTGTAGAGACTAGAATTACGCGAGCCAGACATAAGATCGTTTCCTTGTAGATCACGAATGAAACAAGTTTTCTCCCTGAAAGCAACCTCCAAATCTCCATCACAAAATTGACCTACTGAAAACAGATTGTTACCGAGGCCTTCCACATAGTAAACCCTGCTGATTTCGATGTTCCCATTAACATAATCTCCGTAGCCCATAATGGCTGCGAAGTGATCGTTCCCGAATCTGACAGTGCCAATGAACTTTGCAATAAAGTTTGATAACAGTTTAAGGTTGCCTGTCATGTGTCGGGAACATCCGCTACCAACAATCCAGAGAATAATCTGTATCACCTGCATTACACACAGACGACACAGATGGAATAGAAGTAGATGTGGAACCCGAAATGTTAGAGGGTTCCGAAGCAGATCTGTTAGACATACACACATTGATAATTTTAGGCATCCATTTAAATCCTAGTGTGTTATATATCCATTTCTGCCATCTATAACTACTCTTTGCTTTAGTCTTAGTGAAAACACTAGGTGGTACTACATTCTTAGGAGGTGAAGCGGGAGCTATTGTGATAGCAATGGTTGCCTTAGAATCTAAAGAAGGTGGTTTACCAAGCACAGACTTAGAATGATTAGTGGGCCTAGAGGTATTCCGATTCTTAGGATTCCGTAATCGAGAGATTATAGCTTTAGCAACACATTTGTCATGACAATCAGAATTCATACTTGTTTGACAAATACCACAAGGTGCATCAGACTGAATATCAAAAGTACTTAACGGTTTAGCATTCGTTACATCACTATGTGTATTACATTTGCCAGACGCAACATCTATAGTGGAAGTAGCATGATTTTTATTCAGAGTCCTAGGGTGTTCTTCTACTTTAGCATTCTTTATTGATCTTTTCTTAGGTCGCAACTTCCTATTCTTCGATTGAGTGCTCCTAGGCTGTGAAGTGCGGACGTTTGGAAAAGATGCAACTATTCCTGTTTCAGTAGAGGGAAACACATTAGCAACTTGTGATTTGGCAGTGGGAATTCTTGGTTCACGATTACTAAGTGTGACTGGTGCTAATCTCTTAATCACAGTAGGCGGGAGTTGTTCATACATTCCTAACTTTTCCCGTAACTTAGAGATGGTGTGAATCAGATCTTGATTTTCAGAACGAATATTACCAGCAAAATTCATGACTTCTCTAGTGTGAGCAAGATAGTGATCTAGTTCATTAGATGCTTCATCTCGAGTCTTTTTGAGTAAATCAAATATGACACCATATTCCTGTTTAACTTTTAAAATTTCTTGTTCATATTTTGAGATTTGACTTTTCAAAGACACGTTTTGATCATCCAGTTGCTCAATTTTAGGATCAGAAGATTTTGCACTCAATTGAGCGATTTTCTTTTGATAACTAAGTTGATGGTTGTGAATATCTTTTTCACACCATTGAAGACGACGTTTTGCATTGTAAATTTCCGTGTGTAATCGTTTATTTTCAGCTTTTAAAGACTCGATCTGAAGCACATTATCGGTGTTCTCAACAGTTACAACAGTTTCAACAATATCAGCAGAGATATGATCAGATGCATATGGCAACGAATAGAGTAGCACAACATTATGGATATCAGCACATATAACATCTTCCAAGAGTCGATCAACATCTTTTCTCAACAGTTTCTTTTTGCGTTTTGTGTTAGTGATAGATGTTTCTGTTTTTTCGAAAACGTTTTTCATTACCCCAAGTTCCTTATGAAAATCCTTTTCCCAGGCAATTGCACAACTTTTCAAGTTTTTAACATTAGGTAAAAGATTTTTCTGAAAAATGTCTCTTTGTTCTCGCGCCAGAGGCGATTGAAAATGTTCAACTTTGATTTCAGAGCGATATTCTATCTCATGTTGTAAAATTTTGAGGTCAGCCATGAAAATGTCAAAATATCGAAGTATTTTTCGATCTTCAGGTTTTGAGTTTACTTCACTAATGGAAGGTAAAGGACCATAAGTTTGTGCAAAGTCTGTTTTGGGATTAACATTAGAAGACTCAGGTGTTTTGATGATAACCCTTGGTGTGTTAGAGGTATCCGTTGGTGTGACGAAAGTGAGCGCGTTTTTATAATTAAAAGGTTTGTTGTAAACAACGTTTTTTAATTTTGATCGACTCTCGTCTTCTGCATCAAATTCCTCTTGACGATGATATTCAACAACATTCATGACAGTATTATCAATTTTGTATTCTGCACTGGAAACTTCAGGAGTTGGTTTGAATGATTTTGAAAGCTTTGGTTTGTAATCAGCTAGGTTTTTTCCATATCCTTTTGGATTGGGTTTTAAGGTAAACTTTTCAATAGCTGTTACTGATTCACCATGTTTGTAAACAACGGTTTTAAACTCTTTAAGTTTGTTTTGCAAGCCGATAATTTCGTCAAGAAGGTCATCTACCCGATTCGTTGAATGCTTTTTGTATGCGGAGAACTGTTTTTGACAATTTAACAACTCAGCCTTAGCTTTGTGATTTTCCAAGGTGAGAGCGTTAATTTGCTTTTTATGTTCGTGTTTCAGTTGTTCTAATTCAGACAACAAAGCATTCTTCGAGGCGGCTAGATCACGCATCTGTCTCTCTAGATATTTTTCGTTTTGATGAGATTTTGCAAAAGCGGCTTCAAAACCTTTTTCACGGTTTTCTTGAGTTTTGAAAAAGTTGAGTTGCATTTGTAAACATTCAAAATCCTTGGTTAACAGTGCATTTTTGCTTTTTAAATCCTTGTTTAATGCATAACATTCCTCCATTTTGATTTTATGATCTTGAAGTAACTGAGCAAAATCCGGATGAGGCAACAAATCATCTTGTTCAACGTGAGTCTCAACATGATCATTCTTTAGATCTTCAAGTACGACTACGGAGTCAATTTGATTATCAAAGGAAACCATAAGGTCATCTTGATCGTCAAATGTAACTACAGTGTTAACTTGAAAATCATCAGAAGAAGATGTAAAAGACTCATTTTGAACAGTCTGATCCGTGCCGGATTCAGATATTTGCGGAGATATTAGTTCAGATATGATGATGGTTTGTTCGGGTACCTGAGACAAGCCATCAGTGTCATACACTGGGCCTATATCACTCATGTGCAGCTCATGCATATTAGCCATCAACATAACAGCTGCATTCGCCTGCAAGTCCTCCATATCATCATCTGAGTCTGCATCTGCCATAAAGCTCTGTTCTTTGTCTGTAAGAGATCCACCAGCTTCATCCTTAAGAGCCAGAAGTAAGGCCTCTTTGAAATAAGCACTGCCCCTAGTCCTTGGCTTTGGGCATGCATTAGCCAGGTGTCCCTTCTCATTGCAGTTGTAGCATCTAAGACCATTTAACCGATTCTGAGCATTTCCTTGTTCCACCACTTGAGCTCTGTTGTTATTCCTACCCACAGCATTAAACCCTTGACCACCGCCCATCTGACGACCATAATCACGATTCTGAACTTCAACACGTCCATTGTTCACAACAGCTTGATTCCGAGTGTTAGATGAGGAACGAATACGATTGTTGGATTTGTTGGTGTAACGGCCAAAAGCATTAGCAATCATCACAAATCCTTGTTGCAATGCTTCGAATGGATCGATTTCCTCAGTAGCTTCACTGACATATGCTTGAGAATTGTTGCTGTATGGAACCAATTGATTTTGTTGAGGTTGAGGTTGTTGCTGTGAAGGTGTGTTGGAAGCAGTTGGTTGAGTTGCTTGTTGAGAGGGATAATTCTGTTGAGCATATAAGGCAAGTTGTTGATTGTCCGGTTGTGACTGTTTAGCAATTTGAGCACGGAGAATCCTTTCCCGATCAACTTCCTTTTCATGAGGCTTCAAGTAATCGTACAACAATCCATAAGTAGAATGATGCATATTCTTCGCTTGACGGAGAAAAATGACATACTTCTCCCATTCTGGACCAAGACTACTCAGGAATTTAGTATTAACTGCAATTCTTGGCATGATGATGTTGTGTTTATCCAAATCATTGATGATGTCTGAAAACCGATGATGATAGGACTCTAGTGTCTCTCCAGGTTCAATCATGAAGTGTTCATAAGCCAAGTAGATTTTGGATTCCAAATCCTCCTGATTGAGTACAGATCCTTCCATAAGAAGACGAATATGATCCCACATTTTGTGTGTAGTCTTTTGAGCATCAACACTACGAAGAATTGGGTTTGGTAATCCTAAGAGGATGTATTCCATTGCAAGTTCATCAGCTTCATAGTGTAGAAGTTCTGTAGCATTGAGATCTGCAACAGTAGCAATGTTGGTTTGTTCATCTCTTGGTGGAATAGCGTTTGGATCTCCGGGTACAATGACAGTAGGCATCTCAAATGGACCTTCCAAGATAACCTTCTTTAAGAACTTTCCATGTGGCTTCTTCAGATCACAGAACCTAAAGAACCTTATCACCCATTGATCGTAGTTTCCTGGAGTGAGCATTGGAGGTCTATCAAGTGATCCAGCTTCATGAATTGATTGTTGGCTGCTTAAAGCTTCACACATCTTAGCAAACCAAGTGGGTTCCTTCATAGTGGTCCGTGATGGATGTTGATTGAAATCGGTTGTGTAGGGTTGAACTTGAAGGCTTGGTTGTGGTTGAACCATTTGTGGTTGTGGAATTGCACCAAGTTGTGGAGTATGTTGCTGATTAAATTGTTGTTGATAAATAGCTTGTTGTTGATTCCATTGTTGATGTTGTGGAGTTAATTGTTGTTGTTGTTGATGATTATAAGTGTGAGCGAAATAGTTAGAGTATGGTGGTTGAGACATGATGATAAACTTGTGTGGTAAAGATGGATCTTTGTAGTCGAATGAACCTTTGTTGATGAAGTATCCTTAGGCGTAGAAAAGACAAGAACCAAGTAGCACTTATGCGTAAAAACACCAAAAGTTACGCGTAACAATGAGGAGTTACGCGTAGGTTTTAGCTTACGCGTAAGCAGGATAAAAGCACTAAAGTTATGCGTAGACAAAAGTTAGGCGTAGAAAGTTAGGCGTAGGATTACCTTATGCGTAGACCTGAGTTTACGCGTAAAGTGAATCTTATGCGTAGAGTTTCTACGCGTAAGCTGATGCTTATGCGTAATTTTAGGGTTTTTGCCCAAATGATCTTTTACACTTCGCAGTGCAAAAGATATCCAAAGTCGACGTATTTTCAGACTTATCCAAGTAAGAAAACACGGATTAAACCAGAAAATTGAAGATCAAACCAAGGAACAATCTTACGCGTAATTTTAGGGTTTTGATACGCGTAGGATTACTCGTAACTTTGATTCTGCCCAAATGTGTTTCTAAACCAGTTTTTTGTTATGGAATAGCTTCAATAGTACCAAAAGAACACAAAAGTGTGAATTTTGATGTACCAAAACTGCTAAACGGGTTACGCGTAGAACGACACCCACGAACAAAAACAAGCTTAAAAACGTAAATCCACGCGTAAAGTTTGAAACTTTTTGCCAAAAACAAGTATTTTAACACCTTAAAACATTGAAAGTACAAGAATCTTGGATTAAAAAGTGTAAAAAACAAGTTTTTAAGATAACCAAAGATTGTGTTACCTTTACGCGTAAGACGCAAAACAAAAACTTCAAAAACAAAACGAGTACACCCAACTATTTGGCGATTGATACCACTGTTAGGTCACAAGTTTTACAACACAAGCTTATAGAGAAAGAGATGAAGGCGGATGAACAAGAATCAAACACACACACACATAATATTGTAACCGGTTATGCGTAAGGCATATGTGAAATGAAAGAACTTGAACAACCAACCCTCAAATGAGGGTTTACAAGAGTTTATATAGGCAAGGAGCTAGGGCAACACTCCCTCTCCTTCCCTATTCCTTATTGGACTTGGATCAAGCTTATGGGCCTTCTACATAAGCTTGACCTTAAACAAACATAAAGGCCATAACAAAGCTACCTATTACATATGAAATATAAATACTTGAAATACTGTTTAGGAGTGATTCCAACACATTATACATTCCGTATCGCATCCTCTTTTTGTTGAGACAAAAAGGGGGAGAAATATATAGAACTTGGTTATATTTGACTTTTCTGAAAAAGTCAAAACTACAAACATTGACTTTCTAAAAAAGTCAACATGATACTTCATTGGTAATACTTGACTTTCTGAAAAAGTCAACTGCATACTTTGACTTTATGAAAAAGTCAACATCATGCCACAACTAGTGAAGACTTTAACTTTATGAAAAAGTCAAACATCATACACTTGCATCATCATTTCTTTTTCAATTTCTAAAACTAATATTTTTATAACTCTTGTACAATTTTTGTATGTTTTATAAAAATAAAATTTATATTTTGTCCTCAACAAAAAGGGGGAGATTGTTAATACAAAGATCGTCATTAAACGTTATTTATATTTTTGATCTTTACCTAAGTTTTGTTAACGACAAAAGTAAATTTAATTTTTATAAAGCTTAAAGCTTGTCAAGTTTAATAGATATTAAAACAAGCTTTTTCAAATAATATCTTCATCACTCAAGCATTTACATTGTGATTAATCATATCTTAATATGACTCTAACCATAATGTATGATAGTAGCTTTTAGAATGTTTTGGTTTCTTAAAAACTAAACATTACTTATGTATTTGCATATTTCTAAAAATAGAAAAATAACACATGACATCATGTGATGCATCATGGAAATCATTGGAAGATTTCATTATATATTTTGTGTAGATTTGGACTCTTCATAACTTACACAATCTTGCATAGATATGGTTGACTTTGGCAAGATCTTGATATCTTGCTGTCAGACCTCGGCGGCACCAAAACTCTTAACGGGTGGAACCCTTTTAAGGGGTCCGCGGTCCGTGGTGCTTGCTGATGGTTTTGGCTATAAATAGCAAAGCCAAACCAAGTAGTTTTTCATCCATTTCTATCATACTCATATACATATCTTCTCTCTAACCTTTCTAACTCAGTTTCATATCATATTAGTGATCTCTTTTGTAGCAAATAAGATCAAGTCACATTCAAGCTTCAACGAGAAGTTGAAAGTCTTATTTGTTTAGTGTTGTATGATCTTGTGTTGATTCATACTTCATTGTTGTACCAAACTATCATAATCTTGTAAGTGTGAGTGGTTAGTATTTTAGTCCTCAAAATACATTATGTGTGGGAGTGGTTGTACCCTTGGAAAGAACTCGACATTTAGCTTAGTGTCGGAAATAGTGTAAGCGAAGTGTAAAGGTTTCTCCGCCGGTGAAAGGAGCTTGTTGACTAGGGATGTTAAACTCTCGAGTGTGAGACTCGGGGAGTGGAGTAGGGCAAGGAGAAAGAGTCCTTGTAGACCGAACCACTATAAACAACTTGTTGTGGTTGGATCATTTCTTTCCTTATTTACTCTTTACATATTTCTTACATATTTCATTAACATATCTAAGATCAATATCAATTGATCTTTCAATAAGTTTCAAAACAAAGTTTTTAATCGGTAAACTATTCAACCCCCCTTCTAGTTTTCTACATAACTAATTCCACAAGTACGGCGTAACAACGATTTATTGAAGATACGGCGTAACTCTTTCCAGAAGTTACGCCGTAACCAACTTTTCCAGAGCAAAATACGAAGAAATGGATGTTACGGCGTAACTCTTAACTGAAGTTACGCCGTAACCAGGTCTAGCCTATAAATACCGCCCAAGTTCCAGCATTTCTAATCATCCACTTCACACACCAATTCAGAGAACGTGAGTAGAAGGTTGAAGGAAGACCTTAGGGAGCATACGGAGCCATCTCCAAGAGAGAAATCACTCCCCTACGATAAGCATTAGCATTTTATCATTTCTTTAGTTTCAATTCATGTATTTCGTAATGTTAAACATTGAATCGATTGTTTTAGTTAATATGAGCGGCTAAGCACCTCTGGTGCTAGCCTAGTTATGATTCCTTAATTGTTTTGTTTATGTTTACATTGCTTCCGTATAATTGTTTCTAGTGTATGCATGCATAGTTTGTTGGTAGCTACCCTTGTTTCTGTAGTTTTGAATGGCGGTAGTGGCTAGTTACTTAGGAGATATGACCAACTAACTCTAAGTAGTTAGACTGAATGGGAAGGGTAAGATATGACCAACTGACGACCATTCTTCGCTTGTGCGATTTGACCAACTGATCACCTATCTTTTAGATGAACTTAAGAAATCAGGGATGAGTGTTTAATATGCTAGTGCCCGGGCACTCATTATTATGAATCTTGCATGTAGTGGAACTTAATGACTTGGCTTAGGGGACTAAAAACAACTGGACTTTTGACGGGTCACCTGACATCTCCGGTGGAAACCATTGCTGATAGGTTAGGACAAACTGACCAAATGTTGTACTAGCGACTTTTACCCCCACTTGAAGCAATTGGAAGTAATTAAATGTAAACTTAACTTGATAGTATGAGTAACTAGGTTAGCACACTTCTCCTCTATTGATCACAACCCTTGCCTTTACTTGCTATCTTTTATTTTCTTGTCTTTAGTTATTAATTAACCATTTCAAACCTTAAAAACTGTGACACCTAGACTTAGTTAAAATCTGCGCACATAGCTCTTGGGACGACCTCGGTTTTACCGAATACTACACTACACACGACCGGGTACAGGTGACCGTTAGTGCATTAGGGTAGACCATAGGTATAACGAGACATTATAATTATTAAAACCTGGTCAGTAAAACATGCATCAAGTTTTTGGCGCCGCTGCCGGGGAGTTATATTAAGATTTACATTAAGTCTTTCATTTCTGTTTTGTTTTTAATTTTCTCGATTTTTCACGATCTCTTTTGAAGTTTCAGGTACCATGGAAGTTGTTAACATTGATGACCTCACTCTTGAGGAATATTTGGCGTTGACAAGAGAAGAAAAAGGACCAGGGCTCGTAAGACTAGCGATTGGAGCTAATGTCCGTTTTAAGATTAAAGATCAATTTATGAGGGAGCTTCGTGCTAACTCTTTTTCAGGAAACAGGGACGAAGATGCGTATGAGCACGTTGAGAATGTCTTGTGCATCGCAAGTCTTTTCAACATTCCGGGTGTGTCTCATGACGCTGTTATGCTAAGGGTGTTCCCCATGACTCTTACCGGGGGAGCAAGAAGATGGATCGAAAGATTGCCCGCCGGGGCAGTTGATACATGGGCTCTACTAAAAAAGCACTTCATCCAAAGATATTGTCCTCCATCGAAGATATTTAATCAGCTCATGGAGATCCATAATTTCATGCAAGATGACGATGAAACGTTGTATCAAGCCTGAGATAGATACAACGATCTCCTCTACAAATATCCAACTCATGACTTGAACAGCCTGCAAAAGGTCAACATTTTTTACAAAGGAATCAACGTGACTAAAAGACGGATGTTGGACTACCAAGGACCAATTCCGAGCATGACTCCTACTCTCACAATTGAAGCCATCCAAAAAATGGCTGATCATTCCCAAAAATGGCACGATGGAGGTAACAAAAGAAACCTTGGCAGAAGTCTTGATGGAATTGCCGCCATCACTAGCAAAATCAAAAATATTGGTCGGGATATGCTCAAGCTTAGAGAAAGTGTTCATGCCATCCAAGTAGGTTGCGAAAACTGTGGAAGAGGACATCTAACCAAAAATTGTCCTCTCATTGACGAAGATAGCAAGATTGAAGAAATTAAATATGGTGAAAATCGTCCATTTTATGGGGAAAATCAGAATGGTAATGGCTATCGTGGAGGACCTTCTGGAAATTACAACCGCGAGCCTTATTGAGAAAGAAAGCCCAGTATTAAAGAAACCATTAACAAATTTCTGGAATCCTCAACCCAAAGACAAAAAGAGCAAGATGAATGGCTGAAAGATTTCCAGGAAAACACAAACAGAAGCCTCTCCAATCACGACACTACCCTAAAAAACCTGGAAACAATGGTGGAGAAGCTTAGTGAGAAGGTAAGGAAAAATAACACTAAACCGGAAGCGATAAAACCTATGATGGAATGCAAAGTCGTCATTTCTGATGAAGATGCAAAATTTCAAGTCAATTCTTCCACCACGGTTACGGCTGAAAATTCTTGCGACAGTGTTCAGTTACGCCGTAACACTTCTGACGAGTTACGGCGTAACTATGGTTTAAAAAACGATCTGGGCATTATGAAGAAGAAAGATACCGATGCTGATGACAGGAGTGAGTTACGCCGTAACCAAATATCAGAGTTACGGCATAACTGGGATACGTGGTCCGACAAATTTCTTGAGGTAGATGAATCAGGTATGAAGGTTATTAACGGATGGTCCAATGATATTAATTTATGACCTCAATCTCCATCCAAAAGGAAGAATCATTGGTGTAAGGATATGACAATTGATAATGGAAAGTGTTATGATCTATGGGCTTCATGCGACCCTCGGAACAAAATTTGCGATGGAGGAATCGATAAGGATAGGGTCAAGGATAACAAATTCATGTGGACTGCATATACTGATAAAGAAAGGTTGGAAAAACTTTCATTCGAAGAAGAGGAGGAACCACCTATTAGGCACTGTTGCACCTCGATAATTATCACTGATGATGAATCCACACAAGCATGGCCTACATGCAATCCTTTCCGCGAGTATTGCAACGGGGGTGGTAACATGAAAGACGAGGAATGGACATGCCCGCATGAGCTCCAAAGACATGATGTTAAGTTCGGGAATTTATCCTTCGATGATTGGAATGAAGTACAATTCAGGGATGCTAAAATTAACCCAAATCTGCTAAAGAAGCTCAAGATTAATTATGAGGAGCATTGTCTACAGAAAAAGCCCATAAATGATGATATCTACTGTGTAGAGGATCCCTCAAGCGACACCAATGACGAGGAAACTTGAAGTCATTGGTGTGAGAAGATAAGGACATCTGGCGAAGTTTTTTCGGCATCTTGCAACCCTCATGATGATAAATGTACCGGGGGAAGCAGTATTGAGAGAATTAGGGAGGATAAATTCTTTTGGACCTCAACCAATGATGCGGAAAGGATTGAATTACCATGGTTAGAGAATTTGGGATTTGACAACAAGTATGGGAAAGTTGATGCATTGACCAAGGAAAAGATATGTGAGGAATATATAAGTAAAGAAGACCCGAACGAAGAAATTCCCAACGACATAAGTGAAGTAATAGATGAAGATTTGACAAGAAATGAGAAAGAAGAATGCAAACGGGTGCTAGTGGAAGATTTACTCGACGATAAATGGTTTAAAGGTACCGAGTCCGACGATGATGATATAGAAGGGATTTTGGATTACCTTGAAGTACAAGGTGAAGATGGATTCACTGACCCCGACGATGAAGCTTACGAGCAAAGAAGGTGCAAACTTCTTGGCATTTCGTATAAGAGGCCGCCACCAATTGTAGCTGAAAAGTATAAATTTACTAGATACCACTTGGGGCCGGACGAAAAGTTTTGCAAAATTTGGAAGATAGAGACCAAAGAATATCTCCGCACTGCTACAAATGTTGCCTGGGTCAGACATAATTTGATGAAGGGTATGGAGGAAGTTAGCCAATTCTGTAGGCCACCATAAAGCCCTGAGGCTTTGAGTCTAACTTACAGATTCATAAATAAAGAAAAGTGCTCTTTCGGGAGACAAGCCAAATTATCCCTTTCATTTTATTTTTAATTTCCATTTTTGTTGGGTTTTGTGTTTTTAACCATTTTTGCAGGAAAAAACGGAGAAAAGTTGCTGCTGCATGCTGAACGGGACCTGATCTGTCCACGGTTACGGCGTAACTCATTCTTATGGTTACGCCGTAACATACTTTTTTTCAGTAGTACTTCTTAGAGCATTACCAATTACGGCGTAATCTCATGCAATGGTTACGCAGTAGCTACACTCCTGTAGCGTTTGCCAGGTTTTGCACTAATTACGGCGTAACTCTTTATAGGGGTTACGACGTAACTATCCTTTGTAACACTTCTTTTTGTTTTTAAACACAATAAGCTTGTATTAGTATTTAAATGAACTTTGTGGGTGTGTTCCCTGTAAGCCCTCACGAGACTACACTCGTCCACTTGGGACACCAATTGGTTTAAAAGGCTTGTTGCATATGCTAAATGCAACCGTGATTCCTACGAAAGTGAGTTAGGTTTTCTTTTTCATTTTTATTTTTCTTTTTAGAATTATGCTTGTCGGTAGTGTGATTTCAGGGATTGAAATTTGCTCGTGGATGCTTATATGAAGGCACGATTCTTTTCGTGGGCCTTCTTTCTTTTGGGAGCAAATTTCAGGGAAGTTCTCGCTCTAATTCTACTTTTCTCTTCACCTTTATTTAACGCTTAGTACAAAAGGGACTTTGTACAATTCAAGTGGAGGGACGGGAGTAGAATTGTCTCTTGAACTTTATTTTGCCCTTGTTTTTTTAGCTTATTTTGAAAAATTATGCCATTTTTAAATTTTTGACATGTTTTTCTTAACCTAACTAGATTAGACCTTAGCCGAGCACATTATAACCCTTGATATTATATGGTGAGATTAGCTTTATCCGTTTCCAAATTTTTACCCTAAATCCACCAAATTATGAGTGTGCCAGTAGCTTGTAAACTTTAGAACTTGGCCTTTACATCATTTCGAGACCGTAGACGAGGTATGTTGAGTTAGCTCGATGTATTTGGACTTTTCAGTTTAAGAAGGCAGTATTATAGGATTATTACCCAAATAGCCTCATTGTGTGTCTATCGATTAGTCACATCGACTTCTCGACCCCCATGTTAAACCCTTTGTTGCACTCACCTTTAGTGCAAGATACCCCTAGATTCACCCTTCTGAGCCATTCCTTTCATTTTGTTCACCCAACATATTGTCTCGTTACACCCACACACCTTAACCTACCCTGTAGTCTTTATTTGTAATTGGGAAGTCATTGTTTGCTTAAGTTCAAGGTTCAAATGGAAAGGTTCAGGAATCACGCTTTCGTCGACGATATATTCTTGAAGATCATTGAAGATCCCCCAATTTCTCATATTGTTCATCTTAAGTGGGGGGATGTTATGTTATTATGTTTGTTAAAAAAATGATGATGTGATTCAAAAAAAAAAAAAAAAAATTAGTTATTTTTTTTATTTGATTGCAAAGTGCGAAGTTATAAGCACTATGTTATGAGCTTACTATAGATTTAGTATCGAGGAGGCCACCTCGGTCACATTTGAAGAAAGGAGTTGGTAATGTGCCCATCATGACGTCCTCTAATGGCACATCTACCTGGTATTATCATGATCCGGTTTCTAGACTTCGAAACTTGAACTTTGGATGAACGGTAAGTGGTGATGACTTGGTTATAGATTTAGACTATTTGCTTGATTTTATTTTACACCAATTTTATCCCATGTCTTATCCTATCCTTTAGTCATGAAGCGTGTCTAGGTGATACAGCGAGCAATCTTTGGTGTCTTGGCCATAGATTTGGTCATGTATCATTGATTTTGTCCACTTCGCCGTGACATGTTAGTCATGACAAATCACCCTTAACCTTTGTCGTGTCTACCTATATTGCCTTCGAGAATTGTTTAGCCCTTAAATCTAGTGGTGGAGATTTGTGTAACCGCCAAGCTTATGATAGAATACATGCTATGACTGTGCGTTGAGTGATCACCCCGTAATTGACACTTATAATACTTGAGAGATTTGAGTGTTTTGTTCCCATTTTATGAGGTGTTCGACTTTGTTTTATTCTAGCATAAGGGATTTGTAAACTTATATTTTTCAGGTAATGGGAGATATCTTTTTAGGAATCTATCTAATAAGGTCTACTTGAGGGCAAGTAAAGTTCAAGTGGGGGGATATTTGATAACATCAAATAATCCTGAATATTAAGTGTCAATTTCCCCCGATAATGCTCGTATTTTATATCATTTATCTGGATTTACGCTTGTTTTCCTCTATATTTCACTTTTAGGTAAATTACGAGCATTGGAGCTAAAGAGACACGGATTTGGAGAGTTTATATGATAGTATGCTCATTTTGAAGATGTTACGGCGTAACTCCTCTCTCACATTATGCCGTAACAGAAGTGTGGCTCAGAAAACTAACTAAACGGAAGATTACAACGTAACTCCCTCCTAGGATTACGTCGTAACTAATTAGGTCAAATGAGGTTCCGCGCCGCTGCAAGCTACGACGTAACTAGTTCTATAATTACGGCGTAACAACGATTTATTAAAGATACGGCGTAACTCTTTCCAGATGTTACGCCGTAACCAACTTTTCCAGAGCAAAATACGAAGAAATGGATGTTACTGCGTGATGTGTTACGTGTGGTGTAAGTTTTAATATTTATAAACACGATTTAACCGTCTGATACTATAAACACATACGAGCAAGTATACTCGTTCACGATAGCAAAGTTGGGTAAGTCGAGATCGTCCCAAGGGATTTTGTGTTCGAAATTGTTTTCTTGAAAAGATTTGAAACAAGAAAGCTTTGTCAAGGCTTCCTCAAATAGTGATGTTATAGTGAAATTCAATAATAAGAAATATATATACTTGTGTGTAGTCTATAGTCAATCATAAATAGTGTTCATGAAGGCTTGGTGTAAACTCTTGATGTGATGCACAAATCATAAGCAAATGATCTCCAACCATGGTATATGTTTGTAAAAATCATTCTAAGAACAAAAACATATAGGTAATCCTTTCGGTCCTTATCATAATGATTATCCTTTAGAAAATCCATTTGTTTGCAACATGTTCTTATTAAACTTGTTCTTACGAATCTTTCAACCCTTTCGTGATGAAAATGTTTCTAGTCTTGTTTTAATAAGTAAACATGGTGGTTGTCAATCACCATATCCCCATACTAGTTTGTCACTCAATTTTTTGGAATAGAACACAAGAGAAATCCTTTCGGTCCTTTTTCTTAAAACAAGTTTTACCAACAAATCAAACCAAGACTAGTATTTTTCCAACAAACTCATTTAAACAAGATCATATATACATGCATCACATATGAGAACACTAGTATGATTATCTACATCCCAATACACAAGTATATCCCAAAAGTACTCCATGATAATAATAACAAAACACAAGAAATAACAAAGTAATTCCAATAACTCAAGAGAATAGAAATCCATAACAAAGTTCATAGAATACCTAAACTTTTGCGATTACAAGAACTAGAATTCGTGGCTTGTAGCAACCACGCGCCTCCAATCACCAAGATTCACCGTATAACTCCAAATTACCAAAACTATGGATGAGAATTGTTCTCTCCTTGCTCCTGGACATTTTACAGTAAGAACTAAACTTTTGGGATGAATAAAATGGTTGGTAATATTTTTGATGTAAACTAATACACTTTTGGTTGTGTCACACCTAGTAAACTAAGACTAGGTTCAATATATAGCCAAAGAAACTTGCTCAACTGGCCAAAAACGTTCCCAACAAGTTAATATCAAGAAATGATCGTCCTCCAATGATTATGGGGAGTTAAGGCAACAATAAATGCAACTTTGTGTAACTGCAGCTCTTGCAACCGGATCGGTTGCCGTTTGACCATTTGCCCAGCCGGATCGGTTACGGGTTACGACCGACCGACTGGATTATTGTTGATTTGACTTTTGTTGACTTTCTTGTTATACGCCTCATTCTTTGCTCTAGCTGATGATTTCCAAGGCAAAACTTGATCTCTCCTTGCTGTAGATACTTAGAAATCATTGTGCTTCCCAATCATTGAGTCCAAAAGCTTCCTTGCTCGACTTCCTTCCTCGGGAATCTTCCAAATGTGCATAAAAACTTCATTTCTTCACCATTTGTGATACCTAGCTACATATACATACATAATACGCATCTTTTGCACTTTTGCAACAATTATGAGTAAATATAGCCGATTATCATGCACAAAACCAACAATAACGCTACTAAAAACATGTTCATTTTAGGCGTTATCAAATTCCCCCACACTTAAGTTCTACTCGCCCTCGAGTAGGTCTAACATTTTCAAAGATTTATTTCAATGGTCTTGACACCGTGGTTCCAAAAATGTAATAATCATCCCAAAACAGATAATCATTGGTTTGGTTTTAATATGTGAAAAACTTTTAAAAATGAACCAAACACTTTAGATAACATAACTAGAACACCTCACGAATGATTTTAAGAATTCACTCAACACTCATATATTTGTGGGTATATGTAAATCACTCAATGCCTAGTCATGATCAATGCTTTTTACCATAAGCTTGTACAAGTATCAAAACAAAGAATATAAATTCATCAAAGAGGGCTTTTATTCGGGTTATATCGTTAAGGCTATGGGTTTATAAAAGGTATGGATAAGGCATGGGATGGTTTATGAAATTGGTGTTAAAAGAAAATAAAGTGAAGTCTAAACCTCCATGTTGCTAGCCATCATACAAACCACAATCCCGTAAATGTTTATTTCTCCTCTTCCAATATCGATCTCCACAAATATGTATAACTCAATTTAGCTCATTGGCTAATCAATATTCTTCATATAGCTCATTGGCTTTTTTTTTAACAAAGTTTCCCCACTCTTAGTGTAAGCATACACCACCAAAAAAAAACAATTGAGAAAGACGTCTCCTTCATCTTTGTTGGAGAATGGTACACACTATAAACAAAGTGTAGCTTCTGCATAATCATCAAAAATAATCCAGCATTCCAAACAACTTGCAACAAACCAATAGACATGACAAGGGTTGGCTAAAGTTTAAAGTGTAAAATATTTTTTTATTTTTCTGGATTTAACAAAGATGAAAAGGATGGCTCAGAGGGTGTAACTAAGGGTATCTAGTGCTAAAGATGAGCACTAACAAATGGGTCCATATAAGGGTGGTTAACTAACCAATGTGGTTAGCTAATATATCATTAGATGTAAAATGGAAGGCCATTTGGGTTAAATCCTATGATGCCTCTTATCACTTGAACATATTTTTATCACTCAAGAGTGATTTTAACCGTAATACATAATTAGTACAAGTTCTAGAATCGACATAATCACCGGCACACTCATAGCAAATATAAAACAAAAGATGTGTTTTATACAAAAAGAAATCCTCACAATTAAGTGGGAAAAGGGCTATAATGCGCGCTAGAAAATGCTATCGAATCCAAAATGAATTACTTCCGTAATTTGGTTCAAATCCAAAAATTTTCAAAAACCTCATTTTACCATTGAAATACCCAAGTTGTTTTTAATATATGTCAATAAAATGTGAAAACAACTAGACAATCAAGGGTGAATTCCTTCTAATTACTTGCATCCAAAAGTTATCTAAGAAAATTAAAATAAAAAAATTAAAAATGCGTATCATTTTTCCTATTTTCTTCCCTCCCCCATACTTAAGTTTTGCACTGTCCTCAATGTAATAAAAATGAACTTTAAAGTAAAGAAAATGGGAAAAAGAAATAGTTAAGAGATACCAAGGGATACAATATGCAATACGCATATTGGGTCATAAGAAAGCATGTGAGTTATCCAACTCCAAATATTTGACCATCAATAAGCCTCCGAGACATCCATCCTGCAAACAAAACTGCAATACACAATACACAAACAAAACAAAACAAAATAATCCAAATGCTACTAAAAACAAAATAAAACCAAATATGATAATCATCCTAAAGAATTAGTTAAAGAGATAGAAATAATATTGTTTAACACATCATAGCCATTATCTTTGAAACCACAAATCACGAATGATCCACGATCACTCGTCGTCCTCGCTCATGTCGTCACCTTCTTCATCATCATACTCATCATCATCATCACTCTCAGTTACATAGTTTTCGTCCACAATCTCCGAACGAACTCTCCTCTTCTTCTTCTTTCCTCCAACTCCTTATGACGATCCTCCAACATCATAGCTTGCTCCACCAACCTCGGGTAATCGACCATATGCGGGCACTGGATCAGGAAATGGTGCGTATCCAGGATATGGATATGGATAGGGTCCAGGATAAGAAGTGTAGGGGAAATGATATGGTGTAACAATTTGTGGATTGTAGGGTGGTAACTCATAATTGGCTTCTTGAGCCATGTGTTGAAAGATAGGCATTGAATAATCATTGATGTAGTTGTTTCTCAACATCATCGAGTCTCTCCACACATACCTACACTGAATTTCATCTAAATGTTGGTTCCACTCTCCCCAACTTGAATCAAAACTGCTAGACGTACCCGTTTGCACGTTCCCCATTGGTATATTTCCCTGTTGTTGTTGTTGTTGTGGTTCAATCCATACCCCCAAGGTTTTCAATTTCCTATTCAAAGCATTTCCAAAACCATTTGCACTCCACGTCTCACTAAACTTTAGCTCTCCACACTTAGCCAACTCACTATCATTGTAATACCCTAGGTTCTTTGCCAACCTCGTCACAAAATGTCCTCCACAAATGTTGCTATTGCTTTTGATTCCCGGGGCTCTCCTACATAGATACTCGGCTATCTGCCAAACCGCATTATCATCCTTAGTTTCTTCCAGTAACATCATAACCCATAAGTCCGGTTTCTGACATTTGTCACTGCTTCCATACCTATGAAACGGCCCAGTCACTATCAACTTGTGAAGTATCCTCATTAACGGATTCCTGATAGTTGCAGCATTCCTCCTAGTACAAGAAGGATCTCCCACTCGATTCCAATAGGTGGGCACACTAGGAAAGTCTTTTTCAAACCTCCGAAGCCTCAAAAAAAGTGAGCTTCAAATAATCGATGCTTAACCTCATGTGGTTCATACAAGCCAAGAGCCACAGCGAAATCCAGCAAAGTGTAAGCATGATCCCGTCCACAAAGCCTAAACCAAACACAAACTTCCTTCATCAAGTTCCGAACATTCACCTTTCTCTCAAAATACATGGTTGAAAAGAACTCCATACACCATTCTCGATAGACCTCTTCATTGATGCTAAATGCTCTTTCCCATGACAAATCATCGAACGAATCCCCATCCGCCGGATACACATAAGATGTCCGCATCATTCTTCGCAATTCCTCTTCACACTCATACTCCGAAAACAAATCCCAATCAATCACCCTCGGAACCAAACATGTCCTATTTTGCAATTTTGACAATCGTTCCCGGAAAGCATGCTTCTCCCCGTCGGTGAGATCTTTGAACTTTAAGTTGGCGTTTGCTTCCATCTTCAAGCTATACTTGACTTTCTTCCTCTCGTTCCTTTGGCAAAACTTTGTAACAATCGGGTTAATTGGAACCGGTCCCGAGCTTGAGCTACCTACAGCAATTCTCTGTAGAAATAACAAATATAAGTCAATATAAGAGTGTTAGAACAAACAGGGAGGTCCATGGAATCCTCTAAGGTCCACTTCAAAATTATCCAACACAGAACCTGGAACCGGATTCGGTTGCAGAGCAGCCGAATTGGTTACTCCCTTTGGCCAAATCCAATCGGTCGGTTGCGCTGCGCAACCGGATCGGTTATGCAATCTGCGTAAGGCTTTTGCCTTCTAATCCATTACCCACTCGAATTTTCTAAGTCCAATCGACTCCTAGACTGTATTCTAACATCATCAATGATTTCTACATCCTCGAATTACTCTAAATTCTCTTTCCAAACCTCAAATCGTCACACATTCATCATCTTAGAACTCAACAAATAAGACCTATACTCTACAATCACTAGTTCTAATCAACAATGTGGCATCTATTACTCACAAAAACACATCATCTACCACTAGGAATCACAAATTGCAACTTAACTAGATTCACTGGCATAACCTAATTAAATCCGAAAATTCAATCATCTAATACTCATTCCACGTTGAATCAATCACTACAATTCTTTTTGCAATGCATTCCTATATCAATTACCCACTTAATCCAAAAATATTACAACTTAATTCGAATTATATCAAAAACCCCCAATATGCAATTCGAATCAAATGCTCTAATTAAACCTCAATTAAGTTAATTGAATGTAGATGCTTACTTGTTTGGGTGCCATGATGATCTCCTACAACTCAAACAACCTTCAATTAGCTTCTCTTGGACGAATTTTGCAAAACCCAGCTGGAGAATTAGTGTGTGTGTGTTTTTCTGGAAAAGTGAATTTTTGGTATATATACTTGTATGCAACCGGGTCAGTCATGGACACAACCATTTCGGTTTGAATTTTTGTCAAATTTTGCATTTTTTCACGTTACTTAGGCATTTTACCTTCCAAGCAACAATTTTTACTCAAAAATCCTGTTAAAGATGCACACAACATTCATCCACCATTTGGAAATTTCAACAATCATCCAATCTTAAAACTCAAATCATCATACTTATAAACTAAAACTAAAACTCATAATCATAATGCATTAACCAAATAACCTCAACATAAAAGTAAAAGTAAAACTAAAATGAAAAACAAGAAATCCTAAATGCATAAAATTAAAAAGAAATAGTTCATGAAATTCAAGCAAACAATTGCTTGTTATTATGGTGCCTTGTCTTCTCCTTAGAATTCCTCAAAATACTCTTGTCTTAGGATGTCCTCACTTAGAAATTTCCCGGTTAACTCACGGTACGTTTCAAAAGTTTTGAACTTCCTTATGAATCTTCTTCCATCCGGACATAGTATATCGAATTTGACATGCCATTCTCCATCTCCATTTTGTCTCTTGTAGATGCCCGGCCCCTCGGGTCTCCATTCCAAATTCTTGAGTTGCTCCGGTAAAGAACCTAAGAAATCGGTCAACTTCTTGTAGACTAGGATGTTTTTGAATGGATTATAAAATGCTTCCACCGCTAATGCACGTTCCATCTCATCCTCTATATCAAAATAAGGTGGAGCTAATGGTCCATACATCAGGTTTCCTTGGATATCACGTCCTACTTCGAAACAAGTCAAGTCCTCGTCCGCTTCCATCAATTCTAACTCCTCCATAAATTCCAAAGTTGGTCCCCTTGGTTTGGGATAATATGTTTGCTTCGAAATCCCATCTTCAATAGTCATCGTACCTCTTCCCATGTCTATAATTGCTCCACATGTTCGTAGGAATGGTCTTCCTAATAAAAGTGGTAAACTCTTGTCCACCGGAATGTCTAGGACTAGAAAATCAGCCAAGTATGGTTGATAACCAATTTGAACTCTCACGTTCTTCACCTCTCCCATTGCTTTCGCTTGAGAATTATCCGCCATGGTAAGCTTCAAATGATTTGGTTGCGGATTACTAAGACCCAACGTCTTAAACAATGGATAGGGCATAACATTAACACTTGAACCCGTATCGGCTAAGGTATAAACTGGTGTAGTCCCATTCACTTTAATTGGCAAAACAAAATTTCCCGGATCTTTCTCCTTCCGTGGCATACCTCTAAACAAAATCCTATCTCTATCCTCCTCCGATAGATTCTTATCTTCCAATCTAGCCCTTGCTAGCATCACCGCATCTAACTTCTTACGGTAGAGAACGTAATCTTGAAGTACCTCTATCACCGGCTTCTTCTCATTTAGCTCAAGAAACTTTTGTTCTAGATTTTCCAAAATAGCTTCTTTTTGTTCGTCGGTTAAAGGTTTGAAAGTGTTTGATGTAGTAGGTGATGAAGGTGTGTAATCATTTTTGTTAGTGGATGTGGTTGGGGTTAGTTTGTTAGATGAAGTTTTCTTCCTATTTGCCTTCCCCATCTTAACTACTTCCACATCTTCCTCTTCCATATTAGCACATAACTCCACAAGCATCTCGTTCACTCCTTTTCCTTCTTCCAAATCGGTGATATCAATCCTTATTTCCCCCAAAGCAAAATCAACTTGGCACTTGGTCGTTACAAGAAAGTCTCGCCCAAAACATACATTCGGCTCATCCGCATTCCCCTCTTCTAAGACAATAAAATATGTTTAAAAAATGTGACAATGAATGTTAACCTTAAGATTTTTAACCATCCTTCTTCCGTATGCTTCGTAATCCAAACGCACATGACCAATTTGATCAAGAACTTTCTCCACAATGTAGTTTTCTCCATAAGCCATATTAAGTTGCACGTCCAAGCACTTACTCCTTCTACACTACAAGGCGTTCCGAACCTCATTAGTGGCGAATCATACTCCGTTAAAGGTGCTTGTGTGAATACCACAACTCTTCCTTTCTTGGGAAGTTGAACTTTGTTTTCACCCGTTTCTTCCATACTAGCCGTATCAATTCCCAAATCTTTCTTACTTCCTTCTAAGATACCTCCAATCTTTTCCAATGAACTTCCGGTGTCTTTGAACATTTCATCCAAATTACGAAGGTATTCCGAAATTCCGCTCAAACTATCCATACTAACTAGCTAAACTTTACAAAACAAAACAAAAACAAAAATCCGAATCATTAGCGTTAGAGTTAGTAAAAACAAAAACAAACTATAGAAACATATACTAAGCAAGTAAAGACACTTAACAAAACTAAAAACATAAGTTAAAACTCAAAATCTAAAAATTAGAAATTTTTTTACCGAGAACTCCAACCGGATCGGTTGCCTCACCAACCGATTCGGTTGATGGTAATCACTTGACCAAATTATCTAACCGGATCCGGTTGCGGGTTGCAACCGATCGGTTAGATCGACACAAAAAAAAAGAATTATTATTATTATTTTTATATGTAAAAAAAAACTGAATATTAATTAAAATTAAAACTATTAAGTGTACTAAAATTCTTAATTAATTAAGACTCCTCATTACCCTATAATTAATTACTTAATAAATAAGCCATTAAACTAAAACTATATTAACTACTCCATTAAATTACTCATAAAGATCACTAAGCCATAAAAACTGAAAATTTAATTATCTAATCATTAGAATTAAAACATGAATTAATCTAAAATTAATAAACTAAGAATAACAAAAATAAAGAAAAATTAAAAATCTAAGAAAACATTAAAACCAAAAGATTTAATCTATAAAAAATCTAAAATGACAAGAATTAATCTAGGAACTATAACACAAATCACTAAATAAACTTAAACTATGAAATCAAAATAAAAAAAAAATAATTCCGTAGCACTAACCGGATCCGGTTGCAGAAGCAACCGAATCGTTTAGCTTTTAACCAAAAACTTTTTTTTTTCTTTTACCAAATTCAATTCCAAAACTACCAATTTTACAGAAAATCAAAATTGAAATAAAATCCCCGGCAGCGGCGCCAAAAACTTGATGTGTTACGTGTGGTGTAAGTTTTAAAATTTATAAACACGATTTAACAGTCTAATACTATAAACACATACGAGCAAGTATACTCGTTCGCGATAACAAAATTGGGTAAGTCGAGATCGTCCCATGGGATTTTGTGTTCGAAATTGTTTTCTTGAAAAGATTTGAAACAAGAAAGCTTTGTCAAGACTTCCTCAAATAGTGATGTTATAGTGAAATTCAATAATGAGAAATATATATACTTGTGTGTAGTCTATAGTCAATCATAAATAGTGTTCATGAAGGCTTGGTGTAAACTCTTGATGTGATGCACAAATCATAAGCAAATGATCTCCAACCATGGTATATGTTTGTAAAAATCATTCTAAGAACAAAAACATATAGGTAATCCTTTCGGTCCTTATCATAATGATTATCCTTTAGAAAATCCATTTGTTTGCAACATGTTCTTATTAAATTTGTTCTTACGAATCTTTCGACCCTTTCGTGATGAAAATGTTTCTAGTCTTGTTTTAATAAGTAAACATGGTGGTTGTCAATAACCATATCCCCATACTAGTTTGTCACTCAATTTTTTGGAATAAAATACTAGAGAAATCCTTTCGGTCATTTTTCTTAAAACATGTTTTACCAACAAATCAAACCAAGACTAGTATTTTTCCAACAAACTCATTTAAACAAGATCATATATACATGCATCACATATGAGAACACTAGTATGATTATCTACATCCCAATACACAAGTATATCCCAAAAGTACTCCATGATAATAATAACAAAACACAAGAAATAACAAAGTAATTCCAATAACTCAAGAGAATAGAAATCCATAACAAAGTTCATAGAATACCTAAACTTTTGCGATTACAAGAACTAGAATTCGTGGCTTGTAGCAACCACGCGCCTCCAATCACCAAGATTCACCGTATAACTCCAAATTACCAAAACTATGGATGAGAATTGTTCTCTCCTTGCTCCTGGACATTTTACAGTAAGAACTAAACTTTTGGGATGAATAAAATTGTTGGTAATATTTTTGATGTAAACTAATACACTTTTGGTTGTGTCACACCTAGTAAACTAAGACTAGGTTCAATATATAGCCAAAGAAACTTGCTCAACTGGCCAAAAAACGTTCCCAACAAGTTAATATCAAGAAATGATCGGCCTCCAATGATTATGGGGAGTTAAGGCAACAATAAATGCAACTTTGTGTAACTGCAGCTCCTGCAACCGGATCGGTTGCCGTTTGACCATTTGCCCAGCCGGATCGGTTACGGGTTACTACTGACCGGCTGGATTGTTGTTGATTTGACTTTTGTTGACTTTCTTGTTATACGCCTCATTCTTTGCTCTCGCTGATGATTTCCAAGGCAAAACTTGATCTCTCCTTGCTGTAGATACTTAGAAATCATTGTGCTTCCCAATCATTGAGTCCAAAAGCTTCCTTGCTCGACTTCCTTCCTCGGGAATCTTCCAAATGTGCATAAAAACTTCATTTCTTCACCATTTGTGATACCTAGCTACATATACATACACAATACACATCTTTTGCACTTTTGCAACAGTTATGAGTAAATATAGCCGATTATCATGCACAAAACCAACAATAACGCTACTAAAAACCTGTTCATTTTAGGCGTTATCAAATTCCCCCACACTTAAGTTCTACTCGCCCTCGAGTATGTCTAACATTTGCAAAGATTTATTTCAATGGTCTTGACACCGGGGTTCCAAAGATGTAATAATCATCCCAAAAGAGATAATCATTGGTTTGCTTTTAATATGTGAAAAACTTTTAAAAATAAACCAAACACTTTAGATAACATAACTAGAACACCTCACGAATGATTTTAAGAATTCACTCAATACTCATATATTGGTGGGTATATGCAAATCACTCAATGCCTAGTCATGATCGATGCTTTTTACCATAAGCTTGTACAAGTATCAAAACAAAGAAAATAAATTCATCAAATAGGGCTTTTATTCGGGTTATATCGTTAAGGCTATGGGTTTATAAAAGGTATGGATAAGGCATGGGATGGTTTATGAAATTGGTGTTAAAAGAAAATAAAGTCAAGTCTAAACCTCCATGTTACTAGCCATCATACAAACCACAATCCCGTAAATGATTATTTCTCCTCTTCCAATATCGATCTCCGCAAATATGTATAACTCAATTTAGCTCATTGGCTAATCAATATTCTTCATATAGCTCATTGGTTTTTTTTATTTTATTTTTTTTATTATTTTTTATATTATTTTTTTAATAAAGTTCCCCCACACTTAGTGTAAGCATACACCACAAAAAAAAAACAATTAAGAAAGACGTCTCCTTCATCTTTGTTGGAGAATGGTACACACTATAAACAAAGTGTAGCTACTTCATAATCATCAAAAACAATCCAACATTCCAAATAACTAGCAACAAACCAATAGACATGACAAGGGTTGGCTAAAGTTTAAAGTGTAAAATCTTTTTGTATTTTTCTGGATTTAACAAAGATGAAAAGGATGGCTCAGAGGGTGTAACTAAGGGTACCTAGTGCTAAAGATGAGCACTAACAAATGGGTCAATATAAGGGTGGTTAACTAACCAATGTGGTTAGCTAATATATCATTAGATGTAAAATGAAAGGCCATTTGGGTTAAATCCTACGATGCCTCTTATCACTTGAACATATTTTTATCACTCGAGAGTGATTTTAACCGTAATGCATAACTAGTACAAGTTCTAGAATCGACATAATCACCGGCACACTCATAGCAAATATAAAACAAAAGATGTGTTTTATACAAAAAGAAATCCTCACAATTAAGTGGAAAAAAGGCTATAATGTGCGCTAGAAAACGCAATCGAATCCAAAATGAATTACTTCTGTAATTTGGTTCAAATCCAAAATTTTTCAAAAACCTCATTTTACCATTGAAATACCCAAGTTGTTTTTAATATATGTCAATAATGTGTGAAAACAACTAGACAATCAAGGACGAATTCCTTGTAATTACTTGCATCCAAAAGTTATCTAAGAAAATTAAAATAAAAAAAATTAAAAATGCGTATCATTTTTCCCATTTTCTTCCCTCCCTCATACTTAAGTTTTGCATTGTCCTCAATGTAATAAAAATGAACTTTAAAGTAAAGAAAATGAGAAAAAGAAATAGTTAAGAGATACCACGGGATAGAATATGCAATACGCATATTGGGTCATAAGAAAGCATGTGAGTTAACCAACTCCAAATATTTGACCATCAATAAGCCTCCGACACATCCATCCTGCAAACAAAACTGCAATACACAATACACAAACAAAACAAAACAAAACAATCCAAATGCTACTAAAAACAAAATAAAACCAAATATGATAATCATCCTAAAGAATTAGTTAAAGAGATAGAAATAATATTGTTTAACACATCATAGCCATTGTCTTTGAAACCACAAATCACAAATGATCCACGATCACTCGTCGTCCTCGCTCATGTCGTCACCTTCTTCATCATCATACTCATCATCATCATCACTCTCAGTTACATAGTTTTCGTTCACAATCTCCGAACGAACTCTCCTCTTCTTCTTATTTCGTCCAACTCCTTATGACGATCCTCCAACATCATAGCTTGCTCCACCAACCTCGGGTAATCGAGCATATGCGGGCACTGGAGCAGGAAATGGTGCGTATCCAGGATATGGATATGGATAGGGTCCAGGATATGAAGTGTAGGGGAAAGGATATGGTGGAAGATCTGGTGGATTGTAGGGTGGTAACTCGTAATTGGCTTCTTGAGCCACGTGTTGAAAGATAGGCATTGAATAATCATTGATGTAGTTGTTTCTCAACATCATCGAGTCTCTCCACACATCCCTACACTGAATTTCATCTAAATGTTGGTTCCACTCTCCCCAACCTGAATCAAAACTACTGGACGTACCCGTTTGCACGTTCCCCATTGGTATATTTCCCTGCTGTTGTTGTTGTTGTTGTTGTTGTTGTTGTTGTGGTTCAATCTATAACCCCCAAGGTTTTCAATTTCCTATTCAAAGCATTTCCAAAACCATTTGCACTCCACGTCTCACTAAACTTTGGCTCTCCACACTTAGCCAACTCACTATCATTGTAATACCCTAGGTTCTTTGCCAACCTCGTCACAAAATGTCCTCCACAAATGTTGCTATTGCTTTTGATTCCCGGGGCTCTCCTAGATAGATACTCGGCTATCTGCCAAACCACATTACTGTCCTTAGTTTCTTCCAGTAACATCATAACCCATAAGTCCGGTTTCTGACATTTGTCACTGCTTCCATACCTATGAAACGGCCCAGTCACTATCAACTTGTGAAGTATCCTCATTAACGGATTCCTGATGGTTGCAGCATTCCTCCTAGTACAAGAAGGATCTCCCACTCGATTCCAATAGGTGGGCACACTAGGAAAGTCTTTTTCAAACCTCCGAAGCCACGAAAAAAGTGAGCTTCAAATAATCGATGCTTAACCTCATGTGGTTCATACAAGCCAAGAGCCACAGCGAAATCCGGCAAAGTGTAAGCATGATCCCGTCCACAAAGCTTAAACCAAACACAAACTTCCTTCATCAAGTTCCGAACATTCACCTTTCTCTCAAAATACATGCTTGAAAAGAACTCCATACACCATTCTCGATAGACCTCTTCATTCATGCTAAATGCTCTTTCCCATGACAAATCATCGAACGAATCCCCATCCGCCGGATGCACATAAGATGTCCGCATCATTCTTCGCAATTCCTCTTCACACTCATACTCCGCAAACAAATCCCAATCAATCACCCTCGGAATCAAACATGTCCTATTTTGCAATTTTGACAATCGTTCCCGGAAAGCATGCTTCTCCCCGTCGGTGAGATCTTTGAACTTTAAGTTGGCGTTTGCTTCCGTCTTCAAGCTATACTTGACTTTCTTCCTCTCGTTCCTTTGGCAAAACTTTGTAACAATCGGGTTAATTGGAACCGGTCCCGAGCTTGAGCTACCTACAACAATTCTCTGTAGAAATTACTTGCCTTGACATCCTGATGCACAATTCTAGGCCTTGATTCTTCATGAAGATAAGCTAGTCCTTTTGTTGTTCCCAAGCATATACTGAAACGCGTTGGCCAGTCAAGGCGCACGTCAGTTTTCCCTATAAGATATCAAGATAATAAGATAAGTAGCATTTGATATGATGACTAAGATCAGACGATAGGCTCATATTTTCTTTTCATGATTTAATTTAGAAAATATTATCACAATTGAAAATATGGTGATGGACAGGATTACTCGTATTTATACTTTCCATTTTCCGTTGCTTAATCATATCCGTCCAAAAGACGATAGCATAAGAGTTATAGGGAGCACAACGGTCAGGTTGGGTTATGGGTCCAAAGATGCTACCTTTGTGCAGCTAGAAACAGGTCAGGCAGTTGACCCGGAACACCTTTTGTCTATTTGAAGTGTGTCAATTATGATGAGTAAATTTAATTTATTTCTTATTATAATAAATCTTTTTGTTCAGAATATGTATATTTTAATAATAAAAGATCATCAAGGTATATAAATAATATTCATACCAAATAGTGCCTGATCGAGGCTTTTGTTTTCAAGATACTCGTAAACCAAAAGTCTTCTAGCTCCATCAATACATAAACCATGCAACTTCACAAGGTTCCAGTGTTGGACAGCATAAATGGTTGAAATTTCAGTTATAAACTGACTCATTCCATGGTGTGAAGCTACTGAGAGTTGCTTCACGGCTACTACACTTCCATCATTCAATATCCCCTGGGACAAATAAGAGCTAGTTAAGATATTTTTAGCACAAAACTCAAAAATAATTATGGTCGTTTAGTTCAAACTGCATTATTGACAGCATAAAAGATCCCCCGAAAATAAGTCTAGTAACAATAATTTGAAGTCCCAATGCATTTTTTATGATGTTTGGTAAAACGCACATCTCCCCAGATATGATACAGAAATGTTGTAATATCAAACCTTATAAACAGGTCCAAAACTATAATATCAAACCTGTTAAAACGCACATCTCCCCATATATGCTTATTATATCTGGTGGAGCAACAAGAAAAGCACAAAAAAGTTTTTTTTTTTTTTTTTTTTTTTTTTTTTTTTATGACAATAAGAACAAATCCATAACTTTAATTGTTTATACAGGTCACTAAATTGCTATGCTTCCATGGTAAACCTCAGTGATAGATGGAAGCCAAAGTGCGTTTAACTTTGGGACACAAAATGTAGTAAAGTGATCCATATGATTAAACATATGATTGCTAAGAGTGCTAGGTATTATAACAAGGGTTCCCTTCATCGTCGCGCCACCTCAGCGCCACATCAGCATCTCATTTTCCCACAACTAACCACAACAAACCCCCTCCTTACTCATAACAAACCTCAACCTCTTCATTTGGGGCCCACAATTACACACACTACACACACAAACACACACACTACAAATATTAAAAACAAAATTGTGTTGCTTTGTGTCAGTAGTTCACCTCGTCGTCCCCACGATTTGGTATCCGACGGCGAGCCACGACAAGGGGGGCCGGTGTGGCGACGAGCGACGGCGAGAGCTCCACGGTGGCGGCGAAAGGGACGGCGAGCTCCACACCGTCCACTCTAATTAATTGGCCAATTTGGTCATAAAGTGATCCATTTCGACAATCAAAAAGCAGGAATCAGTTAACATATTAGTCATATATTCAAGATCCACAATCAGATTTAAAAACAACAAAAGATGTGGTATACAAAACAGATAATTACAAATTAAACCTAAATATTAGGGTTATCACAGAATTGTTTCCATAACTTAAGCAACAAAAGCGAAGTGTTGTGTTATGTTAAGCTTCTTGCACCAGTCCCTGAAAGGGTTATCACAGAGTTGTTTCCCGTTGTCCGAGATGATTTCCCCAGGGAGACCGAAGCGGCATACAATGTTTTCCCATACAAAGCGCTTCACCTGGCTGCCAGTGATTGTTACCACTGCCTTCGCTTCGATCCACTTGGTGAAGTAGTCTATGGCGACTATGAGGAATTTTAGTCCACCAGCTGCGATAGGAAAAGGGCCTGCGATGTCAATACCCCACTTGTAGAATGGCCATGGTGATGTTATTGGTGTTAGCTCGTGATGTGGTTGGCGTGGGACAGGTCTATGAACTTGGCAATCATTGCACTTCCTTATTAAATCCCGCGCATCGCTGTGCATGGTTGGCCAGTAGTATCCTGATCTTATGGCGCGTGCCACAACGGATCGTGGTCCCGAGTGTATGCTGCATGAACCTTCATGGATTTCTCGCAGCACGTAATTTGCTTGTAGGGGACCAACACAGCGGAGCCATGGTTGGAGGAAGGAGCGTCGGTACAGTATGTTGTCTCGAAGTTCGAACCTCTGTGCTGTGCGCCGTATCCTGCGGGCTTCCTTCTGCTCTTGGGGTAACGTCCCTTTGCTTAGGAATTCTACTATCGGTGTCATCCATGTAGGACCGTCCTCCTCTATTACTGTGGAGACTTCCATCTCCGATATGGATTTGCTTTTCAGTTTTTCCACCAGCACTTGCTTTGATAGGTGTGCGAAGCTTGTCGAGGCGATTTTGCTTAGTGCATCTGCCTTGCGATTTTCTCCTCTAGGAACTTGCTTAATGGTGAATCTGTCAAAGCCTTTAATCAGTGTCTTGGTCTTGTCGAGATACTGAATCATATTTTCTTCTTTAGCCACATATCCGCCCAACACGTGGTTGGCCACTAGTCGGGAGTCCACGTTTGCCTCTAGGTTACGTACACCCATCCGAGCTGCAATGCGTAGTCCAGCGATTAGAGCTTCGTATTCTGCCTCATTGTTCGTCGCTGTAAATTCAAAACGCAGTGCGTAAGTGAATTCTATTCCCTCTGGGTTTGTGAGAATGAGGCCTGCTCCTGAACCATCAACGCATGAGGACCCATCTGTAAACAAGATCCATGGGTCATGCAGTTCCGTCCTACTTGGTGCGGGTACCTCGTCGGTGTCTGGCTTTTCGATGATGAAATCTGCCAGAATCTGTCCTTTGATTACGGTACGTGGTCTGTAAGAGATGTTGTGCTCACCTAGTAATACACTCCACTTCTGCAGGCGGCCTGATGCGTCAGGTTTGGAGATGATCTGCTTGATTGGTTGGTCTGTGATTACTGCTATTGGATGCGCTTGGAAGTACCTGCGTAGCCTTTTGGCAGCAAACACCAATGCCAAAATTAATTTTTCCATGGCGCTATAATTCATCTCTGTCTTCTTGAGTGCCTTGCTCACAAAGTAGACAGGAGTTTGTACTGAATCCCTATCTGTTAGTAGCACTGCACTAACTGCTCCATCAGTTGCGGATAGATACATAATTAACTCTTCCCCTGGTCGGGGTGCGACAAGTGTGGGAAGCGTTGCCAGGTGTTGCTTAAGTTGTGTGAAGGCTTCTTCTGCCTCCGTAGTCCACCGGAAATCCCCCTTTTTGATACACTTCTTGAGTGTTTTGAAGAGAGGTAGAGACTTGTCTGCTGACTTTGACAGGAACCTGTTAAGACCAGCTAGCTTGCCGTTGAGAGATTGGACCTCCTTCAACGTGCGTGGTGAAGGAAGGTAGATGACAGCCTTTGTCTTTTCTGGACATGGTTTTATACCGTCGGGCTCTATTAGGTATCCGAGAAACATGCCTTCAGTGGCGCCGAAGGTACATTTTTTGGGGTTTAGCTATGATCTCTCTTAGAGTTTTGAACGTTTCCTCAATATCGCGCACTAACTCATCTTCAGTATGGCTTTTTATGAATAGGTCATCAACATAGACCTCCAGGTTGCGGCCTACCTGTTTTTCGAAAGCATTGTCTACTAACCGCTAGTAGGTGGCGCCTGCATTCTTCAAGCCAAAAGGCATTTTTGTGTAACAGTAAACGCCTTGGCTTGTATGAAAGGCCGTGTTTTCCTCATCCTCCTTTGCCATCTGGATTTGATGATATCCTTTGTACGCATCAAGGAAACACTTCAATGGGTACCCACACAAAGACTCTATTTTCCAGTCTATCTCTGGTAATGGGTAGCAGTCTTGTGGGCACGCTTTGTTAAGGTCGGTGAAGTCTACGCACATTCGCCAGCTACCGTCGCTCTTTTTGACCATTACTGGGTTAGAAAGCCAGTCGTGGTGCGCATAATTCCTGCATCCACCAGTTTGTGCACTTCTACCAAAATTGCTTGCGCGCGCTCTGGGGCTTGGCCGCGCTTCTTCTGGCGTATTGGTGAGTACCCTTGTCGGATTCTTAGTTTATGCTCTGTGATTGAGCGTGATACCCCAGTCATGTGTTTTGGCTCCCATGCAAAAATGTCCAAGTTCTTTTGCAAGAGCGCGCATACAGCTGTTTTGCCGTTGTCTGACAGTGACCCTCCGATGGATATTTCCTGTTCCGGGTATTCTGGGTGAAGCGCAACCTTCAGATTTGGAACTTTGGTTGCGCGCTGTTCTGGGATCGGTGCCATTTCGCATGTAATCGTGTTACATTCTCTATGCGGTATAGTGGCATTGTAAAGAGTAACAATGCCCCCTTCCACTGGGAATTTAAGCATCCCGTGCGCTGTTGATGGCACTGCATGCATAGCTGATATCCCAGGTCTCCCTATAATGCCGTTGTATGGCGAGGGAGACTTGATCACCATAAATTCCATCCAGGCCGTCGCAGAGTGTTTTTCGTTTCCGATGCTGACTGGTAATCGTATTTGCCCCATAGGCCATATCTTTTCACCCGTAAAACCAGTCAACGCCGTTCTGACCGGACTTAACTGACTGCGTATTTCAGGCCGCAGTCGCTTGAAGCAGTGTTCATACATGATGTCCGCCGATGCGCCACCATCAACATACATGCGATGGATGTCGTGACCCCCCGCACTAATCTCAATGGTGAGTGGCTCAACTATTGCGTTGTCCGCAGTTAAGGTGGGGAAAGAGATTTCGCTTCCTCGGAAAAACTCCTGGCTGACCTTCTGTCTAGTGACCCGCTGCCATGATTGTATCATGTAGATGGTGTCGGCCTTTTCCTTAGGTGTCTCCTTCTTGTTCACACTTTTCTGTCGGTCCTTTCCTTCCTTAATATTTTTGACCAAATGGTCAAATCTGCCTTCTTTAACCATTTTTTCAATGAGCTAACGCAGTTGGACACATTCGTTAGTGGTGTGGCCCTTCTGTGCGTGGTAGTCACAATATCCGTTCCCGGTGCGCCGATCCTCTGGAGTGCGCATTTGCGGCGGTCTTGGAAAGTTCGCACCTTCCGTTGCGAGTATTTCCTTGGGGGTCTTGGTCAGCGGGGTGTACCTGTCATTATCTCACCCGCTCCCCTGGTTGCGATAGCTCCTATTACGGTTACTACCCCGGTCAGTGGATTGTTTCCCAGGTTGTTCCTGTGACCGGTAGTTCGAGTAGTTTCTTTTGCTATCCGCCGCGGCGGCTTCTCCCTGGACGAAGGACCAAGAGCGTTTCATGAGCTCATCAAAGGTTTCGGGGATTTTGTCGTTCAACCGCTTGATGAGTTCTGGATTGTTAATCCCGTTCATGAAACCAGAAATCTTTAGCACTTCAGGGCATGCTTTAACTTGCATGCATTCATCTTTGAAGCGTTCCATGAATGCGCTCGTAGATTCTCCTTGGCGCTGCTTTACCCTGGCGAGTTCGACAGGATTTTTAGCGCACTTCTTTCGCTGAGTAAAGTTTAGGCGAAACGCCTTCCTCAATTCTTCAAAGCCATTGATGCTTCTGCGTGGAAGCTTGCTGAACTAGTTCCGCGCGTTTCCCACCAGTGTGGAGTTGAACATGTGGCACCACACAGGCTGTGGCCAGTTTTCAACTGTGGCGGCTGATTCAAAAATTTTGAGGTGATCATCATGGTCACCTGTTTCGTCATACGTTTTCACGTTGGCAGGAATGCGCCTCCTTTTATTTTCTGAGAAGTCACTGATGCGTCGAGTAAACGCATCCACCTTTTGACGGCGCCACGGGAGGGATATATCTTCATCCTCCTGGTCGTTATATCTGTTTCTGGACTTCCAGTGTCCAGTTTCGCTATCCCTGTTGTCCGGGGAATTTTCAGAGGATGAATTTTCCTTCCTTCGGCGCTTGCGCCGACTTTTCTCAGAGTTTGTACTCGGAGAGCTTTCACTTGGGGAATATCGTCGCCCCAGTCTGTCCTGTATTCTGCGGCTACCAAGTCTGGTATGGACACTGGTGCGCCGTTCATCCTCGTCACTTCCTTCCAGGTACTATGAGTTGGATGTCTCATCATCCTCGATCCTTTTTCCAATTCTGTTAAACACAGGAGGTCGGCGGTCGTCTCTGCCGCGCTTCTCCTTCTGGCGGCGCGGTGGTGAGGTTTCGTATTCTGAGTCAAAACTGAGTCGAGTTTGTAGGCTCCGACCCGACCTTTTTCTAGCCTCCTCTTGCATGAGGGCAGTCAAGGTTTCATAATTTTGGGATACGAAATCCCTTGGTGTTAATTCCGGTGCGACCCCTTCTAGAGCAAGGGTATTCGCTTCTGCCGCTGTGTCCTTATCTTTATCCGGTGCATCTAGTGCTTTCGTCAAGTCAGTCTCTAGTACTGGTTTGATGGGAGTCGTAAGATCAGTGCGAAGTGGATCCACTGTGTTGGTAGTGGTTGTGGTGGCCTGGGTTGTCCCCGAGCGCGGTTCCACTATAGGGTAGACCAAGTTCAGGCCTGACCATTTGTTTTTGGCAGTACTGGTTGTCCCAGGAGTCTGCTTGGAAGCTGAGCCGGTGTGCAGCTTCTTTCCAGTAAGATCCGCTTGCGATCGCTGATTTCCATGCTTCGTCATTCTAGTGCTTAGTTCTTAGTGAATGGTCCCACGGATGGCGCCACTTGTTGATACAAAAGTTGGACGTTCCTCGTTTGGAGCTCCGGCTCTCGTACCAATTGAGAATTGTTGCTTGAGACCTGCGCACTAAGAGACAGAAAACACCGTTAGGCTTACCGTGGGATTGTTTCCCACGATTATCCTCTGGCGTGAGAGTAAGTAATCGGTTTAGGGTTAAAGGATTGTTAGGGTTCTGAGATCGTACCTTTAATGAGGAATATGATTCCGTTTATATACGCACGGAATCCTTGTTGGTTCCGTGTTCCTCAATCTTCGGCGTATCCCGCCTTAGTCGGTTGGGAATGATTATCTTCCTATTTGGAAGATATCGGATATCTATTTCATCAATAGATTCGGGTTTGGGCCTTCATGAGCCCAAACGTCTAGTTGGCTTGGCCCAGTTCGTACCGGGCCAAGTTAGTATTGGACTTTAGTCGGGTCCGTGACCCGGATATAGACTATACGTCATCAGTCATATATTCAAGATCCACAATCAGATTTAAAAACAACAAAAGATGTGGTATACAAAACAGATAATTACAAATTAAACCTAAATATTAGGGGTTTGTATAAACATCTAATTAGAAGAAAGATTATATAAAAATTAATCCTTAAGAATCGGAGATCGGAGTATGTGGTGATTCGATTTAGGAGATGGATGAGAGTCGTGTTTGCATATGATATGATTTGACTTTAGTTAGGATGAAATGAATGAAAAATGTAGATGAATGACTTTATATATGGGCAAAATAGTCATTTAAGGGATTTGACAAAACATAACTAACGTTGACTAACGGAAAATGGGTCAAGGGACTCCCCACGATGAAAAAGGCAAGGTTTGTCCCAGAGTGATGCGTGTGTACAATATTAGGGACGAACGGTGTATTTTTCTCTTATTTTTATGATAAGCTTCAAGGGTAGAATTGTCTTTTCTTACTAATTTGCTTCTTTGGCACATTAAGCTCTCATGGTAGAGCTATGTTATAAGCCAAGTCCTAACTAATTATCTCTTACACCATAATTGGTCCTTATGGTGTAGCTATATAATAACCCAAGTCTTATTTCATTCACTACTTGAACCCGAGGTCCTTATTTCAATAAAAACTTAAATAAACTATTATTTTAATATTCATACTTAATATTATACTACTTATAACTAAACCGTAAGATTTGAGATGTTACATAAAGCTTCTTGGTTCTTGATAATAAACATAACCCTTGAATTCCTTGCCAAACTCTTGCTAAAACTTAATAATAGTTGTGGTGTATTGGTAAATTCTTCGTCATGAAGAAAAGTATGCACCTCCTCCCTTGTTAAATGAAACGTGGCATAGAGAGGGAGTTTATCTTTTTTTAAAAACTATTGTGATAGCCAAAGGGCAATCTGATCTTTTCCTCTATTTTGACTACTTGTCACTTTTAGTCCTTATAGCAAAACCGCATTGCATTGCAAGTCCTATTATGTTATCTATTGTTACACCTTTAGTCCTTTCTAACATAATTGTCAACTCCGTCAAGACGGAACTTATATATTTATTCTTCTAATCTAACAGATTTATCCGCTATTACTTTCTTTAAAAATCACGATGTCACAAAACATGTCAAGAATCATATGGTTAAGTTATGGTTATTAGTGTAGAAAGATTCATGTTAATAGTTGTTGATTATGTCTTAATATGTAATTTATAAAAGGTGTTTGGCACAAGCTTAAATTAGTGCTTAAACTAGTGAAATTGCTTGTAGGACTTATGAAAAATGATTTTTACATGTTTAAAAAAGCTGAGATATAAGTTTGTAATGATTAGAATAGTTTATGTTGGGTTTTGGGTCGTTTTAGACATGTTTTAAAGTAGGACAACATTTTGCGCAGAATTTTATGCTGTGTTTGAATGACCGTAGAAAATAAACTGTTTATCTTATTAAGTTGAGGTAAAAACCAAAATTATAGCCCTATTAGTCTAATTTCCAATGCAGTTGGTTTCAAGTTTTAACTCCAAGTTTAAGTGGGTTAAATCTGTAGATTACAACAGACTATCAGAAATTATGCACAAAAAGCCTTTTTGTAAAAGTGTGTTTAATGATGAAATATTACCTTATGGATCATGTTAAGTTGATTAGACCCAATACATGTTAGATAAATGAACTAGTAAGTTCTATTGGCATTAGAATAGTTATCATGTGATTAGGTGTTCTTGGAAAGCTTATGGAAGGTTAGTTGCAAGTCGTAGTTGTTGATGGCATGTTAGTTGCATTACAAGTTAATAGTCTCTATTATCAAACATTGTTCTAAGGTAATATAGTTTTCCACGTTCTACATATGTTGTTTCTATGAATTTTGTTTAGATACTATCTATTTGGTTAGAGTAAATTACACTGTTCGTCCTTGTGGTTTGCGTTGACTGAAGTCGTTCGCCCTTTGACCAAAAAGATTGCAGCGTTCTTCCTTAAGTGGCAAACGTTATGCGTCGTTTGTCCCTCCATCTAATGGGCCCCACTAACGCTTGTTAAGTTTTGTTAACCTGAATTCCCATGAGGGTATTACCGTCATTTCCCAACACCCCAACAACCTCTTCACCCACTTCATATCTCTTAATCTCATCCATCCTTAATTTTCTCTCTCTAGAAAAAGAGTTCTAACATTTATATTATCGTCTTTATACAAAAACACCCAACTTTCTTCAACATTATTCGGCATCAAACCAAAACTCATAAAATAACACCCTCTTTCTTACCATCAAACCCAATTTAAATCAATATATAAAAATAAAAAAATAAAAAAACTTGTTTTTTTTTTTTTTTAAATCTTAATTGAAAAAATTCAAACCAATATATACAAAATCCCAAAACTTTACACACCCAAGTATATGGAGCAACGATGGTGGATCGGTGGCGGATGTGGGTTGAGGTTGCGTGTGTAGGTGGAGGTGACGGGTGTAACTGTGGTGACGATTGTGGTTTTGAATTAGAAATATTGTTCTGGATTGTTAAATTGAAGCTTTTAGCATAAAGGAAATATTGTTCTTTGAACTGAAAACATAGATCAGGTGTGCTAACTAGTTGGATTCGGGTGATTTTATTAGGAAGGAGTGTATTATTTTAGCATTGATTAAAGATTTGAGAGAAGATAAATGAGTTTGCAGGTTTGATTTATTTGAACAAATGGGTTTGATGATGAATGTGTAGTATAAAGATGTTTTTTTCATGGTTTTGAATATCTTTGATTTTTATTAGATATAATATGGATTTGAGAGAATATAAATGTGTAAATTATGATGGTTGGTAATTGGCATTTGATTTGGGTATTTTAGTTTGATGGTGAATGTGTAGATTTTGGGGATGCATGGTGAATTTGGAAATGGTTGTGGTGCTAAAATGGGATTGCATGATTGATTGTTGGATATGAAAGTGGTGGTAGTTGGATATATATGGAAGAAAATGGTGGTTGGAGGCTATAGTTTGATGATGAATTAACGAAAGAGATGTGGTGAATGTGTTTTTATATGGTTAACGGGGTTGTTGTAATAAGGAAGATAATAACTAATGAGGGTGATGGTGGTTTTTGTGGTTACCCGAAAAAAGGTTGTTGTTCGTTTGAAATGATGGTCGATTATGATTGTTGCTTTTGTTTATGGGTTTGTGTAGATTATGATGGTGAGTTATTGGTTTTTGAATATGGTATTTTAATTTGATGATGAATGTGTAGATTTTGGTGATGGGTAGTGAATGTGAAAATGATTGTGGTGCTAAAATGGGATGGTGATGATTGGTTTTTGGATATGAAGGTGGTGGTAGCTGATATATGTGGAAGAAAATGATGGTGAGTGGCTATAGTTTGAAGATGAAGTTAATGAAGAAGATAAAGTAGTGGGTAAAAAGGCAATTATACCCTCATGTGCATTGCACATGAGTGATTTAACAAAGGTTAGTGAGGGTCGTTAAAGAGAATGACAAACGACGCATAACGTTTGCCACTTAAGGATGAATGGTGCAATTTTTTTGGTCAAAGGACAAACGGCTTCGGTCAACGCAAACCACAAGGACAAACGGTGTAATTTACTCATTTGGTTATGATGACTTTGTGACCTGGTTGGTCTATTTGGCTATGATGAATTATGTAAAAATAATGTAACATGTTTCACCATCATCATGTGGGTTTTTTTTTTTTTTTTTTTTTTTTTTTTTTTTTTTGGTCTAGTTAATAATAGACCATTCTATTTTATATTTAGGGTGTCAAAGAAAAATGTTGTGATGAGGAGGATGGATGAAATCGATTTAAAAGTTATGAATTGGGTGCTTCGAAAAGGCATCGGGACCAGCTTTTTGATTATGTAACTCGTGCTAGAAAGTACGGTGCTGTATCGAAGGCACCACTTAAATTGGTCATGGATTTTGGTTCTTGGATATTTGGAAATGCCACATTCATCATGAACTGTGTGATTCTCTTATTGAGAAAGTTACTTTGATATTAGTAAAAAAAACTTAATATCATTGTTTTTTTTATTGCGATATTAAAAAAACTTACAGTGATATTAAAAAAATTCAAAAAATAGTATGTTTGTTACAGTGATATTAAAAAAATCATAGTATCATAATACCTTTTAACCATGAAAATGATTCTTTTTTGAATTGTTTTTTCAGCGATTCTTTATTATTTGTTTCCCTCTTTCTTTTTTTAATTATTTTAGATTTTTTTGAATTTTTCTAAAAAAAGCTAGTGTGATATTATCCGCATCATCCTTAATTAAAATCCAATCCGCACCCACACATATATATATATATAATGTTATATTCTATGTAGTACCAATATTATATACAATATTTTACAGTACCATTCTAGACCAATTAAAACCATTGAATCACTTAATCTATGAATGAGATCACTTATGCCTTGTAATTGTTTGAAAGATCAACCATTAATTAAAAAGCTAAAAGGGCAATAAAGGAATTTTGGATTGTAACATTTACATAAGTGACCATCTAAATAGGGATATGATTAGGTCAAATAAAAAAATAAATTAATCCCTCTATATCTCTTGAGTCGCATGGTAGTTTGACTATCCCCCTTTCACAAAAAATCAAAATCAATGCCTTTAGATCTCTTTTGTTAATTTTTCAACAAATTGGATGAAGAAAAAAATGTGGATGCCGCTATCATGTAAGTTTCGATATCCAGTTTTTATTTTTGTTTTGATTTTCCATGTTAATCTCAGATAACAAACCATTGAAATCTAAAAATAACATGAGAATTTGGGCTTTAAAATTTTCATACAAAAAAGAATGGGTTGATCCACACCTTTTTTATGTTGTAAAATGGAAAAAAGAAAATGATGCATTAACTTCTTTTTGTCTTTTTGCGGATGATTTTCAAGTGTGGCTTATGGTATGTGGGATTTATCATACTTCTATGATTTTACATTATAGTTTAAATCGTTGTACATATCTAGTAGTGATATGTGTGTATCGTTTGTTTAAAAAAATCTAATCAATGAGTAATATGTGTGGAATGGTCTAATAATTTGTTCTAATATTTTGAAAGTTGACAAAGGCCCCAATCTGTTTATTCTACAAATTAAGAAAGGCCTTATGGTAAGTATTTTTATTTATTTATATCGTGTTGTTACTTCAGTTTTTGGCAAAAGATTAATAGATTGATGCCTAGAGTCGAATAAGTAATATTTGAATGATTGCAATTTGTTGCCTTTCCTGAACGTATGTATACTTTGGGTTTCAGAGACAACATATTTAAAACTGAGGCAATTTAGCATATGTGTTTGTTACTTGGTATAATGTCAATGAAAAATTATGTGTATAGGTGTTTTAAGGTTAATATTAAATCAAGGAAAGATGTATGCATATATGTTTTAAGTTGTGCATATGCATTTAGATTGTGAATATGTGTATCCTAGTTGTTTATGATAAAAAAAATAACAATTGTTTATAATTTTAGGTATTGAACATGTTTGATAAAGATGAGGACCATGACTTGTTTAAAGAGTGCACATACATCTTCAACTAGTATATACTCTCTAAAAAGTAGTCAATCATGTTAAAGATGTAAAGACACAAGTGCGGAATGAGACACAAGAGCAGAAAGCGCAGCAGGCACAAATATTCTTGGAAGGGTACTCATATGTTCAAATGAACTTGATGAGAAAGTGAAGTGTGCACATGTGTTCTTGGAAGAGTGCACACATGTTTTTGAATGATATGCACATATATATTCAACAAGATAGATTTGTACTTGAATTGTATTTCATATGACATTCAATTTTGTGTATACTATTTATGTTTCTGGTTTGTTATAAATTTAGAGGTTACAAGTATATGTTTTTGTTTTTTGTTATAAATTTTGAAGATTAAGGAATATACACTAGTAACATATGTGCAATTACCATTATAAGCAAAACAAGTTTGATGTCTAAACAAATGTATACAACAAATATATGTAAATTTACAACAGACTAAAATACACCGTTGGTCCCTGAAGTTGGCACGACGCATCGCGATGGGACAAAACTCGCCCCTTTCATCGTCGGGTGTCCCTATTTCAAGGTTTTCACTCGCTACAAGTCCTTTGACTATTTTGCCGTTAGTCAAGGACATCTCAAGGCGTTACATTTGTCTTTAGTCCAAGGGCAATTTTGACATTTTACCACTGTCCATTAATTACCGTGCCAGCCCACTTGTTTAACCAGCGGCGCTACAGTAAAACCTCTCTAATAAAAGGAACATTTTATCACCACTCATCATTTATCTTTCCTAACAACTAAAATACTATCTTCTTCACCGACGGTAAAATCTGAAAAATGGTGGTGTGTTCATGCAACAGAAGGGCCTTGATTAGAACATGCTGAAACACCACGAACCCCGGCAGGAGGTTCTATGCCTGTCCAAGACAGGTTGGGACACTTAATTTTATTTCATATTGTATTAAAGTTTGCATGTAGTGGTTTACCTTAAAATGTGTTGATTATGATAGTCTATCTGGTTTATTATAATTGTAATTTTATACAAGTGGGTTTAGTTTGTGTTTATGAGGCAAGCAGATGCTAACATATTGATTATTAATTATAGGCTACGACATGTCCATTCATAGGGTGGTACGATCCACCCATCCAAAGGAGAGCAAGAGATGTGATCATCTACTTGCAGAGAACAATCTACAGGAATGAGGCGACATTACAAGAATACGAAGCCGCCCTCGTTTCTGAGACTATGGAGGCGGTCAACGCTGGTGACCGGGCAAACGAGCTAGAGGCTGTTCACCAAGCAGCCTTGGCCGATCTCCTTGTTGAGAAGGAGAAAGTTTGCCGTCTCAGGAACTTTTGTGTGTTGTCTTGGATGGTCATCTTCTTGGTTTTTCTATGGTTCTTCTATAGGGTTTAGATAGGTACTAGTTTTAGTGTTTTGAATCGGTGGTAGATGGTGTAATTGTGTTTAAGAAGTTTTAGAGTACGTTGACTAAGAATAGTCTTTTGGTGTATAATGTTTGGTCCTTGTACAGTGTTAATATATTTCTTTTATGCTTTGGTCCTTATACTGTGCTGCCTTTGCTAGTAGGTCCTTTGCCCCAAGAATTTATATATCACTTGCCACACAAATGGTCAAACTCATAACAGAGATACGAGTTTCAAAGATGGATGAATGATGAGAGATGGATGAACAGACACCACTTTCGAGTATCAACATAAACTTGATGTATGGTGTTGTTCATCCATCTTTCATCCTTCATTCCTGTTTGTGATGATAGAATAACCGTATCTAACTCGAAACCCAGATCCAAGTATTAAAGATGGATGAATGATCTGTGATGGATGAACATACACCATTTCTGAGTATCAACATAAACTTGATATGGTGTTGTTCATCCATCTTTGATCCTTCATTAGTGTTTGTGATAATAGAATAACAGTAACCAAACTCAAAACACAAATCCAAGTTCAACAGATCCAAGAACCATAGACATATGAAGTCTCAAGGATGGATGACCAGACACCACTTTTGAGTATCAACATAAACTCCATATGGTGTTGTTCATCCATCTTTGATCCTTCATTAGTTTTTGTGATAATACAATAATAGTAACCAACTCAAAACACAGATGTATGAAGACTCTAAAAACAATACAATAAAAACACAATTAAACCCATACACTAAAATGACATGATTTCATACATAACGCAAATGGATATATTTCCAAATGCATAAAATTTTGGATTCTACAAAGTTCAGAAACATACATTGTTTAAACACAGCAAATATTGTTTAGGGGAATACATATTCGATGGATAACATTGGCTTTCATATGCTTAACTAGCATTTTTTTGTGGTGAAGAAAGCTTTGCTGCTATAATCTTGGTCTTAGTCCAAAATTGCTTTGGAAACCCACCAGAAGCAGCGTCAACTTGACTTCCAGATTGAGACTGGACCACACTTGGTTGATCATTACCTGCATAGTTGTCACCTGTAACCTTTGCCTTCTTCTTTGATGTAACTTTTGGCTGGGATGAACCTGTTTTTTGAGACTGTTGTGTACTTCCTTGACTTCCTGTTACACCTCCTTGCCCAAGACATGTTTTCTTGTTGTGTCCAGCATTGCCACAAATACCACAAACCACACTCTTACTAGACTGTGACAAGTTACTGGTTTTTTCACAATTATCATTTTCAGTATAAGCCCTGGTTCTTTTCTTTCGTGGCCTACCTAATGGTTTATGATGTTTAGGTGGAAGAATGGTTGTAGGCACCTGTGACTTATACCAATGCTCATAACCATTTATTGGCTGGATGTGGTGTTTGTAAGTTTTTTCCCAAGTCTTAAGCAAGTAACATGGATGAACCCATGATTCAACAGATCCTATTTGCATTCCATTCAACCTCATACACTAGTGGGTAGCAACAACATGTTTACATGGCATACCTGTAAGCTCCCATCTTCTACATGTACAAGCCTTAGCTTCAACATTCACTGTACACTTGTCTCCCCATCCACTGACCTCATAGTTTTCTCCTTCAATCCGTAAAGCAGTGTACTTATAAGCCTCTTTCTTGATTGCATCTAACATAGGGCTGAGCAACGGTCCGGAACCGACCCGAACCGACGAAAACCGAACCGACCCGAGAACCGATTTTACAAAAACATGAACCGAAACCGAACCTAATCGGTTCGGTTCGGTTTGGTTTTGTGTCGGTTCGGCCCGGTTTACATGCTTTATGTGCGTGTTTGGTCGGTTTTGGGTCGGACCGAACCGAACCGAAAACCGACATCCGATAAGGCATAGAACCGAAACCGAACCGAAAATGGTCGGTCCGGTTCGGCTCGGTTTTCCGGTTCGGCTCGGTTCGATCGGTTTTGTGCTCAGCCCTAATCTAACATAAGTGTTGCCTTTGGTGTTAATGGTCCGGCACACTTTTGAATCACATTCACAACATTCACTATTCTTTTCATACAGTACTCTCTAATGTATTCCAAAGCATTAATGATCGGTTGGTGCCTACCTCCCACTAGTTTCCCATTGAACACCTCACACATGTTATTAAGTAGCACATCAGAATGAGCCCTCCCTACAACTTGTTTGGTTAGGTTCCTTAAAAATGTCGTAGAACAAATGATGTACAAGTAGACATAGATTTGGTTAGGTACCTGAAAAATGCGACCTTGACCAATGAGTTGGTGGTATCTTACTTAACCAAGCATGGGCAGGTTCGCTAAAACTCTTGAATGCCAGCATGGCTGCCTCAAATTGTTGGACGGTTGTTGCTGCTACACATCTCCACAAATGTTCCTTGTATGCTTTAGCATTCCATTGCAATTTCATATTATCATGGATGTGCTTCAAACAATATCTGTGTTCAGCACTGGGGAATACTTCTGCTAACGCTGGAATGATACCCTGCACAAATAAACATCAATTCCTTACTAATACAATTTGCATTTAACGAAAATACAAGTGAATCTAATCAACTAAATGGTAAAATCACCTTTTTTCTGTCGCTGATAAAAGTGTAGTTTGAGTTTGGTTGCAAGTCAAGATCATCTCTTAGACATTCAAGAAACCAAATCCATGAGTCTTTGCTTTCAGCTTCTGCAACCGCGTATGCTACAGGGTATATTCCATTGTTGCTGTCTATACCGACTGCTGTAAGAAGCTGGCCAAGAAAGGACCCCTCATAAAAGCACCATCTAACCCCAACAACTCTCTTTGACAAGCTTTGTATCCTTCCTTCAAAGCGCCTAAGCATATATACATTCTCTTGAAAACTCTGGTTGGACTTGTTGCATCTGTTGCAGTTTGTACACTTATCCTAACTGTTGTATCTGGGTTAGTTTTCTGCAACTCTTCAACATAGTCTCTTAAAAGGGTGTACTGCTGCTTATGATCACCCCTAATCTCATTTTCTGCCTTGTTTTTTGCCCTTAATGCTTTTTGCATAGACACCTGAACTTCAAACTGTTTACTGAGCTGATCTTGAACAGCCCTGATTGGAATATCTGGATTGACTTGAACTTGGTCAACTATTTGCTTCGAAAGAAACTTGTAGTCACAAGCTTTAATGTCTCTTGATTGCAAACATTTGTGTTCATCCTTGAATGTTCGAACAATCCATACATCTTTATCTGTATTTTTGGCTACATACAACAACCATGGACACTCTGTTGCTTGCTCCTTGCGCTTTCGCAAATACACATCCCTACCGAGGCCTCTAGTTATCGGATCATTTTTCCTCTTTCGGGCTTTTCCCAGCCCTGAACCTTCGGTTATTCCACAAACAGGTATTTGTCCGAGACACCTAACCCTAATTCTCTGTTTGTCATTCTTAATTAGTTGCAATTTCCTCCTAGCCTTTATTAAAAGCATGTAGATCCTATCTTTCACTTCTTTTACAGTTACAAAACTTTGACCACAGAAAAAAAATATTTCGTCCTCTGTTTGTGCTGCCTCGCTTAACTTTTGTTTCTTGTATGCCCTCAATTTGTTCCTCCCAATAACATACTCATCCTCATTCTCAGAACCACTTGCAAAATCATTATCATCTAACAGATCCAACTCATTTTTCTTAAAAAAATCATGTGGTAGCTGGCTGGTGGTACCTATAGATGGTAAATCTGTAGTCTCGGTCACTTTGAAGAGATTAACATCAAAATCAGGCTCCTTAAAAGTATTAGCCTCATCGACAACTGTGTTTCCATTACCATTGTTCTCAATATCATCATCATCACTCATATAAGTGTCTGTCTCACTCACATTGTCATCACTTACAGGTTCATCGATTTCACTAACCTGCACAGATTTACCTTTTTGGATATGATCCACAGGATTACATGTTTCCTCCTCATGATGACCTAACTCTTGATCATTTTGAGATACCTCTTCAGGACTATCTATTTGGATATGCTCAACATGTTTATCTATATGTTGGTTGACATCACCTGCAACATCTTCAGTATGACAGACCTCTACAGCTGGAAATAAGGGTTGTGTTTCTGGCATCTGACTAGATTGTACCAAAGTATTGACTTCCAAAGGTTGATCTGTAACCTCACATAAGTCCTCTACCACAGACTTATTAACAATGTTTTCTAAGAACAATTTCTTTGAGCAATATGGAACAATAGCAAGAGCTGCCTTTCTCTTTGTTGCATCTACATCAACAATAATTGTCCTAATAGACTTTGGTGACATTTGATCAACGTCCAATGTTGTCTTACCATTTTCAACATAAACCTCTATCATCTTATGCTCATCAACAAGATCTTTCAATATTTCTAAATTAGCACTCTCACTTAAGCTATACAAACCATCATCTAAATTACTACCAGGCTTAACAAAGTAATAGTAATTTTTTGAACCGAGCTCATAACCCAATTCATACATAAGCACATCAAACTCTTCAACTGACACACTATCAACATCAACCAAATAAACTAAACTTTCCATACCTCCAACGTATATTCTACCAGGTCAATATTTAAAGACACCATTGTGATGAACCCTCATACTAAACATATTAGATCTACCACCTGAAAATATGTCAATATATGTTTAAAGCATTCTATAAACTTAATTGAGAAACAATAATTACCACAATTACAAATTCCAATGACTGTAATAAAAAAAAACAGTACCGTATTTCTTCTTAGCAGAGTCGTATAGGACGGTATCATCACCTGGATAACCTGACTGTCTTCTTACTTTCCATAGGGTAAAGTCCATGTTTCGGTTTTATGATTGATAAACAGGGGTTTTGTGACATGCAATTAGGGTTTGTGAATTGTGATAATTCTTGTAACAAAAGTTCTGGGACGAATGATAATACAGACTATGTGTTTATTGGGGCGGGAAGAGGGTTACATTACATGTGGCAATAATTAAGAAATTTTTAATTGAAATATGGAAATGTCAAAGTTGCCCTTGGAATAAAGACAAATGTAACGCCTTGAGATGTCCTTGACTAACGGCAAAATGGTCAAAGGACTTGTAGCGAGTGAAAACCTTGAAATAGGGACCCCCGACGATGAAAGGGGCGAGTTTTGTCCCATCGCGATGCGTCGTGCCAACTTCAGGGACCAACGGTGTATTTTAGTCTTTACAATATTTAAAGAAAAACACATATGCACCTCATTTTTATGAAGGAAAAAAATGTAAAAAAAGAACATATTTTTTTAATTCCGAAAATTAAGGGGTGTAAAAAAGTTTTTTTAATTTATAAATTAAAAAAAAGAAAAAATGTGTTTTACTATTTACCCTTTTGAATTAATCAAAAAGATTTAATAATACCAAATTATTATTGGTCTAAATGAGTACTGTAAATTACTGCATTTAATATGGGTACTTCATATAACGCGATATATATATATATATATATATATATATATATATATATATATATATATATATATATATATATATATATAAGTGTTTAAGACATTCTAAATAAAGAAGTCTTAAAATTTTTAAGACCAAAAATATTTCTAATAAAAGTAACCCATTAAACTTGTAACCAAAAGTACAATTAATATAGCACTTAGTATAAAACAGTAATACATAATTTAACTTGTATACAAAGCTTGACTAGGCTCGCGAATCTAAACGAGCTTTAGTATATTTTGTGTATGTATACTAACAAGCTAATTAACGAGCTCAAAGAGTTGTAAAAATAATACACACACATTCGTATTCGACTTATGTGCAGTTTTGACCTTTTGTGAAAGGCTACTAAATTATAGTATATATTTTTAATATTTAACTGTAAAGCGTTAAAAATAGCACTCTAAATTAGAATAAGGGTTATTGTGATGGTATATATAAAGTCTATGACTAAAACAGGATAAATAAAATTAAACCTATAAAAATATTAAATAGATAGATCTAGGTTTCTGAGTCATCTCCCCACCAAAGACACAAAACCTCCGTTAACGTAAGGCTTTCAAATCTGTTTTAAGTAGGGGTGAAAACGAGTCGAGCCGAGCCCGAGCCTGCCAGAGCTTGAGCTCAGCTTGTTTAAGTTTTAAAATCTCGAGCTCGAACTCGGCTCGTTTCGAGCTTTAAATTTTATGCTCTAGCTAGGCTCGTGTTATGTTATATAGGCTCGGGCTCAGCTCGTTTATATGATTTGAAAATGAAAAGTTAAAGCTTGGCTCGAGCTCGAGCTCGGCTCGTAATATATCTTTTTTGAGCTTGTTTAAAAGCTCGAGCTCGGCTCGTATAAAAATATTTAATACCTAAAATATCATAATATAGTTTAGGGTCGTTTAGGCTCGTGAGCCCAAACGAGCTTTGTATATAAAGCTCGAGCTCTAGCTCGATTAATAAATGAGCTGAAACCTAGGCTCGTGCTCAGGCTCGCGCTCGTTTAGGCTCGGCTCGTTTGAGTTTTTTACCGATCCGATCCTGAGCTTTTCACGAGCGGCTCGGCTCATTTCCAACCCTAGTTTTAAGTTCTTTCTTTCTCTATTTTTTTAACCCTTTTATTTTTTCAAGATGGAAGGTGGTTCCCAATCTTAACGTAAGATAGGTCCCAAAATTTATGCACATATATCTTATAAAAGGTGTTCGTTTCAAAGGTGGTTCCCGGGAACCACCTTCATACACTATAGATCCGCCTCTACTATGTTTTGTTAGTTGATTCATAACTGTTTTTTGATGTTTATCTGTGATTAGTCATTTATCGTTTCTGTAGCATGACACAAACGATTAGTGGTTGTTCAAGCTCTGCATAAGGTCAATGAGATATTTCTGCCATATTTTATTGTATTTAAACTCTTTGTGATTAATGTACTTTACCAGGGTAAACTTTTACCATAAATAAACAAACAAACAAACAAAAAAAAAAAAAAAAAAAAAAAAAAAAAAAAAAAAAAAAAAAAAGACTTGTGTAAGAAAAACCATGGGTATAAAAACTTTTTTTGAAGCTCCTCAAGAATTCTAGGCCTGTGCAGGCTAATTTGACCCGACAGACCCGTTTAGACGACTGTTCTCTGTAGTTAGAGGACAACTTAAACCTAGCAAGTTGTTACACGTGGGTGAGTTGCCTCTTGCCACGCATTGCTTCACATGCATTCCTCGTTATTACAGTCTTCTTGAAAGGTTTTATGGATATTTTAATACACGTATGTCCGGTTTCGAACTCGAGACTTCGGGATTGCACACATTACGTATGAGAATTGATGTTAAATAATTAATATATATAAAATGTTATTATTATTGATTATTAGTCACGAAATAAATACTTAACGATAGTTAATGTTTAACGAGGTTTGGCTAACGATCGTTAAATGTAAACTTAAAGGACTAGAGATGAAATTATAAGTCGGGAAAGATCTAGAACCCCTTTGGGTTGATATGGCCGATCGGTTGGGGTTCCCTAACCCAACCCACACATTAACTTGTTCTCCAAGATTGGTTACCTATAAATACAAACCCCTTGTATTCAGTCTAAACCTAATCTTGGTGACTTGCAAACCTAATTTCTCCTCTCATTTTCCCTCTTTCTTGTGTGTGGCCGGTCGTACACCCCTCCCCATAGGGTTTCGATTTGCTTAACTCAAGTTTAAGTATTTGGTTTGTTTTGTGATCAAGAACCTAGCTTTTCACTTCAATTCGCTAATAGTATGTGTGTACAAGAACAAAGGACAAATGCACTTGTGTTTGTGGAATTCTTGGTGGTCGACTTCTTGGTGGGTCGAATTACATAAACCCTAAGCTAGGGTTTTGGGTTTTGTTCCTTGTTCAATTATCGTTTGGTTCTTGATTTGCTAAAAGGTATGCGTATTCTTATTCGGTTAATTAATATACATATATTATTCATTATACTTCCGCTGCATGCTTTGATGATGTTTATTTGATTTTATAATTGTTATGATCATTAAAACCCAACAGTGGCATCACGAGCCGTTAATATGATGTAATTAATTACCGAAACACATAAAAATTGAATCTTTATGATTATTGCATGCTTTTAATGGTTTCTAGGGTTTTGAAATTGGAAACCCTAATTGTTTTTATTAGGGTCGATTACCCTATTTTTTATTTAATTAGGTTTTAATTTTTGTAAAACTTGTAGAAACCCTAGGATTGCATGCTAATTTTATGTGGTTTTAATGAATAATTGTTATGTGTCATGTATTTATGCGTATCTTGGGATATAATTGTTATGATGAATCCATGGTGGAACATGCATGTTTTGCTATGGATTATTGTTGTTTATTAAATTGTTTAGATGATATACACATGTTTTATTTATTTGATGATTATTGAATTGGGGAAGACCTCAATTATACTAATAAAAATTCGTTATGTGCTATTTGGTATACTATTAACTTTGGCTTACGCAATCGACTTGTCGATGTATGTGGCTCATCTACTTGTAGGTGAAAGCCCTAGTTAATGTATGCATTATTTTACGCCTAGAATTGTTCATTAGGTTTTATCGAAATAATTATGCATGTGGCTAATTGTTTTTACATATGTTAAATTGTTTAGTTATATGTTTATATTATTTGAGTGTGTTTAATTTTTATTAAAGTGCTTTTTTGTTTATATATTGTTTGACATGTTAGTAAGCAAAAAGCGTTTTTATGAATAGAAAATTAAATGGACTAAAATAATGGCGAAATTGATTTGTTTTTCTAAGTATTAATTCTTGAATTTTTAATCGATTGATGCGACTGTACTAAATGGTTAGAATGGCTCACCCACTAGAACAAACTATAAAGGGGTTAATAAAGAAGTGCGCACAGTCACACTGAAAGGATGTCTAAGGTTATGCTTTTGCGCTTACCTGGTCCTCTGCCCCCTGTGAGTTCGATTGGAGCTACCTAGTATAACCATTCTATGTACGAAGCATCTTAGTGCAAAGTTGTAAGTTTCTCAACGCATCGATTAAAACTTTGTAGAATTTGATCTTAGCAATTAAAATATTATGTAAGTTTTTTCTAAAATTTTATGCTATAAAGTTGTATGCATGCTTCTTTATACATAAGTTTTGATTACACGTCAAAAATTGTACACTTTAAATTTAAGTTTATGCCATCTAATGATATGAAACACTTGAAGTTGTAATTTAGTTATGTGAGACCTTGATCTAGATTACAATAACAAGGTGAATTTTTTTGTTGTGTGAGACCTCAGCTTAATTATGTGTAGTTTCTAAATTAGATAACTTAATTAAGTTAGTTAGTGAGACCTATAACTTAAGGCATAAGATGGGATAAAACATGCTTACTTTTTGCATTAATTGTTTTGGCAAAATTGTAAATCCCATAACTTTTGGAATTGAAAACTTGTTTGTCAATTATTGTTTTTCAACAATTACCTATTCTATACTTTCACCACTAGCAGATCAACTGATGTGGTGAAACTATGATAATGAGGATCCAAAATTCAAGGAAAATTCTATGGTTAATATGAATATTGACCAAAGGGTATTTTATTTTCTTGAATGTTTACTTATCAAAAGTACTAACTTTTGAATTTTTATTTTCTGTAAAAATGGCTCAAGCTGAATCTACTGCACTAGCGTCATCGTTCAAATCTATGTTTGATCGAGAGAAATTGACTGGTAACGCGAATTTCAATGATTGGTATCGGCAACTCAGAATTGTCTTGAGGGTTGCCAAAAGACTAGATTATTTGACTACGCCTTGTCCTCCTGAACCTGCAGATGATGCTACTGCTGAAGCACGAGCTGCATGGCAATCTGAGTATGATAAGTTTAATGAGGTTGCCTGCATTATGCTTGGGAGTATGGCTCCAAACTTTCAAAAACAGTTTGAGAACTACTTCCCTCACCTCATGCTCGAAGAATTGCAAAGGTTGTTTGAAAAGCCTGTGACTGTAGAGATGTATGATCTGATAGATGCTCTACACAGTTGCAAGCAAGGAGAAGGGAAACCTGTGAGCGCCCACTGCCTGGAAATGATGAGTTACATGGACCAGCTCGGGAGACTCAACTATGTCTACCCCAATGACATACAAATTGGCCTTATCAACAGACCCCTTTACAAGGAGTTTGATGGTTTCGTGCGCAATTACAATATGCATTACACGGGGAAGACAGTTACTGAGGTACATGCAATGCTCATTGACTACGAGAAAGGTTTGCCCAAGAAGCCCCCTACACCTACGGTTCTAACCATCTAAAAGGGTAGGATTTCTAAGCCTAATAAGCCGCTAGCGAACAAGAAAGGGAAAGGTAAGGGTAAAGTTGATAAAGGAAAACAAGTTATGGTTTATCAACAAGAACCCAAGAAGTACCCTCCCAAAAAGCGTGAGAATCCTAAGAAGGACCAGGCTTGTCATCACTGCACTGAGGTAGGACACTGGAAGAGGAATTGTCCGCTCTACCTTGATGAGTTGCGCACTAAGAGGTATAAAAATACTGGAACTGTGGCTGGTACTTCAGGTACTCTTTTGATGATAGAATTATTTGCTTTTCCTCATAAAATAAATTCCTGTGTATATGATACTGGATGTGGTATTCACATTTGTAATACACTGCAGGGACTTAGAGGTGCAAGGAAGCTTGCCTATGGACAACAATACCTGCATGTGGGTAATGGAGCACATGCAGTCGTTGAAGCTATAGGCACGTTTGATTTAGTTTTACCTTCGGGTTTAGTACTGTCTTTGAACGATTGTCATTATGCGCCTTGTATTGTTAGGGGTTTCGTTTCTGTTTCCTTCTTAAAAGATATTGGTTTTATTCATACATTTACTGATTATGGAATTTCGGTTTCTTTAAATGGTGTTTTTTACTTTAATGTTATTCCAGTAAATGGTGTGTTTGAAATTGATTTGCATGATAATGTGATTGATAAAAATAATTCTGTCTTTAGCATTAATAATAAAAGAATCAAAAGTGATTTGGATTTTTCATTTCTTTGGCATTGTAGACTTGCTCATATAGGCAAGAAATGCATGCAAAAGCTGCAACACGATGGGCTTTTGCAAGACATCAATGATGAATCATTTGATAAATGCGAATCTTGCATATCTAGGAAGATGACCAAGAAACCTTTTACAAATAGTTTAGAAAGGGCTTCTGATCTTCTTGGTGTGATACATACTGATGTATGTGGACCATTAAGACATGTGTCAAGGAAAGGTGCTAGCTACTTCTTAACCTTTATTGATGATTTCAGTCGTTATGGTTATGTTTATTTACTTAAACATAAACATGAAGTCTTTGAAATATTTAAGGTTTTTAAGAGTGAAGTAGAACTGTAACTAGGAAAGAAGATTAAAGCTCTTCGATCTAATAGAGGTGGTGAATATTTAAGCCAAGAGTTTAAAGATTATCTTGCTGAGTGTGGAATTGTTCAGCAACTCACATCTCCATATACTCCACAACAAAATGGTGTATCTGAGAGAAGAAATCGTACATTGTTAGACATGGTGCGATCAATGTTTAATCTTACAACTCTTCCCTTATCCTTTTGGGATTATGCTTTAGAAACTGTTGTTCGCATATTGAATATGGTTCCAACTAAGAAGGTTGAAAAGAATCCTTATGAAGTGTGGTATGGGAAAGCTCCCAACTTGTCTTACTTAAAGGTCTGGGGTTGTGAGGCGTTTGTTAAACGTGACTCTGATAAGCTGCAACAAAGATCTGTTAAGTGTATCTTCGTAGGATACCCAAAGGAAACTATGGGTTACTACTTTTACTTTCCACCTGAAAACAAAGTAATTGTTGCTAGGTATGGAGACTTCCTTGAAAGGGATCTCATATCTCATGAATTCAGTGGGAGAGTTTATGATCTGGAATATGATCAAGAAGATACAACACCTTCTGAAAACACTAGCCAACCTCAAGTAGAACCTGAAAGTCTGAGTGTTCCACCTAAAGTTGAAGTGGTTCCCATTCGTAGATCTGCAAGGACTACGCGTGCACCTGAGCGTCTATGTCTTAACATAGAAGCTGAGGAAAATATGTTAGGGGATCTTGGTGAACCTGCTAACTATAAGGCTGCTATGATGAGTCTTGAAAAGGATAAATGGAAAGTTGCAATGAATGGGGAAATGCAATCCATGATAGATAACGAAGTCTGGATACAGGTTGACTTACCTCCAAATGCTAAAGTAGTTGGAAGTAAGTGACTCTATAAGATAAAGACTGACATGGATGGCAATGTACACACCTATAAAGCTCGTCTTGTAGCTCAAGGGTTTACTCAAACTTTTGGGATAGACTACGAGGAGACATTTTCTCCTGTAGCAGACATTAGAGCTATTAGGATTCTTATAGCCATAGCTGCGTACTATGACTATGAGATATGGCAAATGGATGTCAAAACTGCCTTCTTAAACGGTCGCCTAGATGAGGACATCTATATGGCGCAGCCTGAAGGGTTTGTGAATCCAAAATTTCCAAAGCGTGTATGCAAACTTTAAAGATCCATTTATGGGTTGAAGCAAGCATCAAGGCAATGGAACAAGAAGTTTGATGAAGAAATCAAGAAATTTGGTTTCACTCAAAATCTTGATGAGCCATGTGTATATCACAAAGCTAGTGGGAGTAATGTTATTTTCCTTATCTTATATGTCGATGACATATTGATCATGGGAAAAGACATTCCAAGTTTGCAAGATGTAAAGTCTTATCTTGGAAAGTGCTTTTCTATGAAGGATTTAGGAGAAGCAGCATTTATTCTGGGAATCAAGATCTACCAAGATAGATCAAGGCGGTTAATTGGACTAAGTCAAAGTATTTACACTGATAAAATATTGAAGAGATTCAATATTCAAGATTCCAAGAAGGGATATTTGCCGATGCAAGTTGAACATGGCTTAAGTAGTGAATTATGCGCGTCAACACCTGAAGAGGTGGCACACATGAGAAAAGTTCCTTATGCTTCGGCTGTAGGATCTATCATGTATGCTGTGAGATGTACAAGGCCTGATGTGGTGTTTGCACAGAATATCACCAGTCGATATCAACAGAATCTAGGTGTAAAACACTGGCAATCTGTTAAGAACATTCTTAAGTATCTAAGGGCTACTAAAGAAATGTTTCTAGTGTATGGAGGAAATCCAGATGTAGAACTTGATGTTACAGGTTTTTGCGATGCTTCTTTCCAAACTGATAAATATGATAAGAAGTCTCAAACGGGATACGTCTTTGTCATTAATGGAAGAGCAGTTGACTGGAAGAGCAAGAAGCATACAACGACTGCGATGTCTATTACAGAAGCTGAGTACATAGCTGCTTCGGAAGCTGTGATGGAAGCTGTTTGGATTAGGAAATTCATTTCGGGACTCGGAGTAATGCCCTCAATCGAATTACCTTTAAATGTGTATTGTGACAACTTTGTTGCAATATCATTTTCCAATGAGCTTGGAGTCATGAAGGGCGCCAGACATTTTCCTCGTCGATATCACTATGTTCGAGAACAAGTCGAAATAGGTGAAATCAATCTACTCAAAGTTCATACAGATGATAATCTAGCTGATCCCTTTACGAAGCCTTTGCCAAAGGAAAAACTTACTGACCATGCTGATGGGATAGGACTTCGTTTAGCTAGTAGTTTCATGCAGATCTTTGATTAGTATTTGGATAAAGGATGTTATGAACAAATATTACTTTAATGAAATAAAATAGTTGCTTATGTTTATTTTTCATTTTCTTAATATTATATCCTATATTTGCATGTTTAATCCGTGAATAACTTATGTTATTCTAAATAGTCCGTTGTCGATCAATGATGTGGGAATATCATTGAATTAAGACAAATCTGAGTTTTGGTAGAATATACTTAAAGTATATTGATGCGTGCACTAGTAAAAAAATGGGATTTGGTCACACATGGTCGAAATGGAACGGCCAAACATTCGCATATTTGTGTGGCTGAAGGTATGAAAATTGACAACATTTACTAATTAGTCACACATGAAAATTTTGATTGTGTGACCATTAGAACTGTATTGCCACACAATTGAACATTGTGTGGCTAAAGGTATATGGTGATTTTGTTTCAGATCATTTAGCCACATATGAATTTGGAACGCGTGACAAATACAAGTAACCTTGATGCGTTAGTCACATGAAGTAATTTTTCGTGTGTCTAAATCATAGAGTCAAATTTTGTCACACATTATTTAAGGGTGACTGATATGTTTTGCCAACTCTTTAGCCACATCTGAAATTGGAACGAGTGACAAATGAAAAGTAAGTTTGAAGCATTAGTCAAGATATACATATAAACAGTGACAAATATATGTCACACACTTGAACACTGTGACCAAAAGCCACTTATTGTCACACTAAATGTTTTGTCACACATTCGTTAAGTGTAGCCAAAATCCAGTACATATGTTCACGTAAGTTAATATGTGTGTTTAAAGTTTATTTTGTGTTAGCTTGCCAAAAACTAATCTATAAAGTCACATTTGCTACTAACACCGTGACCAAATGCCATATATGGTCACACTAAACGTTTTGTCACACATATTATTTAAGTGTAGCCAAAATCCAGTACATATGGTCATGTAACTTAATATGTGGCCATTGGATGATCAATAGTCACTCAAAATACACGTTTCTTCACTTTAAACACCATATGGTCACACTTATTAACACTTTTAGCCACTTTATGGTTAATTGTATGTGACTAAATACCCAAAACAAACATGTTTTGTGTGACTAACTGTTAGAAAATGCCACACAAACATAAAAGTCATGTGGCCATTGGATGATCAATAGTCACACAAAATACACGTTTCTTCACTTGAAACACCATATGGTCACACTTATTAACACTTTTAGCCACTTTATGATTAATTGTATGTGACTAAATACCCAAAACAAACATGCTTTGTGTGACTAAATGTTAGAAAAGACCACATAAACATAAATATAATGTGGCATTTGGATGATTAATAGTCACACAAAATACACATTTCTTCACTTGAAACACCATATGGTCACACTTATTAACACTTTTGGCCACTTTATGATTAATTGTATGTGACTAAATACACAAAAGAAACATGCTTTGTGTGACTAAAATGTTACAAAAGGCCACACAAACATAAAATTCAAGTGGCCATTGGATGATCAATAGTCACACAAAAGACATATTTTTTCACCTTAAACACCATATGGTCACACTTATTAACACTTTTGGCCACTTTATGCTTAATTGTATGTGACTAAATAACCAAAAGAAACATGCTTTGTGTGACTAAATGTTAGAATTGGCCACACAAAAAGAAATTTGATGTGGCCATTGGATTATCAATAGTCACACAAAAAACTATTATGTTTTTCATAAACAGAACTAACTACGAATACTAAACAGACTTAACTTATGTCTGCCAGACTTAACTTTGTACTGGCAGCCTTAACCACTAAAACTAACCTACCAGACTTAACTTTGTACTGGCAGCTTTAACCACTAAAGTTTTCTGTTTATAAGTAGACCACAACACAAAATATATATATATATATATATTTTTTGGTGCAAAGATGAACTTGTATTAATCAAGGAAACTTTGTAAAATGAAAAAAGCAACACACACTGATATGGACAAGTCCCATATCAAGTTGCATACAAGGAAACTCTATTCAATATCTGATATAATTGTTCTTATAAGTCTGATAACAAAAACAAACTGCCCATATCATACAACCATGGATAGATGACAACCAGCACAAAACCATCACAAAGAACACCTTTTAATGCACCACTATGAACCATACACTTCCAGATAGGGGCTATACCAAGTAGTTTACATTCCATCTCATGAATGGCTTCAACTACTTGGGAACACACACCCTAAATGAAGCCAACCAAATCCTACACAATCCAAGAATCTGTTTATAAACATGTCTACCAATAACAACTGATAACGCCTGGAATTACGTTTTAACACATGCTAAATACTGGAATTATAACTGGAGTACGGGAAGACACCGAAGCTTGGTTGTCGCTGACAAAGTCAACAAGATTGAATCTGACCATTTTGTTTCATTCCCACTGACACTCCTCAACAATCTCTCTCCATCTAGCATTTATGGTAACGTGGTTCTTGCTTCTAGGCTTATCGTTGTGGTGTTCCAGATTCACGTTCACATAAAACTCCATGTCTTCCCCGGTTTCTCAGCAGTGCGTTATGGTACTTCCACATGTGACTTCGCTTCGTAAACTTATGTGGTATGTTCTGCATTAAAAAGAACAATGTAGTATGCTCAACAAAAGTATGTCCATGTGTTGAAGCATATATTAGTTTTTGCGAAAGCAGATAATGACTGAAATGGTCCGATTTGTATCATTACTTACCAAACGACTCCTGTCCGTGACATATGCAAGGATGGGCGCGTAAAAACAATCCCTTTCACTTTCATGCTCTGTACATTCGTTCCATGCACATATGTGTTTCATACGCTCATCTGCAATTGGAATTTAATAAAAATGGTAAATAATTTAAAAGCTATTATATGGAAAGGTTTATTTTTAAAATAAAATCATAGATTATGTCTACACTTTGATTAACATACCTTCATCTACGGGGTTTCTCATGAACGGTCTTGTATGATTCAGCTCCATACGTTGCACAAGTTCAGAACGCATCATCAATCCATTTTCAGCAAATGGCATCAGGGAAAGAGTATTGTTTAGGAGATTTGTGAAAACAACTCTTGTGCCAGCAAACAGGTTTTCATCGTGAACCAATACATTTCATCCGTGCCCACCAAACTCATGCACGTGTTTGTTTTCCTCCAGTATTTCAATTTGACGGTGAGTGATAGCTGCTACGGGCACGACAACAACAAGAACGTCAAATTGGTTATTGTCAGTATTGTCCCGGAAATTGCAAGGAATGACCTACGTAACAGTTTAGTCTAAAGAAAACATTAGCGGGTCAAACAATTAAAATAATCCCCATTTTCAACAAACTTATACAATGTATTGATTAACATTTTTTTCTTACCAGAGGTTGTGCAGGATATTCATCCAACGTAACCAGGCACCTACGTTGTCTATAACCTAGAAGAACCAGATCGTATCCAGGGCATTCGTGGCCTGCATCGTTGTACCCTGTTACATAATAACAGTCTTCTTCCTGACGAATGAAATGGAATGTGGCCACATTGATGTATTGGCTGTGATCAATAAAAGCTCGCCACTCGGACCCATGCAAAGTAATGCGACCACGAACCAATTTCCAGTAAACCTTATGTTTGGTTCCCCTATTGTGGATTAGGTATATCCAGCGCTTCTTGGGGTACAGTGTTTCAGTAAACAAAGCAGGAAGCATCTTAAATTTAAAAAGTAAGCACGTATATCAATTTGATGGTTACATTGATAAATTTATAACCTTAAGTAAGCATTTTAAGTACAACTTACCTGCAATGTCCTAATGTTTGTACGGTTTGCCTCCACCAACAATTGGATGCTATTCTATTTTAAAACCACAATCGTCTTACTGGTCAATAAGGTTATCACATATGCATAACATTTCCACCAACTAATACAAGTCTTAGATGATCAATACATCTTTATCATTAAGGTGTCAAACAAAAAATGATTGAAGATGTACTACTACATATTTAACTACGTTTCAAAAATCAATAATCATATAGTCCTTTTAGAGTAAAAATCTGTATTTTTTTACGTTTAATCATCTTACCCCATACGTTTGTTAAAATCTAGTAACAAATCCATAATCTACCCAACATACCATACGCCATTGCTTCATCCAATGTTTAAACCTAAGCTCAGATAATTAATTACATAAGGTGTAGTGCTTTACCAAATCATATAAAAGCTATACTAACCTAGATTAAACATATGTTTACAAGTTGTCTAATTAGCTATTTAACAAATAGCTGCCACGTTTTCCACAATCCACATATATCCATGATTCATTTTATTCAAATCATCTTATATTTACACGTCACACAATATTCTAAAGAATCACATCGCATATAGTTCAAATAAAACGGCTGTTAAATTATGATCAAAGGATACTATATTCTTTAGGATATGTTAAACATTGCAAAAAAAATACCAAACATGCATTTGTATCCATCAACATATCAGAAACATGCATATCAATCACTTTACATTTGCAGTTCATGGTTAAAAAAACAAAAAAAAAAGTGTAACATTACATGATGATGCGGTTGTTGTGTTGAAGAAGATAGACTTGAATATTTTGCTTTGACTATGTGATTAAGTGTAGCCGTAATATATCACGGTTCTCAAAACTGCAATGATTACTATTAATTAAGAGAAGGATTTTTTATTTTATTTTTTTAGCTTGTATTATGGGAGCATTGCATATATACCCACTAAAACTCAAAAAGTTGCATATTTCTCCATAATACAAGTTTTTAATGCATGATGTACAATACAACTTAAGCATGTTTTGGGTATATATGCAAATATGTAAGTTTTAGTGGAACAATTACGTACCAAAACGATACATTTGAAAAAGTACGCAACTATTTTATGACCTAAACCCTTGATTGTATACATATAAAATATTTGGTATAATCACCTTAAAAATTAAGTACCTTAACATACAAATAAATAATATTACATTAACATACGCGATGTCGTAACTTCTCGCAAATAAATACATATGTCGAATACAATATTGGTTAATTGAATATACAATGTAGTTATTGAATCACTGCCAGTGCATCAACGTTTGCAATGTTTTTACACGATGTTTCCCGTCCTTGAATGTCACGTTCACTGTGATGATAAAAAACCTGTGGAATCCAAGTAACAAAAAAAGTTAAACGTTGTAATAAAGTATATAATTGTAGGTACTTTTTAAATAAGAAATATACTATTTAATAACATCATATGTTTTTTTTTGGGAGAACACTTGAAAAAAAGGCCAAGTATGTGAGGTTGGATAATTAATGATTCTTCATGGGGAAGGCAACTCTAGGGTGGCAATCAAATTAAATGACTTATAAGTCATATACAACTAGTGTTTATCAAATCATAACCAACAAATAATTTTCACTTTAAACACACACACATAGCAGTACTAACTTAGCACTACAAGTATTAACTTAGCACTGCCAGTATTAACTTAGCACTGCCAGTATTAACTTACTACTACCAGTACTAACTTAGCACTACCCGTACTAACTTCTAAATCTCTCCACTAAGATTCGGGATGTTTAGGGACCTTATGGGTGTACACTCCGTGCCTCCTGACCCATTACCAGGTGTGAACTAATCCTACAAGTGCACTAAAATTTCCAACAATCCTCCAAAAATTTAGTTCACTTCTTTTGCATGAAAATCAAACATCAAATAAAATATGTGCATAAACGAAAATATCCTGAGGATTGAATTTCCATCTTAGTACATTACACGTTCAACCAACAAAGTAGAAAAAGTCCATAACGACACATGTATGACTGTTTGAGTTACTGCAACAGTAGTAAGAAACAAAAAATGAATATATGTAAAGATACATGGAAACAGAGTGCAGTGTTTGGAGTGAACTAAAAGGACGTATACAAATAGTAATAAATTTGGCTTTTACTTGCATGCTATTTGTGTTAGATACCTTCCAAGCGAATCAATATGAAATCTGCAGAAACAGTAGTGATTCTGTGTATTTTGTTTTCATGCAAATGGTAGTCAATGTGTAATTATATGTTATACATGTGCCTATCACTATGCAAAACATATAGCCTTACTTTTCCTATTTAAGAGGGTCTTTCACTATGCAAAACATATAGCCTTAGTTTTCATAACTTGTAATAAAGAAGGAAGAAAACACAATGTCTAGACGCCCTAAGTGTGATCAGCTTAGAACAGAAGCTAATTCGAATAACTGGTCTGAGATGCTAGTGTTGTACTGTCGCCAAGCTGCAGGTCAGGACATTCACATGTCACAACAAATGAATTTCCTATGCGCTAGCTTGGTGAGTGTTACTCGTGAGAGGCTTACTTTTATTCAAGAGTTAGAAACAGTTGGGAACATTTATGCCTAGAAAACTGCAGAATATCTAAGAGAAATTCAGGCAAGAGATGAAGAAAAGCTCATGCAAATGCGCATTTTGGCAGCTGGATTGGAGCTAAATTTTCTCAATCATGATGTGTTCATTCAGAAACTTAAGGGCTTAATGGATTGGTAAGTGTGTTTGCATAGCTGGGGGAAGCTGTTGTTGTTCATGATGTCTTGTTTATGCTGGTGTTTGCATTTGTAGTTATGTACTTGTCTTGAATTTTATTTTGAATGTTGTTGTAATATTTGGTTTTAGCCTTTTGGCAGGTGGTTGTAAGATATTTTATTAAATAAAAGCCAGTGTTTGTGTTAACTAATTTTATGATGCTTACCTTTTACTGTGTTTGCATTGCAAGATCCAGTCTGAAACAACATCCTCATCACTGGTTCAGGATTAATCGGTTGAAATGCCTCCGTTTATGGAGTCTGTTTACCTGTTGCTGCAATTAAAGTTGATGAGTAAAATTTCCATATACGAATCTAAATTTTCAAAGAAACTTTGTGGCACTTTCAATCAAAGTATTATTATTCGATGTCAAATTCCAGCCCATTCTACTACGACTATATACACAGATGCTTAACATCTTCGAGCCAATCATGATTCATTGGGACGGGTGTATGATAGGGACCAATGATTATATATAGCTTCTAACAGAAACTATATATACATGTGACGCCAACGGACGCCAGCCACAATGAAACATGATTGACCTGAAGAAATTTACCAACTTCATTAAAGTACAAGGTTGTGATAATATTATGCATATAAAATAAAACGGTCACAAACGTGCGACATAATCGTCTATACATTGCTATAAACCAGGTCAAGATATGGGCAATCTCAAGTTTAAAACTACCCATCATAATTGATCAAAGCGTTGATGGTCATGGTAAGCTTAACATACAGATAATCCATTAGTCACAAAATATAGGCTCAGATAGGGTAGCAGTTTGAAAAAATTGGATTGCCCACCATGGATGCAACCTTAACATGCTGCCAAGCCAATATATGGGCATTATCATTTTGTAAAATACCCGTCAGAATTCATCATAGACTTGATTTTTTTGGTAAGCTTACACCGCGCTTAAAGCAAAAAGGAAATAATCAATTTTAACATCCAAAGTCAAGATGTGCAAACTAATTGTCCATCTAATCACATAACCTTCACCAAATCATGATAAAATCATCACATAACACATTTCCTAACTGGGTCATTCATTCATCATAATCAAGAACCCAATTCCCAAATTGCAACAAGCTTATATTTTGACAAGTAGGTCGTCATTAAAACATCAGGTTAGCAATGAATTGACCCTAACTTTTTTTTTTCTTCTGAATTTCATATGACAAACCTATTTTAAGATAAAAACGTTGATCTGGAAGTTTCAATATTTCCAAATAAAATAATGGTTTCAATATTATAGTAATGGTTTCCCCTATTTGCTAATATACACATATTTTAAGTCACAAACATTAACATTTAACTATGCTTTTTATAGTTAATAAACTGCATACCTTATTGACTATTATGCGATCAGCGAACGCAATTTGCTCCGCTGCCTCATTGACGAATAATCTCATTCTTCGCGTCTACTAAACCGAAAGCCCCGTCAAGCTTAAAACATCATTATAATTTGTGCTGCATTCACTAGCCCTGCAAACTTTTAAAAAAAAGTACGGATTTTAATCCACAAACGCATATTTATAATGATATATACTTCAAATAAAATCAAACTGCTGCTTCGTAACTGTATTCTCTATGACAGTATGATCAAATCTCCCATTCTTCTTACTTGCCAACTCCCATATCATCACAATATCCTCAACACCCCCACCTTTTGCATCAACTAACGGGAAATCGATATTCACCTACCCATACTGCATGTATGACACGTAATCGTTATTACCTCAACTAATGAGCCATAAATCATCAAACAACTACTTTTCCTATGCAAATGACTAATACCCTGACTAATATCCTAAACTAACATAACACAATATCATTTATAAATCAATAAACATCCTAAACTAACAAACTAGCAGTAAATTATAACATTTATACCTGAGATATTAGGCTCAATCGGAAGAGAATCAAGCCCTTTATAATAGCCCTCAAGAATATTTGATTGACTAACATTTATTTTGATTGATTTTGCGTTTGATTGAAAACCCTAAATCTGCTATTTGAATCTAACTGTGTGTTTTGACCGAGTGTAAGAGAGATAAATGTGTGAAATACTGAATGTCAAACACACACTACTTGACCATTTTCTAATAAAAGTAAATAAATAAATAAAATTAAATTATTTCTTCAAGGTAATAAAGCATTAAAACCTAAAACCATTATACTGATCATTGATCATTTACATCCATTACAGTTATAATTATAATAACAAAGTAGCAGTCAATAAAAGCATCCATACAACCATCAAATATACATCAAAACACAAAAAAAAAAAAACTTCCAAGGCTTCCTATTATTCATCTTCAGACTCATCAACTTCATCCAAGTCTTCCAAGAACTCCTCCTTCTCCAACAGACTCCGCCGACATAGCACCAAAAGCTGAGCCAGCAAATCAATCTTCCTTCGATCCTTCAACTGTATCTCAAGAAGGGCAAACTCACCAGTTGCTACAACAGCGTTGAAACGAGTAAACAACCTCCCAGTCTCATCGATTGTTTGTTCCTTTTTGGCAACAACTTCCCTCAGCTGGCTACTCTCTTCTCCCATCCGCTCAATAAAACTTTTTTCCTCTGCTATGTCGTGCAAGATCAACGTCCTGAAAGCATCACTAAGCTTGCCGGATTCAGTGGCAGCTTTCATTTCATCGATATTAGGTGTGGAAGACATTTTAAAATTAGGGTTAAAATTATGGATAGTTGTGTGTTTAGGGTTAAAATTATTGATAGTTGTGTGTTGATTTTATGGTTAGGTAAGTATAAATAATTATAATGTACCTCACAATTTGCACAAATAATCACAAAAAACACTCAAGAGGCATCGTAAAATTTATTTTGGGTTTTACTGTAGCCTTTTCATATTCTTCCATGCATAAATATGATATGCAATAGTTGAAAAAAAAATGTGATATGCAGTATTTAGGAAGATATCTAATATTGCAATTTAAACCCTTCATTTTTTCATTGGATCTAAACCAGCCCCTATATACACAGTTTAAATTTAAATTAATGACTAAACATGTCTAAAAGGTTTATTATCTCAACTTCTTATAACAAAAATATTAATACAAATTTATGGTTAATCAAGAAGCTGGGTATTAAAATTTACATATCTAATTTTGTTCAGGAGGGAAAAAAAATTGCATATTGTAATCAAAAGTTTGAAAATTAGTTACATGTCAACTGCAATACATCGACCAAAATCAAAGTTAGTCATCTTTACAATGTAGCACATTGACCAAAATCAAAGTTAGTCATCATTACTATGTAGTCATCTACAGTAGAACTGAAGAAGACTAATCTTGCTTTATAGACACTACAACTTTGGCAAACAATGAATGCGGTGGTTATTAATTTGCGAACCATGCAAATTTGCATAACGAAACCCACGTAAATATTACCCGACAAGGTTACAACAACATTAAGCAACAAGAATTTACCTCCGACCTATTGCGTAATCAAAATTACTACCGCAAAGACCATGACGATAACAACTCAGCAATTTACTCAAACATTAGGCAATCAAAACTTGGATATAGTTCCTGTGCATCGCTATTAAAATATTAAATAGACTACTTAAAATACAAAACTTATGATAACATCAATTGCAATACCTTACATGTAACTACTTGCATACAATATTACGTAAAAAACACGTATACATTCAACCCTTACCCAATCGGTGCAACGCACGAGTTTTTGTAGCCTCATTATTTTATATTTTGGATTATGATGTCTTTATATGTAGTATAGATGTGAAGAAGTGGGTCCTTCTGCTGTCCCCAATAGGATGCTGACACATATGTTTAGCCATACTATAAGAGTTAGGGGTTGTTTACCTTTTTCAAGACTTTTTTCCCCCGTTTTCATATGTTTTCTTACACTTTTACACACATTTGTACGTTTATACATGTTTTTGTCTGTTTTAATACGTTTTCGTACGTCTTTGTCCCTTTTAATCTGTTTTTATACGTTTCCGTTTTTGTTTACACACGTTTTCGCTAGTTTTTTCATGTTTTCGTCCGTTTGAATACGTTTTCATCTGTTTTACATATTAACGTACATTTTCAAACGTTTCATACATTTTCATATGTTTTTCATATGTTTTCGTCCGATTTACCCCGTTTTCATCTGTTTGTACCCATTTTCGTATGTTTTTAAGAAATTTTCAACCGTTTTCATAGGTTTTCTTATACTTTTACACAAATTCGTACGTTTATACACGTTTTCGTATGTTTTAATACGTATTGGTCCGTTTTCTTACGTCTTTGTCCCTTTTAATTGGTTTTTATACGTTTCCGTTTTTGTTTACAGGTTTTCATCCGTGTTTGCACGTTTTCGCTGGTTTTTTCATCTTTTAGTCCGTTTGTATAAGTTTTTACACACATTCGTCCGTTTCTAGCTGTTTTGCATGTTTTCGTCCGATTTACCCCGTTTTCATCCGTTTTTACCCATTTTCGTATGTTTTTAAGAATTTTTCAACCGTTTTCATAGGTTTTCTTACACTTTTACACAGATTCGTACGTTTATACACGTTTTCGTCTGTTCTAATACGTTTTGGTCCGTTTTCTTACGTCTTTGTCCCTTTTAATCGGCTTTTATACGTTTCCATTTTTGTTTACAAGTTTTCGTCCGTGTTTGCATGTGTTCCTGGTTTTTTCATCTTTTATTCCGTTTGTATAAGTTTTTACACACATTCGTCCGTTTCCAGCTGTTTTGCACGTTTTCATCCGATTTACCCCGTTTTCATCCGTTTGTACCCATTTTCGTATGTTTTTAACAATTTTTCAACCGTTTTCATAGGTTTTCTTACACTTTTACACAGATTCGTACGTTTATACACGTTCTCGTCTGTTTTAATACGTTTTGGTCCATTTTCTTACGTCTTTGTCCCTTTTAATCGGTTTTTATACGTTTCCGTTTTAGTTTACAGGTTTTCGTCCGTGTTTGCACGTTTTCGCTGGTTTTTTCATCTTTTAGTCCGTTTGTATAAGTTTTTACACACATTCGTCCGTTTCCAGCTGTGTTGCACGTTTTTGTCCGATTTACTCAAACATTATGTTTGTAGGTTGCTAATTATGGAAGCCATGGCTTAAAATGTAAATAATTTTGTGTCAGCCCAAGAAGCGAACTTAATCCATTTTCGGTTTAAAACCATATGTGTCAACCCAAGAATAGAGCTTAATTCATATTCGGGTCAACCCAAGAAGCGAACTTAATTCATATTCGGTTTTCGGTTTGCTTTGGTTTAATTATAGTTCGGTTCGTTTCGGTTTTCGTGTTGACCAAAATAAAAATATAAATGATTTAACTAAACAAAACCCGATAACCGAACGTATCAACACCCCTAATTTATAGTCATAGTTTAAAAGAAGGAGGACTTAGTTTGCCATTTTTAAACATTAGGTCTTTACACTTTGATGGATCTTAGGGATGACAGGGAGGCTACGAGGTCTAAGTCGCAGGGGTTGAATGATCTCATTACTCAATCTTAGGAGGAAATCGATACCAAGGAAGAACAAATTCAGGCGATGAATGGTTGAAGGGTTTCTCACTATGGAATGGGATGTTTTCTTTTGTTCTAGTGCCATCTGTTTATGTCTAATGTCTAATGTCTAACGTCTTGGTTTAATGGGATGGTATGTAGATATATTAACAATGGAATATGTATGGATCTTTTGATGGTTTATCCATACGAATGCTAAATATGTTTGTTAATATAAGTAATGTGTTCGCTAGTTTGTTTCATCTTTTTTTTCATGTTGTTTTGAATTTAGGAATTGGTTGTGGTGTTTAAGTTCATATTCGCACTGGTAGAATGTATTATTGTAGGATTAGGATGTTTAATTTTTAGATTGTTGTCAATTTTTTTATGACTGATTATGAAGTTTAGAAGTGGAGCGTTTGTTCATGACAATTATTTTTTATTGAACCACTATATTTTGGGTGTTTTTGTTGTTGTTTTTGCTTTAAGTTAATTGCATTAACATGTTTTCTTGATTTTTTTTGGTTGCTTGAGGATGTTAGAGCTTATTTAAGTGCTTATAAATAGCTTATTTATAGGCTTAAAGTAAGGTCTGAGGGCTGTTTGATGTATCAGCAGTTCTTGGTTTGATTTGCCTATTTTTGTGCTTAATTGTTTATCTGGAACTGCTTATTAGTTATAGTTGCTTTAAGTCCATTTTTAGCTTTTGTTTGTTCATTTGTATGCGTCATGTGATGATTTTAGTGTATCTGCAGTTATATGTGTCTTTGACACAGCTGGTTTGAAGTTATATGGGTGTTTGGGACTATGGGTAAGCACCATTTATGTCAAGGGTGTTTTTGGTTTCAAAAATTGTTTGATTTTACAAAAATTATATTTTCTAATTCATATTTAAATTGCAGCAAAAAATTAAATATTTAAATGCTATATTATCAATTTGGAGCCACATTTTAAAATTATCAAATTTGGAGCCAAATTTTAGCTAAAATTTTTAAAATTACTTTGAAAATTATGGTTTCCTTAATTGAAAAACAGCCCCATCATTAGCCCTAATTTTACTCCAATAAATCAGGCTTCAAGCAAAACAACCAGAACTTCAATTTTTACACCATCATCTACCAATTAAGTTTACTAATTTTCTTTAACACATTACTTCTGACGAATCATGGCAACGCAAACAAATTATCCAGATGATTTGGTTTATTCTGATCGTGAAAATGAAAACCCTTTAGGATATGAATCAGAGACGTATTCAGATGAGGGTGAGGATGCTGAAAACAACCATTCAAATGCGAATGTTGTTAAGAGGGGCATAACTAGGTTAGCTAAGTTTCGCAGGGAATATGGAAAAACAGACGGAATAAAGGTCAGTGTAACCTTCGATGCACTGGATAGGTTATCAGGAAAAAATAGAGCATTGTTTTCGAGTTTTTTGGGTGATTTGGTTAGTGAGCATATAGGTGTCAGGATTCTAACCTGGAGGAAGGTTGATTCAGAAGCAAGAGATAAAATGTGGGACGAAATCACGGTACACATATACTTTTTTTTTAACTAGTAGTGGCTTGGCTGTCGTAGGTACAAGGTGTTAATAAGTTTATCTCTGCATTTACAGTATGTGCAACTAATTAACAACAATTTGTTAATCTTTGCAGCGATATTTTGATGTTGACTTGACGGTCAGAAAGCTGATAATGAATCGTCTTGATCAACTTCTAAGGAATTTCAGAATGAAATTTACACAAAACTACATATTGCCCAACCAAAATACCCTTTCAAAACTAAATGAAGTCCCGGCGAAGTATATTGCAATTATAAAAGCCGAAGATTGGGTTAATTTTGTAAACTACACAGCCAGCGAGGAATACAAGGTGTTAATTAGTCATTTTTATTCAAGTTCAAATATCTTTCACCTTTTCATATGTTTCCATATATATTAGTTGTATACTATCAGCATTACTACATCTAAACGCCGTATGATTTTGTGTTGCCAGGTGAGATCAGCAAAAGCTAAAGTGTCGCGTTCCAAGTCTATTTATGATCATACAATGGGACGAGGTGGATACGCCCGTGTGATAGTAAAAAAGGTAACAGTAAACATTTGCACATTTGCATTTAATAGCATCATACTTTCGTTTATATTCGTTTATCTTTCATTTGTATGTATTTGATGTTTATAAGATCGAGAGTAAAGAAATTAAACCAGATGAAGAACCACCGCGTGGTACGCTGTGGTTGAAAGGAAGGGTGAAAAAAGACGGAGGATATCAAGATGATGATATCAGATCAGTGGGAGAAAAATTTGTAAGTTTGACTGCAAATTTTATTATTATGTTTGTTTAGTTATAAGTTAATATTGCTACTGTATTAGTTAAAACTGTTAGTTATAAGTTAATACAGGTAGTGTTTTAGTTAATACTTTTAGTTACAAGTTAATACTGGTAGAATTAAATAACCTATTTCCCATATTGTGTGTGCAAAAAGAAACGGACGACAAGATCAAACAAGGAATCTTGAAGCTTGATCATGGCACTGATGCCATGACAGTTGTATTAGGTAAGGAAAAGGGAGGATATGCGAGAGGAGTGGGAGGTGGAGTAACTTACAAGAGGTATTTTGATCTGCCTCGAATCAGACAAGCATCTGATGAAAGAGTGGTGTTACTTCAAAGTGAACTTGATAATGAGAGGCGCCAACGTCAAGAAAAAGAGGCGGTAATACAGGATTTGATGAAACAATTGGCTGCACAAAGGGGCAGTTGCAGTCAACTTCAACTCCATTGACACAAACGGAAGTAAGACATAAGAAAGTAACATTCCATCTTTTTTTTACCCCTTTAAATACTGCTGCAGTCTTCTTAAACAATTTATATTTCAGGTGTCTCCGATGAACATTAATCTTATAAATAGCAGTGCTGATGAGGATGCCGAAACACGTGTTGCTGGACGTGAGAAAATTGCGAGCATTGAGAAGTCTAATGGACTTGCAACTTTGGAAAAGGAAATGGAAATAAGTGTAAGTAATAAATCATCCCCCTGGAAACATACATGTATTATTTACCGTGTATTATATATATAGGAAACTGTTAAATCTGTCGCATCTAAGAAAACGACTAGATCAAAACGAAAGGATTCTTCACATCAACTTTCCGAATCACAAGAACATGAGTCTCCATTAACAGTACTACCACAAGTATGTATTTAAACATTTTCATATGTTCTTTAGTTTAATTAATTACTGATACATATATACATGCAACAAATTATCTTTTTAGGTAATTAAGTGCAGACTGTGGCACTTAAAGAAATCAACTATTATTGCGGAGGGTACCGTGTACAAAACTGATGGAAAACAAATGCTTCATAACAAACCACTCCCAAAGGATTGCTACAGAGTGTCTATTGAAAAATCTTTAGTAGATGCAGCATGCATACCGGATGTAGGAAGTAACGGTTTCAAAATAGTTAAGGATGCAGTAGGTGGTTTTTATGCATGGCCAAAGGATCAAGTGGTTTTCGATGAAAAGGTACATACATGCATGTGTTTTATAAACCTACATATTTCATTCTTCATATTTAATTCAGTGTTTGATACACCCGGCTTTTGTTTCCTACAGGTAACACCACCAAGTACCATAAAACTGATTGGTGAGAACAGAACTGCACCTAAATTACAAACGAAGCGCTACGTCTCTAGTGATGCCATGCAAAAGGAAGCTAAGAAGATCAAGAGTCAGAAGTCGTTAAATTATTGAGAATTTTATTATGTACGACATTACAATTTTATATACATTCCAATTTTATTGTATTTGAATATATTTTGAATATATATATATATATATATATATATATATATATATATATATATATATATATGTATATATATATATATAGAGTTAGGATCAAATAAGAAGAAGAATAAAAATAAGAAGGATAGGAAGTAAGCACAACCACACATTCTAGATGCATCTACAAAAATGGATGCATCTTCATTCAAATTTTCCCTCTCATATTAAAATGTGTGGCTAAAATTACTTCTTACCCTACTTATTTTAATTATTCTTCTTATTTGATCCCTTCCATATATATATATATATATATATATATATATATATATATATATATATATATATATATATATATATATATATATATATATATATATATATATATATATTATATATAACAGGAGGCATTTGGCATTAATGCCACCTCAATGCCACTTCAATGCCACCTCAATGCCACATAATCCAATTTTATGCCACATAAGCATTTGTTGTCCAACTAAGCAAATAATTGTTAAATTTCAGAATTTTATTATTTTTTTTTTTTGTAATTTTCGGAATTTTTTAAGCATTTTTTAAAATTGTTTATAAAAAAGGTTCCTTGCAAGGTTTGAACCTTGGTTGTTTTGATAAATAACTTGTGTGTTTACCACTTAGGCAACAAGTTATTTTGATAATTATGTTGCATATTATAATCTATAAATGCATATAATTATATTGGAATACTATACTAAATACAATTTATCTACAAAAATTATATTAAGTAATTATCTTTTTTAAAACTTATTATACACATCTTATCCTTAAATATATTATATCACGTTTTTTATTATTTTTTTCATAGATCACAGGAAAAAGGTACAGGTTTTCCTTCAAACCCTAATGTTGAAACTTTGTTACTGTGTATGCATATGTTGATGGTACAAGTTCTTCATCGCTCCATCATAACTTTTGATTATAGGTTTATATTCTTATGATGATGATGATAATAATAATTTGGTCTGAATTAAACATAATTATGTTTATATTATATTAGATGATATGTGTGCATTATCTATGATCCTTCTAAGTCCAGCCAAGGTGTCCTGGCTTTGAAGGCCTTGAAACTTTCTGATTCTTTCATGGAGCTCTACTGCACCGTGCAGATTGAAGTAGGATCCAAACATATATTGATATGAACTACATTTTACAAATGAGAAAAAGGTAGGAATTATTGTAGCTTCATATCATTTTTGCCATGCTCATGCTTAAAAGTCTAATGGATTAGTAGTAAAATGATAGCAAATACGAGTCTAGCATCATCATGTTCATGATTTCTTAAAAAAACAATTCGATTTGGCTCATAACTAAGGAAATTTAGTTGTTGGCAGTTGGATGTTGCCCACTAATCACGTATAGAAAAAGGGTACGCTTCTTTCCCCTACAAACCCTATTGTTTGATGATTACATACGTGTAATGTGCTTCTTTTACTTTAAAGTTTTGTTTGTTTGAATAATAATTAATTTGAATAGTGAAAAATAGGAAGCCGATCGATTACAGCAAGATGAAACCAATGACTGACGATGAGCTTAGTGGTTTCAGTGAAGACAGGTTCTTGGACAGTACTTGCTGTGACATCAAGGCTACAAAGTTTCAAATATGTTGACTTTTAATGGTTTTGACTATGTGAATAGGTTCCTCAATCACATATCTTATTCTTATTTGTTTTTAATATTAACTCACTGAATTTTTTGTTTAGATTTTTCACGTGGGAGCTGATGAACCTGGGCAATATTTATTTTCCAGGAGTTGCAAAGGACAAGTAAATGATTTAGAGGTTCAAGTGTTTCTTTTAAATCACACATAATTATGTTGTAGCCAAAGCACCTCCACTTTTGCAGGTATGTGTTCAGTACTCAATTCCGGTATGGCAGCGCCTGCAACGTATGGAACTCCTGGAGGTCCATTGTTCACATCTCTGAAAATCGACTATTTATCGTATGACTGCAAGGCAATGTCACGTTGCAAGTGTATGCTTTTTATTGCACCATCAATTGCTGCACCTCACACTTGCTTCACTGATTTCCCAGCTCCTGATGTCTCAGCCTCTTGAAAGGTACTCCCCATTCTCTATAATCTTACATATAATATTAAACCAATAGAAGAGTTGAATACATTGTGATGCTTTGGATCAGAAGGTATGTTTGTTCTTTAACCCTAATAACTTTTTTAAATGTGTTGAATGGTACTACTATAATTACCATCTTTTTATATGTAATAAGTGTTGTCGTTTAATTGATGTGTTTATTGCCAGGAGTCGGGAGAGAACGATTGCTTCTTCAGACGTAATGTCTTATGTTCGATGTCCCGTTATAGCATGTTTCTCTCTTATGCTTTTGGATACATTCAGTTAATAGTTGAACTTTTGTTTTTTGCCCGTTGGATAGAAAGTTTTGAGTGATCGAACCGGCCTGTGACATTATCCCAGAAAACAAAATTATTTACTTTTATTAGTTGCTTGCACATAAGTACGTTAAACACAATTAAATAATTAAACCTACCGATGACTTCAGTTACTCATATAAGCTTCACGCTGAACCTTCATAGTTGTTGGTTTATGATGTATTTGTTAAATATATCTTTGTACTAATCTGATGTATAGACTGAGATCAGGGATATTCCGGATATCGAATATAAAATGCATCCTATCATAGATAAAGAGTGGTTCTTGAGTGACAAAGTTCTGATAGCTATAGATCCTGACGATCCACTTCCTGCTGTCGAGTCTGGTGACGGTATTGATCATCTCTTGAGGTGGATATTGCGAAGTGAAAATATGTCAGATTTGCCGCTGAACAGTAAGTATCAGCTACTTTTATTATGGATAATATGATGCATAATATAACTCCAAATTATAAAATTTTCAGTTAACTGCTGGCCCTATGTTAACGGAGACAAAACCTACTAAAGCATTGGGTATGATGCTTCAGACATGTTTGATTTACACATTATATCGGTCCCTCTTACGGATCTTAGAGATGCACCAGCACCACATGTAACGCAGATCGATGGGGAATGGAGGTGAAGTTGTAGCTTTTTGAATTATATTATGTTTGTTTTGTTTATTAGGGCTGCGAACAGTAGAATCAGTTAATTTTATAAATTTAACACTCCAGATCTCGAAATCCAGTACTTATTCTCATGGTCAGATTTAGTTGCCGACGAGGTCTTTAAAGGGTTGATCCGGTGGTATGACAAGATACACCGGCGGCTTAAACAAGTGTGTTCAAAATTTTGTTAACGGGTCAACTTTGTGCAAAGATTTTTAGCAAGTTCGTTAGTGGTATTTTGGGTTGCTTTTCTAAAACGTACTGCTTATATGCTTATTGTAATTTGATACGAGACAAGTACGTAGTTTCTGGGATGTTTGCGATTGCCAGTATAAACTGCTTATATCATACTATGTGTCATTAATATTTAATTGTGAGTGGAATTAATGTGTTGTATTGAATAAACAGCTTGGAGCTATGTATTACTATACCCAATAAGAAGATAAGTATCTCTAATAAGTAACAAGCAATCACTAAGAGTAGATTTTATGAAGTCCTTGATTTCAAGAGTTTAACAAGCAATCACTAGAGTAGATATTATGAAGTCCTCGACTACAAAATTTTATGATGTGAACTTGAAATAAAGGATGTGTACTTTACAAGTTTACAAGTCAGATAGAATATTATTTCTTATTTTTGCCATGCTCATGCTTAAAAGTCTAATGGATTAGTAGTAAAATGACAGCAAATACGAGTCTAGCATCATCATGTTCATGATTTCTTAAAAAAACAATTCGATTTGGCTCATAACTAAGGAAATTTAGTTGTTGGCAGTTGGATGTTGCCCACTAATCACGTATAGAAAAAGGGTGCGCTTCTTTCCCCTACAAACCCTATTGTTTGATGATTACATACGTGTAATGTGCTTCTTTTACTTTAAAGTTTTGTTTGTTTGAATAATAATTAATTTGAATAGTGAAAAATAGGAAGCCGATCGATTACAGCAAGATGAAACCAATGACTGACGACGAGCTTGGTTGGGATAGTCCTGCGAGGAGACGGTTTCGTGAAGAACAAAAAGCCTTGGCTCCATCACTGGACCACTATTATGCTACTGTAAGACTCTCAAACAACGATTTACTATGTATTTTTTAGCTTTTAAGGATCTGTATTATTTATGTAAGCTTTAATGTATCGAGAAAAAAAAAATGTCCTTAAAGAAACACCCCTTAAAAGTTTAGTTGCGGATACTTTTCTCATCTCGAGACAAGGGTTGGAAATTTAGAAGCTTTTCCGAATCTTAATGGTTTCTTATATATGTTATTGTTTGTTTCAATGCCATTAGAAGAAGCAGACATCTGATTATATGTTTGATATGCTCAGCTTGACTTATCTCACCTTGGAAGCAAGGTAGGGGTTTCTCAAAGAAATTACGTAAGCTAATTAGGCAAGCAGCCGCTCTCAAGAAGCGTTTGGAGGCACACATGAAGAACCACCACACCAACAAGGATTCTGAAAAATTATTGGACTCTCTTGGACCCGTCATTCACATTGTTACTCGCTACTACGAGGCCACCAGGGATCTTCCTTTTGACTGGATAAAGTATGTGCTTCATGCCTTTATATCTGCACTTTTAAATTTTCACATAACAAACTTATATTGTATTCTGTATATATAATAATTGATTTTGCTTTGTGAATTTGGTGAACCGGAAGTCTTTTCTACCAGCACACCTGAGGGGTTCAAAGCTTTCTTATCCGGGTGTAAGAATAAACAACATTACCTTTTCTTTGTTCTGATCATCGTGAATCTAAAACAGTTGTGTTCTCGGCTAGCTTAGATTTAATATCATATACAAACTCATATTTTTCTCTACAGTGAAAAAGCACATGAGCATCTTAGTACAACGAAACCTTACATCCTTGTCTCTGAGAGAAGAAGGTATACAGGACTCCAATATTACATTAGATACTTTTCCCGTTCTATGTACTTTACCCTTTAACAAGACTTCTCCATGTTTCTGAATTATTATATTAATCAATATCTGATATTAACAGCATAAAGAGGTTTAAGAAAGAAGATAATATTGAAGTATCACCCGTCTTGCCGTAACCTAACACTGCTTAGCTTATTCTTCTTTAGTTGAATGTATTTATAGTTTATAGTTCAGTTGCACTTTTATTGAATTCACGAGTATATCAAACATTGAGATAATAGTCTTACTTTGCTGTTTATTTTATTATAACAGGAAAAAATAGATGACATCACAGGAGAAAGGATACATCGTGTATTGACCTTGCTCAATCCAAGTCTATTTCATTAAAGTTTGTTATGTGTCAAGAATACCTTTTTAAGTTTTACTTGGTATAAAGTCGTGTAATTTGTTGAAAATAATTTATATTGATTTTGGCCTGCGAATATTTCAGACTTATTTTGAGAGCTTGGGAGGTAGCGGGCACAAGGTATGATAATCCAAAGTTGGCAAAGAAAAGTGTGTCTAGCTTTTTTCTGGTAAATCTGATTCAAAGTTGCTTGAATTTTGGCATAGCAGAACAAATTGAGGTAATTTGACGAGACTTGAACACAATTACATTGGAGTTTTCTTATTAGGAAGGGACAATACTACTATTTTAGTTACCTTCTGGAAGCATTTCATTGTCGATATTGTGCATGATATTGGCAATAATAACAGGCCATTGGGAATGGTGCCTCGCTGACATGGTATACTTTTTTTCATGACAAGTATATAGTCTATATACATCACTATTAATTTATGCCCATTTTATAGATAATCTAATTTTCTGTTTTAGGTCTACGCCACAGACACCAAATGGGTAGTATGCAAAAGGCGTTGCTCTTCACCTGGAGTAATTAAGCAAGCACTAAGATCACCCACCTTATACTTAAACTATTGTGTTACAAATCTTGATCCGGACATTTGTTTATAAATATTTCAGGTGAGGGTTTATACAGCCAAGCACACAGTTAATGGATATGAAAGGGGTCTCACTGAAGTGGGGAGTGGAACCATCATAATTTGATCGCTGATTTAGGAATTCTATGCGTAAGTCATTACCGGTTTGGTTTGTTGTTTCAACTTTAAACCTGTGGTTTGCACTGAACCAAACACTATTACTTATAGACATATATTTTTGTTTAGTTCATTTTCTTTTTCAAATGTTATGCATTGAGGTGGTTATGGACATGTTAAAAAAAAGGTTTTAATGGATGTGAGCTAAGGTTTGCCTACTGACACTCTTTATTAATGTTACAGATGGTTAAGACCGATGAACTAAATGGTCGGATTGGCCTATTTTGTTTCGTAACAAAGTTGGCTGGTTTGTTGCGGTGAAATATAAGCAAATAAAGTGTTTTTTAATAAAATAAATTTACCAGTAGCCTAGAGGCTAAAACAAGATTTACTTAAATATTGGATGATGACCTATACCTTGAGTCCACAGTTTGTGATTGGAAGGTTTGGACCCTGTTCTGCTTCAGGGGCATTTTGTCTTTTTAACATATTGATCTTAGGTGAAGCCATATTCAGAGCCCGCCTTATGCCTTGTCTATGAGATTTTGCAATGATGATTCCGATTACATGTGGTGGACTACGCTCGTGCTCATTAGTCAAACAGTTGCAGTTGGGACATGCACGATTTCCTCAACTTTTAGACGTTGAAGTTGCCATGGCGTGCTGCTTGCTATTTTTATAACTTTGGCGAATTCACTTTTCACAATGCACTTGCGAGCTAAGTACTAGATTGTATATCATTCATTCTCATTTTTATATATATATAATATCTAAGGTTTGCAAGAAAAATCCATGTGATCAAAACGGTTAAAGGTGTGCACACGATGCCGTTTGTGAGTCTTACTATTTTCTCTTATGGGTTTTGAGCTCTTTCTATTATTTTCAGGGAAGGTACTTCATGATGCATTTTTCAAATACCATCCCAAGCCAAAACTGACATCACATGGTGATCTATATCATAAAGGAAAGGAGTTTGAGGTAATATGCAGCCACTTTTTATTACTTATGTTTCAGATGTATACATAAACGAGGTTAGATATCAGATAAATCTTACTGGTCATAAGATAGGACCCGACAAAAGCATACGTTTGCTACGAATAGTAGCATTATCATAGTATTTCTTTCGAGCATACTCCATTGACAATATCATCATCATCATATCAAACAACAGGCTAATGGTAAGTAACAACAGGCTAAACCAAACACTACTTTTTTTCGAGTATCTTTGTTAAACTTTAGGTACTGTAAATCGTCGAAATAGAGGCCTAGAAAGGAAAGAGGCGTCGAAGATTCATCTCGAGTGTGGTCCGGGAAATGATGATATGTTGTTTTAGAAAGAATGATACAAACAAGATGCAGTTTTTGCAAGCAGGTACGGACCTGCTTATTTCGTATTGTTTCTTTAATGTCTAATTTAAAGTAACTTTTATATAAATGAATTTGGTTTGCATCTTTTACCATATAAGAAAATCCAAACTCTACTTCCGGAAATACTTGGCATGGCAAAAGCAAGAAAAAAAAAGGCAATCCCAAACTCCCTCCAAGTTTCAACTTTGTACCCAAAACAAACCAGTAGACATATATGTATTTATAATCTATTATAAAAACGATTGCATGAGGTCACTAATAAAGTAAAAAGGTGTCGATAACCCATTGAAGCTAATGATAATGACCTGTTTAATTTGGATAATCTGTTTGAAAAGAAAGTCTTATGGGTCTTTGTGGCAAGTGCTTACATGGGCTAGCAGTTGTACATACTTGACCTAACTGATTTAAAATCGACCCCTTTATAAGTATATGGGTCAGATTGTCACATTTACCTGGTGGCTGACAGAAAGTCGAACTGATAATAAATCTTAACTTGCATTATCTAGGATCGTTAACAAAAGGCCTGGTTATAATTATTAGGAAGCAACTAATAAGACAATTAATAATCCCATAATAATTGACCAACAAACTTATAAACTTGCAGTTGGTGTAAAGCCATTAAGAGATCAGAAAGATGGTCTCAACAATGGCTTAAGGGTCATCATGCACTCAACAGAAGGAACTAGAGAACCTCAAATAAATAAGGAGGCTCAGATCCAAATATAATTTTGTTTAGTTGCTGATCAAATAAGGATCTGATTGTAGCGAGGGGTCTCATTTTTAACTAGGTAATTTCCAGCTCACTCAATTCATGTATTTGGATATGTATAAATGATATCAGACTACTGTTACATGAATGATCATCGACAACTGTAATAGACTATTAGTTCTTAATCTGAAGAGCACGTGTTATCTTAATTTTAATGTGTAATTTGAGTTTGTTAAAATTTCTACCGCATAATTTTTTTCAGAAGCTTATTACAGATTATTTGTTTTTGCGGTTAACCTACTTTTATCACCAAAAATTACGACTTTCCAAAAACTTCCGTGTTTATTTGAAAGGGATGATGATGACCCGGAACGTTTTGAATCAATTCCTCGGTGTTCAATGATATGATCTCTGAGAATAGTAACATTAACTCACGCACGTCTAGCTGAACAACATTAGACGATGAAGTAGATGCTATAGAGGAAGATAATAAAGCTTCTTCTTCTAACCTGTGTCTCATCAGATTTTGGTAGTCAGTTTTGCGTCTTGAAGATCAATATTTATTGTTAGCAAAATCCCCATGAAATTATGTGTTATCAGTTTATGCTACTAAAAGTAGATATGTATAAACATGACAAAACCTTTAAGTTATATAGTGAGATCATTAGAAGGTTACTACATGTATACATTACTCTTTATGTTTTGCATAGTATTTAAATGTTTAACAATATGAATTGCGTCTTTAACATATATACAGGTTCTGAATAGGCAGGAGTGCAAGCTTCAAGAATTAGAGACGGCCTCACTATGATGAATTCCTTCAAGTAAGAGAACTTCAGCGAAAGTCAACTTTACATGAATCTTTCAATGATGATAATGGAGAGAATTTGAATGGGGAATGTGACACACCATCATCATTGGCTATTGGTGTTGAAGATATTGACATTACAAATGTTGAGGATGTACAATAGGGAATGCAATTAGGGTGATTGGGATTGAGATTGGTACCTGCATATTACTTATATAATCAGACGACTGTGCATATTACTTATGTTGAAGATGTACTGATAAGGTTTTAAAAGGTACCTTTTTGAGGGGTCATTTAAGCCCTTATTCGATCACTTCTGTATCCGTTATTGCTTAATATCGTTCCTTTTCACTTTTTAGGTCTCTTGAAGGCAAAATGCTGGAATGATGCTTATTTGGACGAAAAGGCGCGAATATACGAAGAAAATGGCCAAAGTCAGAATCGAGACACTCAAAGCTGCTGAAACATAAGGCGACGGCGTCACTGCATATCTGCGACGCCGTCGGGAAGGAATTTTGCGACGGCTCAGAGGAAAAATTGCATGTTTTCAAGGGACGACGTCAGGTTCTAAAGGAATAGGCCGTCGCTACTCAGACGGCCTAGATGCAGCCAAGACGGCGTCAGAGCTGAAGGGGACGGCGTCACAGTCATAAGGTGACGCCGTCGCAAGGTTTACGTGGCCAAGACGAAACCCTAATGACGGCGACACGACGGCGTCACGAAACATAAGGTGACGCCGTCGCAGATGTAATCTTATATATAGAATCCGAATTTTTCAGTTTTAATGTGTAGTCTTTTGGAGTAAAAACCTAAAACCGAACCAAGGCTTTCTTGTGCAGTATTTTAGGGTTCTAAACCCTATTATACATCAAGCTAAGTATTTACTTCATTAATTTAATTATGTCTTTGATTATTTGTGTGTATGCTTGCATGTTCTCCATGTCCGGCTAATTTATTTGTGTGTTTGCTTAGGGAATATGAAACTTAGTTATTGAATATTGATTGGTTGATACTTATCTTAGTTGACTAATGATCTAGAGTGCGCTAGATTATTCGTTGTGTACTTAATGCTTGAAATTTCTTTGTGAACTTTAGAATATAATTATCTAGGTAATTGTAGGATAAAGTATTCAAGGACAACCGTAGAGTAGGCGTCTATAAATCACTAGAGGATTTGTAAACAAGACCCTTTGGTAGTTTCAAAGAGTTAGGGAAATAAGCACGCCCTATAGCCTTAGAATCACAACGCAACTAGGAATAAGGACGTGACAAATCAACCATCAATAGGAGATAATTAAGGAGTAGTAAAACCTAAGTAAACACATCTTTAAACTATCATACGAGTACACATCAAATTAGACATAGACTATCACAACCTTAGCTTAGATAATTAGATAATAGTAGAGTAATCGGTAGCAATACCAACCCCCCAAATCCAATACCCGAAATTCGTACCTTTTCATTTTCTAAAAAACATAAAAAGATAAAAAATAATCTTCCTCAACCTCAACCTTAGCGTAGTAACTTCTCACTAGCATTCCTATTCCCCTAGAGAACGATATCAATACCCGTGGCTTACCCTAATTACTACACTACAACGATTAGGTTCACTGCCTAGGGTGTTATAAAACTTGCTCGAAGAAAAGGAAGTTTCCTTGACCCCGAACGACGCGTGTAGCGTTATCATGTACGTAGGAGTATTCATGGTTATGATGAGTTTCATACTATTTTTTGACCATCGAGAGGTGTAAGTTTCTCTTATGTGTATTCATTCATTTTTATTTTTCTTCTAAAAATAAAGCTTATACATGAACCGGATGGGAGGTATGTTTCAAATTACCAACACATTAGCTATATGGTGACTTCGTTATCAAGTAGCCATAAATACTTTTGATAACTAATAAGTAATTTGACGTACATATACCTTAACGAACTATCCCAAGAGATGAAAAGACACACGACAGTTCTGACTCAGTTGGTATTATCGATATGGATACAAATTTTAATGAGTCACTAATTTCCTAAATAGCATTCGAATTGCTGGGCTTCCACAACATTCTTTAAAATTAAAAATGAGTGCTCCGGTTATGTGCATGAGAAACATAGACCAAACCGCAGGATTATATCAGCTATCAATATAATAGAAGCCAATATTATATCAGGCGGAAGTGTTGGTAGAATTTGCATAATACCAAGGATGGTCTTAAGCCCTTCTGATAATAAAATGCGATTTAAATTTAATCGTAGACAATTCCCAGTTGCATTAATTCATAATGTTGTAAAATTTTAATATGTTGTGTTATTAACCATCCACGCGAACCATACAGTTACATATAATTCTTAACAAAAAAAAAACAAAAACCTAACGACTAAAAACTAAAGAACAAATTTTATAATATTGATTGACAATTCTAAAAAATGTATTTAAGTTAACAAAAAACAACAAACAAATAATTATAAGTCATGCCCGCCCATTGGGCGGGCTTCGAAAACTAGTATATATATATATATATATATATATATTTGAATTTGTTTTGATATATATTGATTTCTTATATGTGACTAAAAGATTCATATAGTCACAATTATTAACACTTTTTTGTCACAGTTTGCTTAATTCGATGTGTGACTAAATGTTAGAAAATGCCACACAAACATAAAATTCAAGCGGCCATTGGATGATCAATAGTCACACAAAACACACATTTCTTCACTTTACACACCATATGGTCACACTTATTAACACTTTTGGCCACTTTATGCTTAATTGTATGTGACTAAATACCCAAAAGAAACATGCTTTGTGTGACTAAATGTTAGATAAGGCCACACAAACATAAAATTAATGTGACCATTGGATGAGCAATAGTCACACAAAACACACATTTATTCACTTAAAACACCATATGGTCACACTTATTTACACTTTTGGCCACTTTATGCTTAATTGTATGTGACTAAATACCCAAAAGAAACATGCTTTGTGTGACTAAATGTTAGAAAAGGCCACACAAACATAAAATTAATGTGGCCATTGGATGATTAATAGTCACACAAAACACACATTTCTTCACTTAAAACACCATATGGTCACACTTATTAACACTTTTGGCCACTTTATGTTTAATTGTATGTGACTAAATACCCAAAACAAACATGCTTTGTGTGACTAAATGTTAGAAAAGGCCACACAAACATAAAATTAATGTGGCCATTGGATGATCAATAGTCACACAAAACAAACATTTCTTCACTTAAAACACAATATGGTCACAATTATTAACACTTTTGGCCACTTTATGCTTAATTGTATGTGACTAAATACACAAAACAAACATGCTTTGTGTGACTAAATGTTAGAAAAGGCCACACAAACATAAAATTCATGTGACCATTGGATGATCAATAGTCACACAAAAGACATATTTCTTCACCTTAAACACCATATGGTCACACTTATTAACACTTTTGGCCACTTTATGCTTAATTGTATGTGACTAAATACCCAAAAGAAATATGCTTTGTGTGACTAAATATAGAAAAGACCACACAAACATAAAATTCAAGTGGTCATTGGATGATCAATAGTCACACAAAACACACATTTCTTCACTGTAAACACCATATGGTTACACTTATTAACACTTTTGGCCACTTTATGATTAATTGTATGTGACTAAATACCCAAAAGAAACATGCTTTGTGTGACTAAATGTTAGAAAATGCCACACAAACATAAAATTCAAGTGGCAATTGGATGATCAATAGTCACATAAAACACACATTTCTTCACTTAAAACACCATATGGTCACACTTATTAACACTTTTAGCCACTTTATGGTTAGTTGTATGTGACTGAATACCAAAACCAAACATGCTTTGTGTGACTAAATGTTAGAAAAGGCCACACAAACATAAAATTCATGTGGCCATTGGATGATCAATAGTCACTCAAAATACACGTTTCTTCACTTTAAACACCATATGGTCACACTTATTAACAGTTTTAGCCACTTTATGATTAATTGTATGTGACTCAATACCCAAAACAAACATTCTTTGTGTGACTAAATGTTAGAAAAGGCCACACAAACATAAAATTCAAGTGGCCATTGGATGATCAATAGTAACACAAAATACATATTTCTTCACTTTAACACCATATGATCACACTTATTAACACTTTTGGCCACTTTATGATTAATTGTATGTGACTAAATACATAAAACAAACATGCTTTGTGTGACTAAATGTTACAAAAGGCCACACAAACATAAAATTCAAGTGGCCATTGGATGATCAATAGTCACACAAAAGACATATTTCTTCACCTTAAACAACATATGGTCACACTTATTAACACTTTTTGCCACTTTATGCTTAATTGTATGTGACTAAATACCCAAAAGAAACATGCTTTGTGTGACTATATACAGTGTTTATGGTCACTAATACGGATTAATCCAACAAAATTTGTACCTAATTAGTCACACATGTTAAGGTTTTGGTTACTCTTTTGCAATAGAGACTAAAAAAAAGTCAAACACGTGACCATAGGGCACCTATGGTCGCGCGACCTTTAGTCACACACGGTCGAAAAATCATGTGTGAATATATGTATATCGTCACACATATTTGGTGTAGCCAAATCCACTTTTTGTTCTAGTGGTGGGACATACCAGATTCACATGATATTCAATGAATTGAATATATGACACATCCCAACTTTACATGATGTTACTTATGGGTCTTTGTCATTAAGTGTTTATCCTCAGACTTGAGATACCAGATAACTGATATGAATGTAGTGCATTTGTGTAAGATAGTTTAACGCTATCCGTAACTGGTAGTTATAAGGGCTATTTTCAGAAGTGTTACAAAGTTCATGAGTTATGTTTGTAGTCAAGAGAATTTGTTCCTTTGAATTTGTTTCAAAGCATAATACTATATTTGGGCCCTTCGTAGAGTTGAAAAGATGTTTGTATGGCCATACCCAAGATCTATCTGGAATACGTCCAGATGATTTGGTAATCTTGTTCAATCGAATATAACGAGAAACAGAATATTAACTTATGAAATGAATTGATCCATATTCATAGTTAATGTAGTATTAGTAACAAAAGGATAAGTAAAAATGATGAATCATTAAATGGATTTTCCAGAAAACCATACTCGATTTGATCTGGGGGCATTGGCGTGTTAGGCTAGACTAAACCAATGTCATTACTATATTAAGGAATATCCAAGTGGGAGCTGAAAGGTTTTATGGATATTTTAATATACGTATGTCCGGTTTCGAACTCGAGACTTCGGGATTGCACACATTAAGTATGAGAATTGATGTTAAATAATTAATATATATAAAATGTTATTATTATTAATTATTAGTCACGAAATAAATATTTAACGATAGTTAATGTTTAACGAGGTTTGACTAACGGTCGTTAAATGTAAACTTAAAGGACTAGAGATGAAATTATAAGTCGGGAAAGATCTAGAACCCCTTTGGGTTGATATGGCATATCGGTTGGGGTTCCCTAACCCAACCCACACATTAACTTGTTCTCCAAGATTGGTTACCTATAAATACAAACCCCTTGTATTCATTCTAAACCTAATCTTGGTGACTTGCAAACCTAATTTCTCCTCTCCTTTTCCCTCTTTCTTGTGTGTGGCCGGTCGTACACCCCTCCCCATAGGGTTTCGATTTGCTTAACTCAAGTTTAAGTATTTGGTTTGTTTTGTGATCAAGAACCTAGCTTTTCACTTCAATTCGCTAATAGTACGTGTGTACAAGAACGAAGGATAAACACACTTGTGTTTGTGGAATTCTTGGTGGTCGACTTCTTGGTGGGTCGAATTACATAAACCCTAAGCTAGGGTTTTGGGTTTTGTTCCTTGTTCAATTATCGTTTGGTTCTTGATTTGCTAAAAGGTACGCGTATTCTTATTCGGTTAATTAATATACATATATTATTCATTATACTTGCGCTGCATGCTTTGATGATGTTTATTTGATTTTATAATTGTCATGATTATTAAAACCCAACACTTCTTTGATCCTGCTAGCTAGTTGCAGCCCAATTTTCACTGTAGCAGTTGGCAGTTGACAAAAGTTATTCCATCTTTTATTTGTATATATCATTCTGTTAGAAAAGTGACTTAATCTTTAAGGGCTATTTGGTAATTTGTTCGACTTGTGCTACAAGTTTATTTGTAATTTGGTAACTAATCTATGACGGTTAGTTTTGGCTATAAATAGGGATTATTAGCATTAGTTTTCTTTGTACTTTTGAATAATTGTTTGGTACCATTTGAATTAGAATTTTGTATTGGTGGTACCTTTGAATTCGATTTGATAATAATAATAGCTTCCGCTTCGTTTGTCAATTGTTGTTACCTCCGTTTGTTTGTTTGTTTCGTCTTTGAATTACCAACAAGTGGTATCAGAGCTAAGTTTGTTTAACCATGAGGAAGAAAAAGAAAAAAAAATCGTTTGCGGCTCGGTGGGTTTTAAGAATCGTCTTGGTATTGAACGTTCCTTTGGAATTGCTTTAGAAAATCAATTTTTGCAATTTGGTATTGAAAGTTCATCAAAGTACGATTGGGGTTGGCTGGCTATGGGAATTTTGGTTTGTTCGAACAAGCGTTTTAGTCTCTTATCGAAATATTGGTTATTTGGGCTTGTAGTTGGAATTGGCTTTGGACTGTTTTTGGTAATTTGCACGTGACCTTTTGTTTTGCTATTAGCTTTTCGTTTGTGGTCACATAACTTACAATAGTTTGGAATAGATTTTGTGCGATTTGTTGGGGGATTTTGGAAACCGCTTGTTTTGAAGACTAACCTATGATTAGTTTATTTGGATTTGTTTTGTTTTGGGTATTTGAATTTGGACCGTAATTCTTATTATATAAGTGGGTCATTATAATTATTATCCGAATTATTTGGGGCGTTTGAATTATTAGAGCTCGTTCGTCAAGTTATTTATTAATTTGAATTTGTTTGATACTTGGATAATAAATTTGAAGTTGGACCATAATACTTATAAATAAGTGGGTCATTTGAATTTGATATTTGGGATTTGAAGATCGATTTGGAGTTTGAAGACCGTAATTCTTATTACATAAGTGGGTCATTAGAATTTGAATTTGGTATTTGAAATATGAAGATCGATTTGGTGTTTGAAGACTTAATTATTTTTAGGTCATTTGGAATTTGTTCGATCGTTTGGAATTTGTTAGTTTGAAATTTTGGATCTTCGTTTGTCGGGCTTTTAAAGATGGTTGCCTGAATTTAATAATATTTGTTGAAGATCGTTTGAGCCGATTTGTTAGTTTGGTTAACATAGTTTGAATTTGTCGGTTAACGTTTGATTGTTCGTTTTGAAGATTATCGGCGTTTGTATTTGTTTGATTTGTTTCGGATCGTTTTTGGGAATCATTCGTTTGATTTGAATTTGGCTAGTATCGCTTGTGTTTGGAACTTTGAATTTGATTTGAAGCCGGTAGAGGAGTTTAAGTCACGGTGGAGATTGTTAGAAAAGTGACTTAATCTTTAAGGGCTATTTGGTAATTTGTTCGACTTGTGCTACAAGTTTATTTGTAATTTGGTAACTAATCTATGACGGTTAGTTTTGGCTATAAATAGGGATTATTAGCTTTAGTTTTCTTTGTACTTTTGAATAATTGTTTGGTACCATTTGAATTAGAATTTTGTATTGGTGGTACCTTTGAATTCGATTTGATAATAATAATAGCTTCCGCTTCGTTTGTCAATTGTTGTTACCTCCGTTTGTTTGTTTGTTTCGTCTTTGAATTACCAACACATTCGCTAGAAGAATCTAGCTGTTTTGACACTTATGAATATATAAATTGCATGTACCACTATAAGCCTTTTGAATCGCGTATAGATTAAGAAGCTAACAAAAGCTGCAACATTTATCACAATATTTCAAATTGGAGAGCCTCAAGGTTTTAATCTAGTAGTATAGAAAAAACAATTCAAACACCTGCTGTTATGAAGTTGTGCTCGAGCATTCATCAGCGGCGAAAAACATAGGAAACCAAAGAAATAGACATTTAACCACACGCTGACATGCATGTGTTACAACTTATTATAGACCGTTGTTGCGACAACAGTGCGTAAACATAAGAAACAATAAACATGTAATGCTAGAACTCGATCTCTATAACTAGCAAGTTTAAAACGAACTCGCCATATCGATGACAAACGGACATCAATTTGGCTAGCTGGAGTGGGCGCACTATCGCAGGCGCCATGCTAATAAAATTAAAGTAGAAAAAAAAAAAAAAAAAAAAAAAACATTGCGCACGGTTCTTGTGGTGTTGTGAATATGGCCCACCATCAGAGCCATTCATGGCTCGGTGGTGTGGCATTGGATGACGAGGGAATGTTAGTTTTAGAAACCTGAGTAATTCCCATGCTTATATCCCTTCTTTTGCTCCACTCGTGTAAATAAAGGTGTAGATTCTTGGCTGCCATTAGAAATTCAACCTCAGCTTGTCCGCTTCTAATAGGACACTATGAAGATCAAGGGCATGAGTGTCCATTGCTGAATCGACATGGCTCGACTCTCCCACTTATTTATAGTCGTTTGCTAGCAGCACCTGATCCACTACCCGCTCCTGCATACATCAAACTTTAATCCATAATGCACCATATGCGCCATCGTAACAAGTATACGTGTCTGGGATTGCTTATTACAAATGTATATCTACTAGCTTGTTACTTTTTGAAATACAAAGTTTGCAATAAGCAACTCCAAGGCCAAGCTGCTTATTTAAACATTTCATGCATAAATCTATACTACTATATAAAGCATTTAAGTTGTAGGCTCCACAAAAAATTAAGATAAGGAGCTCCAATCATTGAGTGACATGCACTTCTCTAACTAAAAAATAACAAAAGGGGATGAGCTCTAACAAACTAAAATAAAAAGCTCCAATAATGGGGTGACACATGTCACTTCCTAACTAATTAATCACCTTTATCTTTAAATTTAAATATCTTTTAATCCTTTTAATTTTTTTATGATCTAATTTCACCATATTTTTTAAAATTTTGTGCTCTTTAATTCAACATCCATTTTGATATATTTTTATGAGTTTTTAGTTTTTACATTTTTAGTAGCTTTATTTTATTTTGATTCAAAATTTTATAACTTTAACCTTTATTTCAATCAATACAAACTTTATTTATCAAAATCATTTACTTTTGGGAAAGTGTTTGACAGGAAATAGATTGTGAAGGTCTTTTTATATGCGGGAATAATGATGTCACGGGAAAGATATGGAAAACCCAAACAAACACATACAACTAACACATATACATTTGGAGTGTTGTGAAATGAATTCACTAAGCGGATAAGTAATTACGAGCAGAGTTGAGTTAGCAATTCATTTACTATATTTATCGCCGCCGCTGTGCGCGGGTATCTAACTAGTATACAAATAAGCATTTTGGATCAGAAATCTTAAACATCATGCATCAAAACTGTGTACTAATTTGATTTACTAATGACTGATGTTATAGCCTCCTAAAAAACATTCTTAATTATCTTCCTAAAAACACGTGGCTTCTTTTTATTTATTAGAAAAAAATGACCTGCTATGTGACAGTAGAATCAAGAAAAAGCACCTGGTAATCCTATATACTAGGAAGAAGTTAAGAAACAATTTTAGGAGGCTAAATCATTTCCCTTTACTAATATATAAATTTATGTCGTTTACAGAAAAAGGGTGTTAATGGACTCGTATTGTATGCCTGTAAGCAGATTGCTACATGGGAGTTGAGCTTGTCTTCATCCTTAACGGTTTTGGCATTGAGATCGTCTATACTTTTGAGCTGAGACGTCGAAATTTGACCGAGGTTTCCGTGTCTAAATTCATCGAGAAACTCTACAAAAGGAGCATCTAACTGTGACGCACATAACGCGTACACAAGCCGGATAATTAACGAAGGTTTGCAACCACCGATCCAAAGCAATGAGTTTTCAACTGTGGTGCCCCATGTGGGAACCAAGAAAGAATGTCCGTCGTGTTTTGCTAGTTGGGCGCGAGAAGCACTGTAGCTTTCATAGTGAGTGATGATCTTTTTTGTTACGAGTTGGAGGTAGTCGATATCGATTGGGTTGTTAGCGAGTGCTTGGACTAATACGTCGTGATCGAGCCACTGTTGAGCCATCCAGTTCTGATAGCAGCATTGGAAATGTTGGTGTGCCACTTGTTCAGCCATTTTTGGCAAGGGTGCATGTAACATTATTTGATCAAATTCATATGGGTGCACTTATTATATATGTAGCAACTTTTAAATAGCCTATGCTGCAGAAGTGGATAAATATATCGACCACAAGTGGGAGAAAATGCCGGAGTATATATCCAAGAAATGTTTACCAAAATAGAAATGTTTACCAATATGGTAAGTTAAGGCTAAGGGGGATGTATGCAGATCGCGATATATTATTTGTGACATTTAATGATTGATAAGCGTTGGGAAATGATTTCTACAAATAATTTATTGCGTAAACTTACTAGACCTTATCAATTCGGATATGATTCAAATAAATACTTGTGGAAGGCATCACTCGCATATGTCTCACACTGATGCCATTGTCAGAGTTTGGCGCGCTATCTGGATCGTTCATGACTACGCCCTTCGTCTTGGACTCTTTGAGGGACCAAAAATCGTTGTACTAAGAGTGTAAAATATTTGCATATGAGATTACATTGAAGTGGTAGGATGTTGTCTGTGGACTATGTTTGGGCATCATACTTTCGTAAAATACAAAATTATGAAGTTTTAGTTGTAAGAGTATACAAATGAGATTAATATTTGAATGATATTATTTGATTTGATTCTCTCATATCGTGATACAAGGATACCTATAAATACAAGTACATATAATCATCTAGATAACGGGCTTGAGCCCAATGACTAATACGGCTAACACTTTATTGCAGTTCGAACGGCGAAATCGCGAAAGCTCGGACTAAAGTAGTAAACTAGAGAAGAAAAGAAAAACAAAACATTAAGGGTGTGTTTGTTTCATTAAGATGTTTTGGGTCTGAATCTGACTACCACATCTTACTGGTAAGAGGTGGTTAGAAAGTCTAAATCTGAACGAAATAATGTTGTTTGTTTTTGTATAATTGTCCGAATGATTTTAAGTGCTCGTTTTTGCAATTTGTTTATTAAACCAACGCAATGTGATAATAAATAACTTATGTAAATATGAAACAATACTTTTTATCATAAGTATAACATAGTTAATAAACAATCAAATATATTATATAAAGTTTACAAAACGAGTAAGAGGCAGTAAGACAAGTCACCCACCTCTTACTGAGTAAGATGTTATATGTCTAACTGTGTCTTACTCAAAAGAAAAAAACAAACAAGCAAAACGTCTGCCCTCCTCTTACTAGTAAGAGTAAAAGGGCTAGTAAGACTTTTTTTTTAAAACAAACACACCCTAACATAATAATGTGTGGATTTGTGACCTTATCACAAATCACCAACACACATGCTCGTGACCTAAAGCATGAACAACACAATAATAATGTGTGGATTTATGACCTTAGCACAAATCACCAACACAAGAAAAGGATAAGAAAACGGGATAACCCAAAGTATCCCCTACAACTAAAACGGGATAACCCAAAATATCCTCTACAACTAAAACGAATGAAAGAAAATATGAGAAAACGAAAGTTGGTTCTAAAACTTCAACCTCCAAAGAACCTTCCAAACAAACGGAACGTGTTTTTCTATGAAAAAACATAAAGATCCCCCAATTCTTTTTCTTTTTTTTCGAAATCAAACAAGACCCATTTTATTCCTCAATCCATTTATAATAATCGCCACCACAAGCCATTAATCAAACAAAAAGATAACACTCTTTGGCGACCAATTCGAAATCAAATTTGCTCCATCTTTTTTTTACACGTACAATGAGAATATGAGATGGGGTTCTCAGATTTTTCTTTTATGCTTGCCTCAGCCGTCACTTTTGACCTTGAGTATGAGATCAATTATTATTAATACTAATAGATATTGTATTTTATTGATTTCGAATGATGAAGAAGATAAGTTGCAATAAGGTTTAAAGGGAGCCCTCCGAACCTCCAGCCGGAAGTGACGACTGAAGAGTTTAGGTTTAGGGTTAGTTTAGAAGATCGTGTATTTTGGCTACTGATACCATGTAAGATAAGATAATGTATTGTGTAATATGAATATTATTGCTTTGTCCATTACAGACACACGATTGGTACATATATAAGATGTTACACAAGATAATTAGGGTAAACCCCAAAAATTAAGCTAACATCTTTTAATGTTCAACTAATGCATTGAAGATATTCACTAATTGACACCTATGGTATCAGAGGGTTTATTGGTCCTCTAAACCATACTCTCACCACAATAAATACATCGATCCATAATAACTATCTCCAATCACATCTGTCTTCGGTTCCCTCCCAAACCTCCGATCTGTGTCGCTTCTTCACATCAGTCGACACCGACCAAATACATATATATATCAACAATCAAAAATTATCCATTGCAGCAGATTCATCATCAACAACGGGTGTCGTGATTCGTTTTTACAACAGAAAATGTTACGATTTCATTAAACCAGATTACTCAGTTGGTGACAATGAAGATCTCTCTGTTCATCACTCTAAGATCCAGTCTGAAGGCCAGCTATCGCAGCCTACAAGAAGGTGAAAAAGTTAAGTTTTTAATTAGTGTTAAGAATGAAAAGAAACATGTTGTTAATGTTACTGCTTTATATGTGGTGACAGTGGTCATGACGGCAGCCGTGATGGTGGTGTTGGTGGGTGTGTCAAAGGCAGCCGTGATGGTGGTACTAGTGTTACTGTTGATGGTGGGAGGTGTTCTCGTGGTGGGTATTTGATTCCCGAGACGATTTTTGTTGGTGTCAAATCTAGGGTTTTTATTCCCGAGACGAATTTTGTTAGTGTCGAATCTAGGATTCTTATTCCCGAGACGACTTTTGTTGGTCTCAAATCTAGGGTTTTTATTCCCGAGACGACTGTTTGGGATACTTTCATTTATCCTTCGGATACTTTGGTTATCCGTAAACAAAAAATTAGAATAGGGGATACTTTGGGTTATCCCGTTTCATTTTGGTTATTGTTTTGTTTTGCTTTCTTAGTTTACTACTCCAGTTCGAGCTTTCGCGATTTCGCCGCTCGAACTGCGGGGGAGTATTAGTTGATAATTAGGCCCAAGCCCGGTTTGTGGGTTTTGGGAATTAGAGTTTTACCATTATAAATTGTTATCAATAAAGTTATACCGACGGGGTTTCAATGGAAACATACGGTCATTCATTAGTTACAAGATTACCCGTAGCAATAATGGTTACTGTTGTTAGAACGATTACATGGTGTGTTATACTTTAGTGGCTGATAATTATAATACATAGAACCTCTATTAACCTAACTCGCTAACGGGTTTGGACTAAATATAATACCGTCTAATGCTTTGCAATTTAAACGGAGAAGTTCCAAAAGCTCGATTTAAAGAATAAAACTCTAGTTATAGAAAAATATGACTAAACATAAAAACAAATCTTAATCTATCTATCTGGATTAAAAAAAAATCTAGATTTTTATAGAACCAAATGCAACGGATAAACGTAATATCAAAAAGAGTGATTTTTTCATTAGTGACTATCTGCACTTACATCAGAGCATGACGGCGGATCCGACTGTTGGATGCAGCGATTCCGATATCATTATCTTTCGACTTTGATTACGAATCCATAGTCGCTAACAGAGTCAGCTACTTATAAATCGTTTGAGAGTTATATGCGAAACAGTGACCCATATATATTTATAAAAACGTGATGGCACGTGGTGGAGGATACGATGTCAATTAATTCCGGTATGATTATCTTCGTAATTTCAATACGAAGCTAATGGAGTTGTCGACGTTAGATAACTCGTAGTTGTTTTGGAGTTACGTTCGAAACAGTAGGCTCGGTTTTTTTAAGATCAGGGATAAATGGCGACGACTAAGGTTTGATTGGGTGTCATAAAGTCGACGGATGCATGCTGACTAAGTAAGATGATCGACCTACTCACATACCATGTTAGAATGATAACATCAAGCTCTGACAGGCTCGGATTAGAAATCGACTCGTTTCCAACACTAACTGAAACATAAAAGCTACAATTGTGCAACCTTTTTTATGATAAAACTTCATTATCTAACAAGTTCATTTATTTATTTATTTTTCATGGAAAGCGCTTGATAAATGAAAATTTGTTTTTATTGAAAACTACATAAGTTTAGTGTCAACAAGTCTTCAACATAACAAGTTTCTATGAAATTCTTACCGGAGATTGAGATCATTCCCTATTATCTAAACAAGCCTCTAAAATGTTGATTCATACTTTAGCTTATGTACTGATAAGTTGCTTGGACATCAAACATTTGGCATGTTGGGTATGAGGTTAAAGCATATTCGGTTTAAAACAAGTTATTTGCTTTTCAACGGGTTGAGTTAAGTTGGGTCGGCACCTCATAAAAGTTTAGCTTTTCAACGAGCATCGGTTTCTGACACCGATGGCACCACGTCGTGGGTGGTGCCTCAGTTTGGTCTTCTTCGGTTTGGCGACGAGGAAAAGGACGAGAGTGGGGCCCATTTAACCGTTTGAAGTCAATAAAGAAAATGGCAGAATTGTATAGCGTTAACAAATACGACGAATCATGTACACTTGTGTGATTTTACACAACATGATCATCTGAGGACAACGGTCGCGCAATAAGCCTACTTGAGGAAGACTATATGGCTAACCCGGCTAATATTTCGCGACGTTCATCGATGGAAAAGGACAATACACTACAAAAAACTAGTTGAATTCTCCACATTTTAAAGGCCAATTGGCCACAATTAAAAATGTGTAAAATTATTGATTCCACACTTTCTCATGTGCGGTAATAATGGGTGTGACAAATTGTTCTACACAGGGGCGGAACTCTATGGGGGCAGGGGAGGGTCCCGGCCCCCCCAAAATTTGCGGAACCTAGTGTAAATATTATAGGTTTTAGAGGTAATTTAGTTGAGGTTACAAACAAATCTTCGATTCGGCCCCCCCCCCAAAAAAATGGTCAAGTTCCGCCACTGGTTCTACATATATAAGTGTGGAGATATTATCCAAATTTCTATAGTTAAAAGTGTGGAAATTTTTTTTGAATGTCCACACCTAAAAGTGTGGCAAAATTGCAAAAAATGTTTATAATAAAAAGTGTGAAAACATTTGCTACACATATAAGTATAGCTTTATTGTAATTGTACACACTTATATATGTGGATTAATTTTTAAAATATTTGTGACACATATTAGTGTAGCAAAATTATTATCCATATAAAAAAATGTCCACACTTGAACATACCGTAGCAAAATAAGTGTGAAGAATAGAGATATTTTTTGTAGTGATAATATACAAATGCGTATGGACAAGGAGTTACGCGATGCTCAGTTGCACTATCAACTTCGCAATGCTCTAATCGAACATATTTGCAAGCTCCTGCCTACCTACCGTCAACGTTAATGTAATCGTTTTTTTAATAAGTCTAATATACCTTTTTATTCTTAAATGTAACGCTCTTTTTTTTTTATTAATGAATTTAGTGTTTTTGATTATTGTTTCTAATGAAAAAAAAAAGTGACAGAAAAAACACACTATTATCGGCATGTTTTGTATCGGTTTAAGAAGTGCTATTGTGGCTCAGAGATGTCACAACTGACACGTGAAAAACGCGTCAGTGTTGGTGGTCTCAGAAAGCATGGTGTGGTAGTTATTGGGCTGGTCGTTGGCAACAAAAACAACCAATAGTGCACCACCTCAACGTGTTATTCGTCTTTTCGCTAGTGCACTAACGGAGACTTGTTGCATTTTCCTTATTTTTGTGTGTGTGAGTGAGCGAGTTATTTTTGTGAGATTTTTTATGAAATGAGCAATGATATATGGATATAATGGTAGGTCTAAAAATAGGCCTAAACTGTGGTGTCACATTTGATTAGTGACATTAAAAATGGGTTTTTCTGATATCATCAATCGAAAAATAACATTTTAATTTAGGCCTCTTTTTAAGCTTTTAAATTAGCTTTTTTTTATCTTTTTTTTTAAAATGTGTTGAGGTGATGACGAGATAATGTTATTTGTTGCATGCTATACCTAGCGACTTAGACTATAAGTAGCTAGGTTGTTATGGAAGAAGTTTCTCACATGCTACGTAGGTTAGGTGTTACACGTGTTAGCACTCTTTTATGCTATGTTGGTTGTTTATACGCGGAAGAAATTAAGCCGCGTGTCGCATTGGGTAGATGCCACATCATTTATGTTATCTGCTTGTAATCAGCTCGATTACCATAGTAGCAGCTGCCACTTGAGAAATTGACAATTGTTGTTTATGAGCTTACCTCGTCCATATGTACGTGCGAGATAACTAAGGCTTCAATGTCACAAGTTTCTTGTAAACATAGAAGGATCAACAGCCATAGTTCGAAGTTCTATTGACTTAAATTTTTGCAACTGAAATCGATCCTAAGAAATCGAACTGCCATATCTATGTTGAGCCAAAGTTGAGGGTCACATTCACTTTCACAAGAGGGATACAAATAATTATCTAACGCGTCCTTTTCCCTCCTAAATTCCTAATATGGTTGCTGCCACAGCATCATGTTTACGTAACATTTATCCAACGTGTATTATGGTAAATTAACAAAAACAATATGTTTCTACAACCTTGTAAAACTGTGTGCACAGATTTGTTAATGATCAGCTTAAGTATTTTCGAATTCTTGGATTGTTCAAAGACTTAAAACTGGACATTCTTATGGACCGATGGATCTCAATCCCAAATATGTTTGGATGACTTCATCCTGATCTTCTTTCTTATCGTCGTATCTGTTGACCTAACTGTTTTTAATGAGTTATCGTTCGAAAAACAATTAGCTAAATGTACTTGCAACAACGTAGAAAATAGAATTAGGTTACCACATAATTTTATTTAATTACATGATAGGAATGATAATAGTATATTAACATTCTTAGCCTCTCGTTGTTCATTATAAAGTCTGGCTCATCAACCCTTGGAAGCACCGTGAAGGCCATCAAAATAACCTTTTGGGTTGCTCTCAAAAACAGCCCTTGAAATATAAGAACCACCACCACCTGGTGCCTTCATGAAACCCGATCCTCCCCAAGTTTTGCGACCGCCACCTCGACTTCCACCTTTAGCTGAGGCGCCACCTCCTTTTCCACCACCACCACCACCACCTTTGCTTCCACCTCCACCACCACTTTTTCCGCCACTTCCACCACCACCTTTGCCGCCACCTCCACCTCCGCCACCTTTACCACCGACCATTTTTAGTTTAGTCTTTAAAAAATGGTTAGTTGAAATGAATGATATTGTATGTCCACATGCATGCATGCATGGTATTTATATACAAAGTTTCGCGATTGACGATAAATGAGATAATTAACCAGAGCTCTTGAAACTTGAGCTTCAATAGATATCAGTTTGAAAGAGACTAGGATATGATCAACTCAAGTTAAATTAAATATGATAGATTATGTTCATCAATTACAAATAAAATAAATATATAAAAAATTTTCTTTTAGTAAAAGTTTTGAGTTCTCTTATTAATTTACTTTTACAATAAAATCCACATAATCATTCATATTTAATTCTAACTTAAGAGAATCGTGATTAGTTTGAAAGATTGAAAGCTCTCATGAGGTTTTTCAAAAAAATGTGGATTTTTTGTTATTTAAGGGATCTATGTGACGACATGCGTGTTCTCTATAGATCAGCCATCACGAGAAACAAAAATTAGTGTAGTGTAGTCGGCTTCCTAAGTAACAAGACCATTGGGAGTAGTCTAGTGAAATGATTTAAACTTATGACTACGCTCTCGTTATATTATTCTACAATTTGCAGTAAATCAATTAGGGTGAGTCTCAGAAGGTCCGAAAACATTTATAAGATTTCACAACGTAGTGCTAATTATTGTAAAAATAATTTTAATATTCATAAATGCACCCGATATTCATAAAGATCAATAGCTATCATAAATAAGCTTGGTCATATTTTTCGTCCCCGACTATTAATAACAACTAAACTTACTTTTTCAGAAATTAATAGCTAATGCCACAAAAATTTAGACATTATATTGTTTTGAATTTTAGAATTTTCAATTGTTTTCTAAGCTTTATAAGTCAACAAGTATTTGGTACCTGTCGAGACACGGCGGGGGTGTTCTGATACAGAATTTTGTGAAAGCGGGAGTATAACGTTGTTGCAACATTGATCACTAATTCAATCCCGTTTTTTACTGAGTTTAAATTAAATAGAATGATTACTAATTCAAAAATTTAATCAGACACGCAGGGTGGTTTTCAATCCCGCTTTTCTTTAATCAGATACGCTATACTAATTTATTTGGTACTCACGCATACTCTTTTTCGATGTAAACTCATCTAGTATAACGTTGTTGCAACATTGATCAGTTACTATGACTTCAATCTATGATGCAAAGTAATTCAACATTGACTGTTCAATGTGCAGGTGGTGGTATCATGTATGACATCTTCAATCTTACTATAACTATGACCACCATCTCGACTAAAGAAAACTGCACATTGGCCTCTTTATCTCAACTGTAGCTCTCCAACTGGTACTATTTTTGTATGGGAGTAGCAACGCTCACAACTCTAACCGTTGTAGTTTATGTCCAAGAAAACTTAATTCTTATCCCAAACACCCCATATCAGTATGTATATGAGTTGATATACTGGTAATGTACTTGCAGTTGACACATATGTAATTAGTTCGTGCACCAAGATTACTTGCTGCTCGGTGTCAAAATACTATTCACGTCTCTTTGTGACGCAATTTATTATAATAGTTTAAATAAATATAGCAATTCAGTAACAAAAGCATGATGGATGAAATGTTCGTACTAAAAAATAATAATAACAAACATTTTAATGATTGTACATGACGAATTGAAGATGGTTCGGTTTTATGTATGCATATTGATTTTAAAAAACTTTATATGGATACCACGACAGTCAAGTATACAAAAGAAAGCATTATCTATTAATAACAATACTTTCAAACATATACTGTACCATTTATAAATATTCACTTTATACCCATTTCATAACAAAATCATCTTGTTTACAACAAATATCATTGGCTTCACATTATACCCGTTTTGAATAACCAATCGATGATGGAAAGGGACAATATACAATCGCGTATAGTCAAGGAATTATGTGATGCTCAGTTGCACCATCAACTTCGCAATGCTCTAATAGAACACATTTGGAACCGCTTGCCTGCCTACTGTCAACATTAATGTAGTCGTTTTTTCTTTTATTAAATGTAATGTACCTTTTTATTCTTAAATGTAATGGTGTTCTTTTTATATTGTAATAAATTTATTGTTTTTGATTATTGGCAGGTTTGTGTGTTAGTTTAAGAGGTGCTAATGTGGCTCAGAGCGTCACTGTTGATGGCCATGAAGAGCATGGTGTGGTTGTTATTCGGCTCTTCGTTGGCAACAAAAACAACAAATAATGCACCATCTCAACGTGTTACTCGTCCTTTCATTAGTGCACTAACGGAGCCTTATTGCATTTTTCTCGTTTTTTTTGTGTGTGTGAGTGAGTTATTTTTGGTAAGATTTTTTGTGAAATTTATATCCATCAATAAGTGTTATTGCTTTTTATTAATATAGATAGTGTTTTAGTTATTAGTGTATTATTGAAAGAGAAATGATACATAGGCCTAAAATTTGGCCTAAAAGTGGACTTAAAAACACTTGTCAAAATCTTGACAGGTTGTAAAATAAGCGAGTCCCTGTCTGCAGTCGTCAAGATCTTGTCAAGTGTTTTTAAGTCTATTTTTAAGTCTCAGTTTTAAGCCTATGTATCATTTCTCCTATTGAAAATCTGTTGAGGTGATGCTGAGATAATTTTATTTGTTGCATGATATACCTAGCTACTTAGACTCTAAGGGGGCGTTTGGTTCGCTGTAATTCTTTGTAATTCGTTGTAATTGTAATCCGAATTACATTCCAATCATGTTTGGTTGGCAAGGTGAAAGGAATTGTAATTCAGATTACATTACATCGACTGTTTGGTTTGCATTGTAATTGTAATTCAGTCATTACAATTACATCAAGTGAGGGAATCTAGATTACATAGGAAATTGGATGGAAAGTTTTGAATTACGTCGTAATTCAGAATTTGTTAACTTTAATAATAATAATAAAACAAGTAAATAATAACAATAATAATAGTAATAATAATAATAATAATAATAATAAAAATAAATAATAATAATAATATAATAATAATAAAAAAAAAATAATTAATAATTTTAAAATAATTACAGTAAAAAAAAATAATAATAAAAATAATAATAATAATATAATAATAATAATAATAATAATAATAATATTAATAGTAATAATAAAATAATAACAAAATAATAATTATAATAACAAAATAATAATAATAATAATAATAATTAATAATAATATAATAAATAGTAATAATAATAATAAAAAATGATATTTAATAATTAATAATAATAATATTAAAAATAAATAATAAAATAATAATAAATAATAATAATAATAATACATTATTATTATTATTATTATTATTATTATTATTAAATAATAATAATAATAATAATAATAATAATAATAATAATAATAATAATAAAAATAATAATAATAATAAATAAATAATAAATAATAATAATAATAATAATAATAATAATAATAATAATAATAATAATAATAATAATAATAATAATAATAATAATAATAAGCTCTATTTTTCTATGCGCACATGTTCTCTTCGGGTCTTTGAGTGTGCTCAGGCTTCTTTTGATGCGACACTTCGTTCTTCTTTGGAGCGTATTGTCACTGCTTCTGGACCTGGTTTTGGTGACTGGCAGTGGAGACTCGCTACCTTACCTTTTGCTTTTGGGGGACTTGGTTTATATTCTGCAGGTGATGTCTTGAACTATGCCTTCCTTGCTTCTAGACTTCAATCAGCTGGCCTACAGACTAAGCTTCTTCATGGTTCGGGTATTGTAACTGCTGGTCCCTCTTTTGATGATGCTCTATGTACTTTCAATGTGAATATGGATATTGACCTTTTGAGTAACCCTAGCGAGGTCGCTGCCCCCAAACTTATGAAGAAATTGGCAGATATATATTTCGGTCGGGTTTCCCAAAATGTTGAATCTACTTTCCATCTTTCCCCTCGACAGATGGCGTTATGGAGTTCTTTAAAGGAGGATCACACCTCGGATTGGCTTAGGGTGGCTCCGATATCTGGATTGGGACAAACTATGAATGCCAGGGCTTATCGTTGTGTACTGTGTTATCGTTTGGGTGTTCCCCTTTTCACTGTTCAGGTACCGTGTTCTGCCTACTCTAAGGTTTTTCCTGGAGATGTTTACGGGGATCACGCTGTATCATGTGCGGGTATTGTTGGCATTAAACATCGTCACAACCTTTTGCGCGATGTTCTTGTTGATATATGCTCTCGGTCAGGGATTTCCGCTCGCAAGGAGGTGGATATTGGGCTTTTTGGAGATAGGGACAGATCCTTGCAACCGACTGACATATTACTCTACTCTTAGGATAGTGGACGCGACGTATGTGTTGATCTTACGGGTTCGTCGCCTTTGACGCAATCCGGGTTGATTGATTTTATACCAGGGCGAGCGATCAGTGATGCTGCACAGCGTAAACGGGTCAAGTATGATGCTAAATGTGCGGATATTGGATATGGGTTTCTCCCCTTCTCTTTTTCTTCTTTTGGAGAACTTGAGAAAGATGCAGTCACCTTACTTAAGCGTATTCGACGATTCTCCATGACCCAGGACATTGGAGCACGTGCAGCAGTTCATATCTTTAATAGGATTGGTTTTACCATTGCTAGAGGTGTGGGGGCTCAGTTGGTTTCGAGGCTCCCCACTAATCTTTTGTAATCCTATGAGTTTTTAATAAAAGTGTGATTTAAAAAATAAATAAATAAATAAAATAATAATAATAATGATAATAATAATAAATAGTCATTTATTATTATTATTATTATTATTATTATTATTATTATTTATTATATTATTATTAATTATTAATTATTAATAATCATTTATTATTATTATTATTATTACTATTTATTATATTATTATTAATTATTATTAGTATTATTTTATTTATTTTTATTATTGTTATCATTTTATTATATTTTTATTATTTATTACTATTATCATTATTATTATTATTTCTATTATTTATTTTTAATATTATTATTATTATTATTATTATTATTATTATTATTATTTTAGTATTATTATTTTATTATTATATTTTTATTATTCATATTTTATTATTATTATTATTATTATTTTATTTATAAAACATCACTTTGTTAGAAAATCATAGGAAATTACAAAAAATTAGTGGGGAGCCGAGTTACTATTATTATTATTATTATATTAACTTTTTAAGTTTTATAAAAAAAATTAAATTACATTATGTTGCGAGTCAACCAAACATATTGACAGATTTCATTAATTACAATTACAACACATTACAATTACAACAGATTCCAATTCTTTAAATTACAATTACATTAAATTACAATTTCTTCCAAAGATTACAATTCTTTCAAAAACATTCTGTGAACCAAACGCCCCCTAAGTAGCTAGGTTGTTGTGGAAGAAGTTTCTCACCTGCTACGTAGGTTGGTTGTTACACGTATTAGCACTCTTTTTATGCTGTGGGTTGTTTACACGTTGACCAAATTAAGCCACGTGTCACATTGGGTGGATGCAAGTCATTTATTTTATCTGCTTGTAGTCAGCTCGAATCCATAGTAGCAGTTGCAACTTGAGAAGTTGACAATGGTTGGTTGCTAGGTCGGAGTCAGAACTTTATTGTCGAGGAGGTAAAAGATGATAATTTTTAGAAATTACATTAAAAATTGATTTTTTGAAAAGGCAAATTACAAAAATAACTGAAAATTTTAGAAAATTTACGTTACAATTTTTTTCGCTGAGAGTCACATGACTTCCCGGACCCCCTTTATCTCCGCCACTGGTTGGTTGTGTTCGTTATTGTTGTTTATGAGCTTACCTCGTCCGTACGTATGTACGTGCGAGATAACTAAGGCTTCAATGTCACAAGTTTCTTGTAAACATAGAAGGATCAACAGCCATAGTTCGAAATTCTATTGACTTAAATATTTGCAACTGAAATCGATCCTAAGAAATCGAACTGCCACATATATGTTGAGCCAAATTTGAGGGTCACATTCACTTTCACAAGAGGGATACAAATAAATGTCCTTTCACCTCCTAAATTCCTAATTTGAATTGGTTGCTGCCACAGCATCTATATTATTGTAAATTAACAAAAATATGTTTCTACGACCTTGTAAAACCATATACGCAGATTTGCTAGTGATAAGCTCAAAGTCCTTTCGAATTTTTAGTTCAAAGGCTTAAAAGTCGACATTCTTATGGACCGGATGGACCTCGATCCATAATATGCTTGGATGACTTCATCCTGATCTTTTCGTCGAGTGTTTTGATCAACTGTTCTTAACACTACCACAAAAATTGGCTTTTAAACCGGTTATAAACCATTTTTAATTACATATATGATAGGATAATAACGGTTACCACATAATTTTATTTAATTACATCATAGCATAATAACATAATATTAACTAATTACATATATTATAGGATAATAACGGTTACCACATAATTTTATTTAATTACATGATAGGAGAATAACATAATATTAACATTCTTGGCCTTCCTTGTTCGTAACAAAATCTGGCTCATCAACCCTTGGAAGCACCGTGAAGGCCATCAAAATAACCTTTTGGATCGCTCTCAAAACCAGACCTTGAAATATAAGAACCACCACCACCCGGTGCCTTCATGGAACCCGATCCTCCCCCAGTCTTGCCACCGCAACCTCCACCTTTAGCTGAGGCGCCACCTCCTTTTCCACCACCACCACCACCACTACCACCTCCTTTGCTTCCACCTCCACCACCACCTTTTCCACCACCTCCACCACCGCCTTTGCCGCCACCTCCACCTCCGCCACCTTTGCCACCAGTCATTTATAGTTTTGTCTTTAGAAAGTGTTTAGTTGGAATGAACGATATGGTATATCCACATGCATGCATGCATGGTATTTATACACAAAGTTTCATGATTGATAATAAATGGGATAATTATCAAGAGCTCTTGAGACTTGAGCTTCCGTAGATATCTGTTTGAAAAGGATTAATCTCATCAAAGTTGTATTAAATATGATAAATAATGTTCATTAATTACAAATAAAATAAATATATAAAACATTTTCTTTTAGTAAAAGTTTTGAGCTTATTTATTAATTTACTTTCACAATAAAATCAACATGATATATTTAATTTTAACTTAAGAGAATCTTGATCCGTTTGAATGACTGAAAGCTCTCATGAGGTTTTTCAAAAGAATGTGAAATTTTTTTTATTTAGTGGATCTATGTGACGACATGCGTCTTCGCTATAAATCAGCTATCGTGAGAACCAAAAATTGGTGTAGTGTAGTTGGTTGCTTAACGACGAGATCATTGGGAGCAGTCTAATGAGTGATATAGAATTATGACTAAACTCTCATATTATTGTTCTACAATTTGCAGTAAAGGAACTAGGGTGAGTCTTAGAGGGTCCAAGGATCTATAAAATTTTTATAGCGTAGTGTTAAACTGTTAATTATTGTAAAATAATTGAAGTTTTCAGAATTGCACCATATCTCGAAAAAGAAAAATCAACAGTCTTTCTTAAATAAACTTGGTCATGCTTTTCGTCCCGACTATTAATTACAGCTAAACTTGATTTTCAGAATTTAGTAAGCTAATGCCACAAAAATGTAGACACGAATTTGTTTTGAATTTTAGATTTTTCATTTGTTTTCTCAACTTTATAAGTTTAAGACATAAAAAACTTAAAAAGTATATCCTTAGGCAATAAAGCACTTATATCAAAGATATTAAACTGCATGCATTTCAATAGGAGATGCTATATTTCGATCTTTGGTATCATCTGAATCACACAATTAATACGAAAAGCTTTGAATCAGATGAGTCAAGTTTACGACGTCAGTGGTTGAAGTTGAGAGGCTTTGAATCAGACATGACAAGTTTACGGTGTTGGTTGTTGAAGCTGTTGGAATTATATAACATGACAATTCATAAATATAAACAATAAACATCAAAGTAAGTGCGGAAGCGTATAGGAAAGATTAATGAATAATTAATTAACATAAATAAGAATATGCGTACCTTTCTTGATTCTAGCCGAACAAGAATCAAATCCACAAAACTAGCAATTAGGATGAACCCTAATTAGGGTTTATAGGATTATAAGAATTACCCCTTACCGTTTTGTAATTCAATCCAAGATACAATCAATAGTGTGATTGTACCACGTTCTTGTACACACGTACTATAACAAATTAAAGTAATGCTAGTTTTAATTAAACAAAATAACTTTGTTTTGGAAAAGATGTGGATCGACACCCATAAGGGTTGTACGATCGGATTATGCAAAAAACACATACAAAACTATTTAGGTTTTTAGCATAATGAGTACAAGAGATGAAAAAATAAAACCCCTAGCCTTGTTTATATACCCAACTAAACTTGGTGAACAAGTTGGCTATGGATTGGTTTATGGAAACCATATGGACGATCGGTTTAGGAAACCCACAAGGTATTCTAGAACCTTCTCGATCTCTAATTTCATCTTTAGTCCTTCCCAAATATATTTAACGACCGTTAGTCCATTACAACTAATTACTTAACGTTCGTTATAGTTATTTCGTTTAATTAATAAATAAATATAACTATTACATTTAATTATTAACTTTAATTCTCATACGTAAAGTGTGCAATCCCGTGGTCTCGAGTTCGATCCTAACACACGTCTATTAATTTATTGTCCATAAAACCAACAGAAGCAAAGGCAAAAGCAATTGTTTGGGCTATTTAAAAGGCTCCGGCCAAAACGTTTACAAGAGTTGTTTTAAATACATATTCAAGCATACTAGTGGCCGTAGTGGGGGCATTCAAACATGACAAAGTTTGGTTCATATTAGAGATTTATTTCTCCATATAGGTTGATTATGTCTCTTATTTGCTTCGTGTGCTTAGCCTTTTGTGCGACGTGAGGGTAATAAAGTTGATCACGAATTTGCTAGGACATTAACTGATAATGTAGATGACATAATGAGAAAACAAATGCAATGTTGGTGATGATGATGATGTTGGTGATTCATTATGATGATAGATGATGATGCATATGCAGATGCAAGGTTGGTGATGCTGATGACGATGTGGGTGATGGATGATTGCATGCTCATATCTTGCTACACCGCTTTCCTTGCACAAGTCATAAAATTCACTTTTTAAAATTCCAAACGGTTATTCTTTCGTAGTTTCTTTAGCTTTCTTCTTTTCTGGTTTTCAACCAACTGTTTCTACTCCTTCAACTTGCTAAATACCTTATTCTTGTGTCTAAGAAAATGAACCTAAACCATCCTCGAATAATCATCAACAATCAATAAGAAGTACCGACAACCACTCATCGATTCCAACCAAGAAGGACCCCAGAGATCTGCATGGACATAGTCTGATAACATCAAATAGTCCTGAATATTAAGTGTCAATTTCCCCGGATAATGCTCGTATTTTATATCATTTATCTGGATTTACGCTTGTTTTCCTCTATATTTCACTGTCAGGTAAATTACGAGCATTGGAGCTAATGAGACGCGTATTTGGAGAGTTTATTGAAGATATATGATAATATGCCCATTTTGAAGTAATTACGGCGTAACTCTTCTCTCACATTACGCCATAACTCTTTCAACGATTACAGCGTAATCATGATTTTGTAACGATACGGCGTAACTCATTCCATGAGTTACGCCGTAACCAGCTTTTCCAGAGCAAAATACGAAGATATTAATGTTACGGCATAACTCTCAACTTAAATTACGTTGTAACCAGATCTGGCCTATAAATACCGCCCAAAATTCTGCATTTCTCATCATTCACTCCACACACAAAAGCAGAGAACGTGGGTAGGAGGTTGAAGGCAAATCTCGAGGAGAATACGGAGCCATCTCCAAGGGAGAAATCACTCCCTAAAGATAAGCATTAGCGATCTATCATTTCTTTTACTTTCAATTCATATATTTCATTATGTTAAACATTGAATCGATTGTTTCAGTTAATATGATCGGCTAAGCACCTCTGGTGCTAGCCTAGTTATGATTCCTTAATTGTTTTGTTTATGTTTACATTGCTTTCATATAATTGTTTCTAGTGTATGCATGCATAGTTTGTTGGTAGCTACTCTTGTTTCGGTAGTTTTGAATAGCGGTAGTGTCTAGGTGCTTAGGAGAATTGACCAACTGATCCTAAGTAGGTAGACTGAGTGGGAAGGGTAAGAATTGACCAACTGACGACCCTTCTTCGCTTGTGCGATTTAACCAACTGATCACCTACCGTTTGGATGAACTTAAGAAGTTAGGGATGAGTGTCTAAGATGCTAGCGTTCGGGCACTCATTGTTATGAATCTTGCATGTAGCGAAACTTAATGACTTGGCTTAGGGGCTAAAACAAACTGGACTTTCAAGGGTAGTAGCTTGATCTCCGATGGAAACCTTTGCTGATAGGTTAGGACGAACTGACCAAATGCTGTCCTAGCGACTTAAACCCCCACTTGAAGCAATTGGAAGTAATTAAACGTGAACATAACATGATAGGATAAGTAACTAGGGTAGCACATTTCTCCTCTATTGATCACAACCCTTGCCTTTATTCGCTTTCTTGCATTTCTTGCTTTAGTAGTTTATAAATCATTTCAATCTTAAAACCAATTAAAATCTGCGACACCTAGAATTAATTAGAATCCGCTCACATAGCTCTTGAGAAGACATCGGTTTTACCGAATACTACACTTCACACGATCGGGTACACTGCCCGTTAGTGCATAAGGGTAGACCATAGGTATAACGAGACACTTATAAATATTAAAACCTGGTCAGTAAAACTTGCATCATAGTCTAAAACTCCCGTTGTCTTGTGCTGACCTATACCAAAACTAACTCTGATCGATTACTTCAAAACACAAATTTCACAAAATTCGAGCTTACCTAGACCTTTTTACAAACACCTCATTTCTTTTCAGTTCATGCAAGCCTGCTTCACTAGTTATGAATCTATTGACAAGTCCAACTCGCGGCCCGCACCGAAACAGTGATGAAACGTCTATGCCATACTTGTTCAAGTCTCTTTACTAAGATGAACAGGACCTTTACCCTTCACCTCTATTTATAGAGGTGAGGGGCAATCATAACCGATCTAGGACTTGGGCTGAACCTAGCCGACTCAAACACTAAAAACCTAAACAAGGACTTGACTTGACTTGCCTTGCAAGTAAAGAAAAGAGAAATTGCCTAATACGGGTTACACATCAAGCTAAACATTGTCGGCTCATACTAAAACTAGTATTGTCAATAAACGAATAGTAGTTGGGGTGTTTTTGGTTGCGTGTACTTAGGGCATGCTTGGTTGGATGTATTAGAGGGTGGGTAATGGGAAAGATAATCATTACTTATGTTTGGTATACTATTATGCAATGGATCATTACCCAAAACAAGATAATGGAGCATTACCCTACAAATTGGGGGTTATGGAAATTAGGGGTAATGCAATACTCATTACATTCCTTAGCATTCTCTTTACCTTTCCCATTTCTATTCCTTTATTTAAACCAAGCGCCCCCTTAGTAGTCATTTACCCATAGAAGTTAGCTAGTTTAACAACGAGAGGTTGTTTGGTTGGCCCATTTTCATCTGTTTTTGGGGTTTTTGAATTTCAAATCCTTAGTGGTGCGTGTTTGGCTGAAAATAAAAGGGTGATTTTGTGTTTATAATCCACTAAAATAAAGGGGTTTAAAACTAAGGTGCATGTGGTTGTATTTACAATTTGGTGGGACCATGTGAGTGATATTTAGACATAAAGTTATTAATATCTCAACTTTTTATCCCTTTCACTTTACTTTTTTTATGAGACCATATGAGTAATGTTGTCATTTATTATTTTACACATTTCAAGCTTTGACTTTATCTTTTTTGTTGCAAAGTTGTATTTAAATTAAGGAAATTTACCAAAATAGACCGGTCGCTCTACGGTTTATCACTTTGTAGACCAGAAATAGTTTTAATTCGAAGATAGACCGGGCGACTGTGCATCTTAACCATAAATAGACACGTGTCACTATAAATCGACAAGTGTCCCAAGTATCAAAATTGAAATGACTAAATTACCCCTCTATACCTATGTTATTATAAATACCCTCTATACCTAATTAAAACAAACACCACAATTATTGATCGGAAACACAATACATAATCAAAAAACATATTAAATGATGACATAATTTTGAGACAAAATCGAAATCAAGCTATAGAGTAAAAACAAAATTGATAAATCCACACCATAAAGCAACAAAACCAAGTAACATCACGGACCCATCAGAATCACAAAACCATAAACTGATAAACAACTAGAGTAGTATATTCCATCAAAGGCGCGAGACTGAATTCCAAGTCCCATTTGAGCACCCCCAAAAAAAGTCAACTGAATTACCAAAACCACAACGTTGAAGCCCTCGCCGAAAAAAAATCCACACAGCATACGACTTCCTTCAACTTGTGACCAACCTCCCCAACAAAATCGGCTGCATCTCATCCTACGGTCCAAATCTCCTCATCTCATCTTCAGACGGATCTCTCCAAATCTACGTTCCACAATCCTCCACGTCCGATCATCTCCAAAAGGAACCTTATGTACTTGATCGATAAGTTAATGGATTTAGTAAAAGGCCAATTTTGGCTATGGAAGTGTTAGAGTCTAGAGAGCTGCTTCTTGCGGTTATTACCAAGGCCACAGGAGCCAATGTCTATGCCTGGGATGATAAGCGTGGCTTCTTGTGTTTTTCTAGGCATAAGCGCCTTTCTAACTTTATATCATCATTTTTATATAGATCGAGAGATGGATTGTGTAAGATTTGTGTTTTTGTGCGCGTTTAGATCGAATAGGATTTTTGTTTGTGTGTGTTTAGATCGAGAGATATGTTGTGTTATGTTTTTTTCAAATGGAGGTTTTTTTTTTTTTTTTTTTTTTTTAAATGACTGTGATGATATAAATCTGGGTGATGAAAGTGATTGATGGAAAATTTAGTGCACTTGTGGGATTAGTTCACACCTGGTTTTGGGTAAGGAGGTACGTAGTGTACACCCATGAGGTCCCTGAACACCCTGACTCAATAGTGGTTAGTACTGCTAGTGTATTGGTTACTACTGCTATTGTAGTAACTGATGGTTCCTACTGGTAGTGTATTGGTTCCTGCTGCTAGTGTATTGGTTACTACTGCTAGTGTAGTAACTGATGGTTCCTACTGGTAGTGTATTAGTTCCTGCTGCTAGTGTAATGGTTCCTACTGGTAGTGTTGCAGTAATTAATCTTTAACAGCTTTGACTCATTCAAGTGGCTGTTATGACTGCTTTATGACCACGTTTAATTGGTCATCTAACCAATATTCCTATGATAATAGAGGCTTATTATGGGTGATTAATTGGCCATTAATCATTCATAAAGTCCATTGACTAGGAGTGAGTATTCTCTACTATATATAGAGAATGTCATCATCAGCATGAACATATACAAAACCAGGAGAAACAAACAAAAAGCTTAAACACTTATAAGCGCAAGGGTTATTCATTGTGCCTAATTCAATAACTAACATTTGGTCTTATCCCAAGTAGATATTTGTGTAACCCAGGCATAGGGTCGAATAACTTACTTTGGAAAGTGATTACACGATTCCAAGTGATATCCGGTAACCACCTAGTGGCATTGCTGCTGACTTTGATTATCTTACCCTGCTGCTGGGTGATTAACCACCAACAATCAAAGTAAACTATTTGTAATAATCAATGGCTGCTGCTGCAATGAAACACATGGCTTCAAACTTTTCCAAGCTTGATAAGTTTAAAGGGGTGGACTTTAGGAGATGGCAGAAGAAGATGCACTTCTTGATTTCCAGCATGAGCGTGGTGTATGTGCTAACCACTCCTATTCCTGATGATGGGGATGATGCTATTGTGGAGCAGATCAGGAGGAGGAGTAAATGGGAGAATGATGACTACATTTGCAGAGGTTTAATTCTCAATGGTATGTCTGATTCTCTGTTTGACATTTATCAGAATTTTGAATCTTTCAAAGAACTATGGGATTCCTTGGATGCCAAATATATGGCTGAGGATGCATCAAGTAAGAAGTTCCTTGTAAGTAATTTCACAAAATACAAAATGACTTATTTAAGACCAGTTATGGAACAATACAATGAACTTCTTGGTATACTTGGAAGGTTTAAACAACACAACATGCACATGGATGAGGCTATTTCAGTCTCTTGTGTCATTGATAAGCTTCCTCCTTCTAGGAAAGATTTCAAGCATACCTTGAAACATAAGAAGGAAGAGTTAACTCTTGTTGAGTTGGGCAGTCATCTGCGCATTGAGGAATCTCTCAGGGTGCAGGATAATGACAAGCCAAAAAGTAGCAATGCTACTGGACCATCTGTTGTCAATATGGTGGAGCATAACAACTCCACCAGGTACAATGACAACAAAGGCAAACGTAAACATCATGATAACACAAGGGTAGATCCTAACAAGAATGCAACACCTACTTGTTGGAAATGTAGCAAAACTGGTCACATTAAAAGGAATTGCAAAGGTGTTAAAGTTGGTGGTAAAGCCAATGGATCAGGCACTAATGGTTCAGGGAGTGGTGGTTCTACCAACTCACTGAAAGGTCAAAATATGTTTAATAAGTCTTTTTCAGATGTATATTATGTTACATATGTATCTGAATCTTATTATGTGCAGGATGATGATGTTGTGTGGTGGGTTGACTCTGGTGCAACAGTTCATGTGTGCAAAGATAGAAGCTGGTTCAAAACTTATGAGTCATTGAATGATGGTTCTATTCTTCACATGGGAAATGAGTCAACAGCCTTGGTCCATGGTCGTGGTTGTGTAGATCTTAGATTTAGTTCTAGAAAGATTGTAACTTTGTTTAATGTTATTCATGTTCCTGATATAAGGAAGAACTTGGTTTCAAGTAGTATTTTGAATAATTCTGGATATAAGCAAGTTATTGAATCTGATAAATTTGTTTTGTCTAAACATGGTGTGTTTATTGGTTTTGGCTATTTATGTAATCAAATATTCAGGCTTAATATTGTCACTGATAGTGTTAATTCAGCCTTTGTAACCACCTCTCACCTGACTGACTCTACCCTATGGCATGCTAGACTTGGCCATGTACACTATAAAAGGATGCAAGATATGTCTAAAGATGGGTTAATCCCAGCATTTGACATGGACACTAAAAAGTGTAAAACTTGCATGCTGACCAAAATTACTAATAAACCTTTTCAGGGTGTTAAACGTGAAACTAAGCTCTTGGAGCTAATACACATTGACCTGTGTGATTTGCATGCCACTTACTCTTTGGGGAATAAGAAGTACTTTGTGACATTTATTGATGATGCTTCTAGGTTTTGTTATGTCTATCTGTTACATACTAAGGATGAAGCATTAGATAAATTCAAAGTGTTTAAAACTGAAGTTGAATTGCAACTTGGGTCCCTGATCAAAATATTAAGGACTGATAGAGGAGGTGAGTACATGGATACTCTGTATTTTCACTCTATTGGTATTATCCATGAAACGACTGCTCCCTATACTCCTCAGCAAAATGGCATTTCTAAAGGAGATGGTTAATTCCATGTTGTCCTATTCAGGACTGAGTCAAGGGTTCTGGGGTGAAGCTATGTTAACAGCTTGCTATTTACTAAATATGGTTCCCAACAAAAGGAACAAGGTTACCCCTTATGAGTTATGGACTAAAAGGAAACCCAACCTGAACTATCTTAGGGTTTGGGGTTGTAGGGCTGTTGTAAGACTCCCTGATCCAAAGCTGAAAACTTTGGGTGAAAGAGGCATTGATTGCATCTTTGTTGAATATGCTGAGCATTCCAAGGCTTTTAGGTTCTATGTAATTGAACCTAATGAATATGTTTCAATTAACTCCATAATTGAATCAAAGGATGCAATGTTTGATGAGAATAGATTCTCATCAGTCCCTAGACCAAGTCAGAGGATCCCTAATGGAACTCATGACACTGGTGTATCAGAGGTCCCTGATGAGGTTGTGGTTCAACAACCTAAACCTGTGCTCAGAAAGAGCGAAAGGGTCAGGACTCCAAATTCATTTGGACCTGAGTTTCAATTATACTTAATTGAAAGAACTAGGGATGAGGTCTCTAACCAATACTCCTATTGCTCCATTGTTAAGGATGATCCCAAGACATTTGAAGAAGCAATGAAGTCCCAGGATATTGCTTTCTGGAAAGAAGCAATCAATGATGAGATGGATTCCATCATGGGCAACAACACTTGGGTGTTGGTTGATCTACCACCTTGTTGCAAACCTTTGGGTTACAAATGGATTTTCAAAAAGAAAGTGAAGGTAGATGGAACTATTGAAAAGTTCAAGGCTAGACTAGTCATTAAGGGCTTTAAACAAAAGTCAGGAATAGACTATTTTGATACCTATGCCCCTGTGGCACGTATCAGTACCATAAGATTTTTGATTGCTTTGGCATCAATTCAGAATCTGATTATTCATCAGATGGATGTGAAAATAGCTTTCTTAAATGATGAATTGGATGAGGAGGTTTATATGAACCAACCTCGGGGCTTCATCTTGCCTGGCAATGAAAACAAGGTGTGTAAACTAATTAAGTCCCTTTATGGACTAAAGCAAGCACCTAAGCAATGACATCAAAAATTTGATGAAGTGGTTTTGTCTAATGGTTATTTACTTAACCAGTCTAACAAATGTGTATATAGCAAATTTTATGAATTTGGTAAAGGAGTCATCATTTGTCTATATGTTGATGATATGTTGATTTTTGGCACTGACCAAAATCAGGTTGACCTGACAAAGGAATTTTTGTCATCAAGGTTCTCCATGAAGGACATGGGGGAGGCTGATGTTATCCTTGGTATAAGGATTAAACATGAAAGTAAATGAATTTCTATCTCTCAGTCTCATTATATTGAAAAGGTGTTAAGGAAATTCAATTACTTTGATTGTACTCCAGTGAGTACACCTATGGATACTTGTGAGAAGCTGATGCCTAATAACGGCAAAGCTGTATCTCAACTTGAGTATTCTAGGGTAATTGGCTGCCTGATGTATGCCATGACTTGTACCAGACCTGATATTGCTTTTGTAGTGGGTAAACTGAGCAGATATACTAGTAATCCTAGTGCTCATCTCTGCAAGCAATTCAGAGGGTACTGAAGTATCTGAAGGGAACTATGGACTATAGTCTATCATATACTTGTTATCCTTCAGTATTAGAAGGATACATAGATGCAAGTTAGATCAGTAACACTGAAGACAATTCGTCTACCAGTGGCTGGGTATTCCTACTTGGTGAAGGTCCAATTTCTTGGGCATCCAAGAAGCAAACTTGCATCACCAGTTCAACAATGGAATCTGAATTTGTGGCTTTAGCAGCTGCTGGTAAAGAAGCTAAATGGTTGAAAACCTTGCTTTTTGAGATTTCATTATGGCCTAAACCTATAGCACCTATTTCTATCTGTTGTGATAGTACAGCTACATTGGCAAAGGCTTATAGCCAGATGTACAATGGGAAGTCTAGACACTTAGGTGTCAGACATAGCATGATTCGTGAGCTTATCATGAATGGAGTGGTATCTATAGAGTTTGTTAGATCTCAACAAAATTTAGCTGATCACTTGACGAAGGGATTGGCTAGAGACTTGGTTATAAAGTCTGCTAAAGGGATGGGTTTAAGTCCAACTTAGTCACTGAATGCTAGGACACCCAACTCCCTCCTGAGGAAACTTGGGAGCTGAGTTCAATGTGGAAAGCTGAACATTCAGTGGACTGGAGCATATGTTTATTTTACATCCCAAGGTTGTGCTCAGAATTTGTTGAAAGGAGGATGGAGTCTTTACTTCTTAATGGTTTATTTCTTTGAAAAAGTGCTTGGCAGGAGCATGAATAAAGAGGAACCACCTATGTGAATGTTGAAGTTTTCCCGCTTCAGGGAGCTTTGGACTTTGGCTCTTACAACATTTATGAATTTGGATATGGACACATGGCTTGTATAGTGTCAGGAGCTTTTAAGTGTTTGAAAACTTGTGTGTATTTTATCTTTAGGTATTCAAATGGGTTGAAGGGTTCAATTCTTAGAACACCATGATTCTCGAATATTTGAACATGTAATGTGCTAATATGGAAATTCAATCCTCAGGATATTTCGTTTATGCACATGTTTTGTTTGATGTTTGTTTTTCATGCAAAGGAAGTGCACTAAATTTGGGGATGATTGTTGGAAAATTTAGTGCACTTGTGGAATTAGTTCACACCTGGTTTTGGTTAAGAAGGTACGAAGTGTACACCCATGAGGTCCCTAAACACCCTGACTCAATAGTGGTTAGTACTGCTAGTGTGTTGGTTACACTGCTATTGTAGTAACTGATGGTTCCTACTGGTAGTGTATTGGTTCCTGCTGCTAGTGTATTGGTTACTACTGCTAGTGTAGTAACTGGTGGTTCCTACTGGATGTGTATTGGTTCCTGCTGCTAGTGTAATGGTTCCTACTGGTAGTGTTGCAGTAATTAATCTGTAACAGCTTTGACTCATTCAAGTGGCTGTTATGACTGCTTTATGACCACGTTTAATTGGTCATGTAACCACTATTCCTATGATAATAGAGGCTTATTATGGGTGATTAATTGGCCGTTAATCATTCATAAAGTCCATTGACTAGGAGTGAGTATTATCTACTATATATAGAGAATGTCATCATCAGCATGAACATATAGAAAACCAGGAGAAACAAACAGAAAGCTTAAACACTTATAAGCGCAAGGGTTATTGATTGTGCCTAATTCAATAACTAACATTTGTTCTTATCTCAAGTAGATATTCGTATAACCCAGGCATAGGGTCGAATAGTTTACTTTGGAAAGTGATTACACGATTCCAAGTGATATCCGGTAACCACCTAGTGGTATCGCTGCTGACTTTGATTATCTTACCCTGCTGCTGGGTGATTAAACACCAACAGTGATTAATCGGAATCTGGGTGATGATATTATGAGAGTGAGGGTGATGAATTTGTAATAAAGTTTGGTATAAAGAGGTATTTTAATCAATAGACAAGAGTTGCCCAAAACAAAAGTCGCCTCCGATCTATTTTTGAATTAAAATTATTTCTAATATAAAAAGTGATAAGCCGTAAAGTGACCGGTTTATTTTCATAAATTTCTCTTAAATTCATGACATTTAAAAACATGGTGTTTAAAGTTCGGGAACAAACGCCCCCTTAGTAGTTGTTCGGGTGGCAAATTATTTTGTCTCCCTCACCCATTATTGTAACGTGCCACCAAAATTATTTTTGGTACCACTAAATACAAAAGTAAGTATCATACTTGTATTTTCCCGAATAAGCTGTTAGGTAAATAATCTAATCTATACTACTTTATAATACATTTAGGCCTTCTAAAATTAGAAGGCTTAAAATTCAGACTTGTTAGGACCGAATAACATAAGATTTATGTGGTTTGGAGGTAGGGGTTGGTGGAAGAAGATGAAGATCTTCATCCTTTTTAGAGAGAGAAACTAGAGAGACGGAGGAGAAAACACAAGACTTTTATTGATAAACACACACAATACAAATAACCTAATGGTTCACCTCACCCCTCATGGAGAGTCATGAGGGGTATTTATGGGCCCTATCTTTGCCACATAAACGATACTAGTCCCTAAGGGCAAAGTATACTACGCGTCTAGTCCAATTCACGTAAGTGACGTTATCTTTATAAAAAGCGAGGCTAACAATCTCCCTCCAAGATACCGTCACACGTGAATGGTTACAATGAGACCTATAAATACAAAACAAAGTAAATTACAATAGTAACGAACAATGTTGACTTTGTTGAAGCGCAAAGTCTCTGTAGTCTAGATACTGAGGCAAAATTGAAGTTCTCTCCTTCCGACGATCTCGGCATTTGATATTCTTGTAGCTCTGAACTTCAACTGTAACGGTCTAGTTAGGTTATTACTCCCTCCTAACTAGTGAGCCTTTTTTCTTTTTCTGCTTCCTCCTGAACCGACAACACTCTTCCAACACGTCTTTAATCTTCAGACACGCAGCGGAGAAAGTAAACTCTTGATCATACAATGGTTGTCGTTCTAGGAACATCGTAACAACATAACTCACTTAGTATTGCATCCAAGTTGGTAAAAAGACCCGATGTACATACACTACTTCTCCTTCTTTGGTCTTAAGCACACATCCCTTCGTAATCCAATCACGGAAGATGAAATACCAACTTCTCCCTCCTGATGGTTGCGAGCTATCGGAATCATCATAATGTTGCGTACATACCGTATTACCTTCTTGATGCAATATTAACATCATAGCTTGATCAAAATTCTGTGAGAATATGTTGCAAAAATACTCTCAATATACTTCTCTCAAACCAACCTTTTATCGAACCTCCTTTGAATTCACCGGCTAATTGTAATGACCACATATGGAGATAACCCGATACGACTTACTTGAAAAGGAAGTAAACATCCCAACTTTGTGACTTACTGCTTGTTCTAAATTTTTGATCAATCCACAACTGCGTGTGACACTGAGCACAACAACGTAACTCCTTAAAGTGATGGTTACACACTGTGAGCACTACAACGTAACTCCTTACATCAGTCATAACCAGATTGTCAAATTTCATAATGTGCTCCAACAAGTTATCTTGAGACATGCATCCAACCAACCAACGTCTCAAAGATAAAGAAGTCCACCCGTGAAATATCACTTCAATTTCTCGTCAATAATACCGTACAAAAACCTCGTAGTCATTTTTCACATCTTCATTCAAGCAGTGAATATTGTATCCCTCCGTGAAAATTAGCAAGACCAAAATACCACTCATTTACCAAATATTATCAAAAATTTATATTCAAAAAATTAAAATTCGGATAAAAAATTTTAATCTCAGAATGATGTTGACACCCTACTTGGCTATTGATCACCCATACGAAACAATTATAGTCCAAAACCGGGTATAAACATTTTCTAAGTCCAAGACCCATAACATTTGATAAGCCTAATCAAACGTTTCATGACACACCATTAGCCACCAACTCGGTTGTAGGCCCATTTAGTCAACAGCCCACTCAAAAATCACAACACATTAACCGGTTATAAGTGCACAACGTGGGAACCAGTTAACCTAAACCTAAAAATTACAACACGCTCAAAAATACTTCGCCTACCACACTTTCTCTCTAACCAAACCATTATCTCATCTCCTCATCAAATCCCAGTTAACCATTATCCCCATATAACGCACGAACGAACACACATAAACACGCCCTTCCTTCTATTTGTATTGCACTGATAAAGAAATTATGTGATGTTATTTCGTTTTCTTACACCAAATTGTCTCTTCAAGATATTTAAGTAAAGGTCTCGGGTAGGTATTATGTGATGTTATTTCGTTTTCGATTTTTTGTTCTTAACCAATCTAAGAAAATGATTCTAACAACCTTGTTATGAATCATTTCTTACATATTCGGATATTAAGGAAACAAGGTTTCCAAAAGGATCGATGATGATTGATGGTCAATTGAAAAATCTTAAATAGATTCAAAAAAAATTGAACCAAATCTGAGATAAGTTGTAAATGTGTAATGAGAAGTGATATGTGAAGTTTAGGATAGATGATGAATTTGATTGATGTTGAGGTTGGATTAAGTTTCGGATATGTTAAATTGTTTTGTGGACTGATGATGTTAATGGTACTGAGGTCGAGTTGTAAATGGTATTTGTTTGTGGTCGTGGTCTTTTTTACGCGTAACTTATTTCTTTAAAACGTTATACGTAGGCTTTTATTCAAAACCTTATGCGTAAGTTTCTGCATAGGCGTAAACATGGTTTTGGTTATGCGTAACATTCCTACGCATAACTTGACAGTTATGCGTAACTTTCTCTGTAGATGCTCCTTATGCGTAAGTTTAGGGTTTTGACCCTTTGACTTTTTCCGGCGAGTTTTTCCGACCAGTCTTCATAATAAACCCAGAAACAGCATAAAAACTGCTTCTTTTTGTCTGTTTGACCATGAAATGATGAAGGTTTGACCACTTTGACTTCTTCACGGATATAGATTGGTAACAAAAAAAAATAGCCACTTTAGTACTGTTTTGGACATAGACACAAAAACAGATATCAACATGAATGACCAGGACATTTTTTGACCAAATAAATAAGGATACACATGAGATCTGTTATAAACTGTTAGTACCCAAAAAAATAGGAAAAAAATTTTCCGACTTTAAAAAGATTGTACAAAACAGCTTACAACAATATTCGAAACCCACATAAATCAATAAAACACAACCTTGGCTTGTTATACCAATTGTTAGGACCGTTTATCATAAGATTTATGTGGTTTGGAGGTCAGGGTTGGTGGAAGAAGATGAAGATCTTCATCCTTTTTAGAGAGAGAAACTAGAGAGAGAGAGGAGAAAACACAAGACTTTTATTGATAAATACACACAATACAAATAACCTAATGATTCACCTCACCCCTCATGGAGAGTCATGAGGGGTATTTATAGGCCCTATCTTTGCCACATAAACGATACTAGTCCCTAAGGGCAAAGTATACTACGCGTCTAGTCCAATTCACGTAAGTGACGTTATCTTTATAAAAAGCGAGGCTAACAAGACTTTTTTACTTGCTTATTATGGAATTTTTTACTTGCTTATTATGGAAAGAGTTTTTCTAACCAAAAATTAAGATAAGGAGCTCCAGTCATGAGATGACATGTGTCACTTCTTAACAAACTCCAAGCCTAACTTCTAACAAATTCCAAACCTAACTCCTAACCACTAAAAATTAAGATAAAGAGCTCCAATTATAAAATAACATGTGTCATTTCTCAACTAAAAATTCATCTTTATTTTTAAATTAAAATATCTTTTTATCTACTTATTTTTTTGATAATCTAATTTCACCATATTTTCTAAAATTTTATGCTCTTTAATTCAACATCCATTTTGATATATTTTTATGAGTTTTTAGTTTTTATATTTTTAATGGGTTTATTTTATTTTAATTCAAATTTTTACAACTTTAACCTTTATTTCATTTATTTCAATCAATATAATATTGATTCGTCAAAATCATATACTTTTGGGGTAGTGTTTGACGCGTAAGAGATTGCGAGGGTATTTCTATGTGCGGGAATAATGATGTCGCGGGAAAGCTACGAGAAAGTTACGGGTAACCCAAACAAACATTTACAACTAACACATATACATTCGAAGTGTTGTGAAACGAATTCACTAAACGGGTAAGCAAACACATACAACTATACTTATCGCCAAACAATATTTTCTTTATCCATTAGATAATCACATGCAAAACACGATTCCGAACACTTTCTGAAGGCAACGGAGTACCATGCAGGAAGGGGTGGCAGGAAGTAGTGTTGACTGTTGCGTGAAAAGGGGCTTGGAAAAGAACAAAGCATACACACACAATACGTATGCAGGAACTGTTTGGGGAGGAGTTTTGCGGAAAAGGAGGCATGTGGTCGTCCCCTGCTAGAGATTGCATTGCAGCAGGGTTAATTTTTGTAAGAAAGAGCAAGGTACTCAACGCGTTTAGAAGGTAAAAACTCTGCCACTACAAAAAATTGGTTCAATCTACACATTTTTTTTCTCCACATTTTTAAAAGTGTGTAAAATTTTATTAATTTACTAACACTTAGTAATGTATAAAAATTGGTTACATTAATAAATGTGAAAAAAAAATTGTAAAACAATCAATTTTCCACCCTTTTAGTTGTGTTAAAAAAAAGTTCACATTTTTAAGTGTGGAGAAATCTAAAAAATGTCCACACTTATAAGTGTGGACCCAAATTCTTCACACTTCCTCAAAATGTGGGGACCCGTGTAGAGAATCTTATAATTCTTCACACTTAAAAGTGTGAACTTTTATTTGACATAAATATAAGTGTGAAATTTATAATTTTTTTCACACTTATTAATATAAACAATTTTTACACATAATTAAGTGTTAATAAACCAATAAAATTTTACACACTTTTAAAAAGTGTGAAAATTTAGTGTGAAAAATGAACCAAATATTTTTTAGTGCGCACTGCCTAATGAAAAATAGAGTTGAGATCCTTATAAGCCCACCATTTACCATAGAACCAATGAATACATCTCAACCATCCATTCCAACTTGATCCAATAGTTGAGAACAAATATGCTATTCACACTTGAAGGGCAAAGAGGGAAATTATATAAACAAAAATAAAAAACACAACATTCATTTTTTCCAAAAATAAAAATAAAAATGCAAAACACACACACACACAAACACTCCATAACCGTCAATCCTTCAACCTCCATAACCGTCACCTTCAATCCTCCATAACCATCATAAAACCATCATCATCACTGTAATTCTTCCACCGTTGATCCGCTGCCATCATCCGCTGTTCGCCGTCGATTTAACCGTCAAATCAGTTAATAATCCATCATTATAACCGTCAAATCCGTCTTCATCACCATCAAATTCGTCGCCGCCGTCGCCGACGTCGATCCGCCGCCGTCATCCAGGTTAAAATCAGTTAATTAAAATCGTGTTGTGGATCTAAAAATGGTGTTGTGTCAACGGAGACGATAAGATGATTTAGATGTTGTGGATCTAAAAATCATGTTGTGGATCTGAAACTCGTGTTGTGGATCTGAAAATCGTGATGAAGATGTTGATGATTTAGATGCACACCATGTGTTTGATGAAATGCGTCTGTGAAGAACCATATGTGATTCTGAAGAATCATATGTGATTCTGAAGAATCACATGTTAAGCAAAATCAAATATTTTAGTTTTTCTGTTATATTGATCTATTTATGTAATAAAGAAGAAAAGATTGATATATGATTCTAGTAGAATAATATATGATTGTAGTAGAATATTATCTGTTTCTATAATAAAGAAAAAAAGAATCTCATATGATTCTAGTAGAATCATATATAATTGTAGTAGAATCATATGTGATTCTTATAAAATCATATGTGATTCTGTTATGAAATAAATATTGTTTGATCCTTGTAATTTAAATCATATGTGATTCTGTTACTAATTAAATATTTGTATTTTAGCTAACAACAGGTATTGCTTAAAAAAGTTGAATAAAAGCCTAATCCAAAAGTTGAGTGCAAGCCTATTCTTTGAAAAAATGAAGTTATTCAAGGGGAAGATTCTAAAAGTAATTAGCGTAAGAAGGTGTTAAAGAAATTCAAGGGGAAGATGATTAGGTGCTATGTACGAGTGATGATTTATGTAAATTTCTTCATTTTATTGAGTTTATATGTTGATGGTAGTCTTTTGGTAATCAGTGATGGTCGTAGTAGTAAACGTATTTTTACATGCCATTTTTTTGTCACATATGATTCTAGTAGAATCATATATGATTTTAGTAGAATCACATGTGATTCAGCTAGTTTTTTTTGCTTATTCAGCTTTTATTGTGGCTTACGTTGCATATTAGTAGATTATGTTTTATCAGTAACAAAGAAGAAAAGAAGTACATATGATTCTAGTAGAAGAAAAAGAAGTTTTTATGTTTTATCCGTTTATGTGATTTACATTACAAGAAACACATTTGATTCTAGTAGAATCAAATATGATTGTAGAAGAATCATATGTGATTCTGTTGTGAAATAAATATTATTTGATCCTTCAATATTTATGGGCACATGAAGACACTTTATACGCAAATAGCAGAAGGAAGTTGACTTTAAGCATAAAGTAATATCACTAACACGAATATCCTTCATCTTCTTTGGAGAAATTTGCTTAAACCACATCTTCAAGAGGTCTATTAGAATCATTTATGATTTTAATAAGAATCATGTGTAATTCTAGTATCATATAAGATTCTAGTATCATATATGATTCTAGTTTAGAATCATATATGATTTTAGTAAGAATCATATGTGATTATAGTAGAATCACATGGAATTCTAGGTTTGACAGAAGGTTGTGGCTTGACAGCAACATGTTTCAGTTTAGAAAGCATTACATGTAAAGAAATCTAGTCATGGAACTAATCAAAATAATTGTTCAATGAAACTTACTTGTTTGGGCCATGCTATACCCAACCAACCCATTTCTACCATCTAAAGTTTTTATTTACAATTACAGAAAAACTAAAACATCATTTGACAAAAGCTTATTACAGAAAAACTAAAACATCATTTGTGTTAATTCTCCATTTCAACTTTGGAGTGTGTCCTCTGACTTTAGCAACAACAGCACATTTTTTATGTTGATATTCTTGTAGAAACATGGAAAAATACATTTCTACAAATAAGAAAAACAAAGTTAAATGTAACGGGCTAAGATATGAGATCCACTCATATCCTTTGTACTTAAACGTTTTTTGGAGTAATATAGTTACCGGGTCTTTTGACATTTTACTCAAAAAAAAAACAAAGTTAAAAAATATGTTGAATCACATGTGGTAGTTGAATCATATGTGATTGTAATACAAAAAAAAAAACAAAAAACAAAAAAAAAAACAAAAACAAAAACAAAAAATCAAAAACGATAGGGAAATAGTCAAACATGTTTATCGGTGGGAGGTACACAGGAAGTACGAGCTTGGCTCACATTAACACCACCATCATTGTATCAGCTTTACCCATAATCCTTGGCAAAAAGCATAAGGAAGTTGACTTTAAACATAAATTAAACTATAGAAATGAGGACTAACTTTGAAGCAATATCACTAGCACGGATATCCTTCAACTTCTTTTGAGAAAATTGCTTAAACCACAGCTTCACAAAATCATCATCAATAGGTCTACTAAAATCATATATGATTTCAGTAAGAATCATATATGATTCTACTATAATTGTTGTTCAACTTTTCACAAAATATACAAAAAGTAAGAGAAACACAGCTGCCAATTTCATCATGTATTTGTCCAGTAAGCTTATTGCCCTAAAAATCAAAATGATTGACATATACATAAAAGCTCTAACTAACTTAGCACCCTCAGTACCATAAACAACCAAAGGACCCTTCCTAGAAATGCACCTCCTGTTTCGCCTTTTTCCACCTCCACTTCTAAGTAAAGTATGATGACGAAGGTTACTATGTAAGAGATACATATTATGCACAAATGGTATGCCCAATCAACCTAACATTCCCCATTTCAACCACATAATCTGATACCTAGCCTACCCATTTTTCCGCCTCACTTCCAACTTCTAATACGAGTATTGCATATGTTAACATGTAGAGAGACGTAAAACTGCCCTCAAGGCCAATTTTATTTGAATTATTTCATTAAATTATGCGCTAAGCTCCTTGTTGGTCCAAATAATTGAGTAAATCTTGATAAATATGAAGAACAAATTCATTAATAATGAAGAACAATAAATACAAGATTACTCAATACCAACTAGACTACATGATAACATCCTCAACTTTTTACAAGGATAATTTCGGTATATTATCCCCATTTAATGACAAATAAACTCTCATTGATCCAAGCTATGCTTGTGTTTCAATAAGAGAATGATCCTATCAACTAATACTAAATATTATGTGTTATTTTAGGAATGCATACCTATCTCTATTACAATTACAGACATATATAGGAAAAGAATACAAAGACATGTGATGATGGTGACATGTGGTCCCTTATGTGGTCCATCTTCATCATCCTCTTTTGGAAAAGCACCAACCATCCTTCTGAATGTGTCATCACAATATTCCCACTTCTTTGGTAATGTCTTGTACTTGTTTTACTTCTTCTCTTGAAAGTTCCCACCCATATTTTTTAGTCTTTATGTAGAGATAATGTCTTCAGGATCACTGAGACATTTGTCAAATCTCAGTGTCACTGGTGTTGTTAGTAGCTCATATATTTTACACACTGACACCATATCAGTAAGTAAAGAGCACTGAACAACACTCACTGATTTCTTTTATCAGTGAGTCACTCACTATTTATTTAGTGAGTTAGGCTATTTTATTTTCAAATCTTGTTCAGGGTGATTGGGTTAATTTATTGAACCCAACAGTCTCCCCCTATTTGAATATACAAATAGCCTAAAGTGATTGGTAATAATTGATGGATTTGAGGTTCAAGAATAAGGGTTCAAAGATGGGTTCAGTGAAGGGGTTATGGTGTTTAGTTTTGTTTCAGTATATTTTCTTCAGCTCTAAACAACTTCACTTTCTCAAACCACTAAATAACTTCACTTTCTCAAACCACTAAGCAACCTCACTGATTCCTTTTAATCAGTTCCTCCAATAAACCATTCCATATCCAATTTTTTCATACCCACCTCTAATCAGTTTTGTACCATGTTTGAGACTCGGGTTCATTCTCATTTGTCTTTAGGTGATACGGTTCAGGTTCACGTTCAGGGTTTAAGGTTATGTTTTTTTTTCAGTGACTCGGGTTCAGTCACTACGAGTTCAGGGACTCGGATTTTAGGTTCTTGAGTAATCAGTCACCACGAGTTCAGGAACTCTGGTTTCTGGTTTTAGGAGCCTGATTTCTTTGGTGCCTGATTCTTTTACCACTCCCTGATGTTCATCCTTTTAAGACTCTTGAAACAATCTCCCTGATGCTTGTTTGTCTTCAGAGTAGGGTCTAGTTATCAGACCCTCGGTTTATCAAGGGACCATAGAGTTATCAGGGACTTGAACAATACTCAGTCACGATGGTTTCAGTGACTGAATATTCAGGTACTCCCTCGATTTCAGTGTGTGGGTTTACTCACTAAGTTTCAGGTTGTAAGGTTCAGGGAACCAATGTTTCGGGTTATGTGTGGTATGAGGGAGTTTCAATTTCAGAGTCTGGTTATCAAAGATCCTCGGGTTCACGGTATTCAATTTTAAGACTCACATGTTCACGGACTCCACTATCAGGGATTTCACTAATCCTCTTAACTTTAACCCACTACCTGGAAACAAACATTAGCTTCCTGATGGAAATTATTACCCACTTCCTAATTTTGCAACAAACACTTATCGCACACTAAAGCTAGGTTTCCACACTACCTGATTAGCTTCGAGTGATGTTTTTGTGAGTTGATTTTGGTGTCGTGTTTTGATTGTGTTGAGTGAATGAGTTAAGGTTCAGGTGGTGAGTGGTGTTGATGATTGAGGTCATCATGTTGATGAGTAAGGTCACTATTAACTGCTTTATAAAAAGCAGTTTTGAATCAAGCATCTATCTTAATCAAATGGAACCAGTACCAACACCACCAAGCTATCGAAACTAAAAAAACTTTTCCCTTTCATATCAGTCTCACTGATATACAAAATGAGCGCTAGAGTTATTTTACTCCTTGATGCTCTCCTCATTCCCTGATGATTAGTAGCAACAGCTTGATAGCTTTCAGTCCCTGATTAACTCTTACTCAGTTAATCATCCATCTTCAATCACTACTGAATCATACATCCCAACTCCCTCATATACTTTCAAACTAAATGACCCTTTTTTTCTCATCCAACTGATCAGCATTAGCCTGAAAGTCATATTAACTCTTCCGTGATATTGCAACTATGGCATAACTGACCCGTAAATCCTATACCCTATCCACACTCTTTTAACCCATATCCTGAAACTTATCAGGGACACCACTAGATACTAGATAGTATCGGGTAAGTACCTCAGGATCCTGTCACTATGCAGGCTGCAATATGGACAGGAAAAGTACCCCAAGATCCTGTCAATTTCTTGGAGGAAAACTGGTTTGTTGGAGTGCTAAAAAGCAACAATCAGTGGCTATGTCTTCAGCTGAAGCTGAGTATGTGGCTACTGCAGGATGCTGTGCCAATGTATTATGGATGAAAAGTCAACTCAGTGACTATGACATCCATTACAAAATGGTACCCATCTTCTGTGATAACACCAGTGCCATTGCGATCTCCAACAATCCTGTCCTCCACCAAAGAACCAAACACATTGATATCAGATATCATTTCATCAGGGACCACATAATGAAAGGAGACATTGAACTTCATTTCATCCCTACTGAATATCAACTTGCTGATATCTTCACCAAACCCTTAGATGAACCTACCTTCAGGAGAATGAAAGCTGAATTGGGAATGCTAGACATTGAAAGTCAGCAACCTGAAAACCAATCTAAGTAAGTTTTCTCTAAAAAGGGTCATCTTCCCTGAACAAAACCCCAAAACAACCCTCTCACTGAATGAGTAAGACTCATTCAAGGACCCTGACAGTGAAAAATTAAGCATTGAATGAGTAACTAAATGCACCAAGTATCAGTTACTTAAATGTCCTAGGTTGAAGAAATATCTGAATGGGATCCTAGGCTGATCTGGTTGGCCGATCGTTGGTAGTAGTTTAGACCAGTCGGTGTAATATGGAGGGTTGTCCCGCTTGGTAAAGTCGATGTTTGTTTCTGGGTTGAGCCAATCCATGTTATTAGACATAGCTCGAGCAATGTTTTCATACACTGCATTAAAACTCTATTACACAACAAACAATTAGCCATCAACATAACATAACAGCTTCATTAACTTTAAAATATTTAATATTTACAACCCAACATAATTAAATATTTATTAATAAATATTTATTAATTATGTCACTAGATTTACAACACAAGCTTAATAGAAAGAGATAGAGAGGCGGATGAACAACACACACACAAACACACACACAAAATACTATGAATGGTTAGGCGTAGAGTATGTGAAAGAAATGCATTGAACAACCAACCCTCAAGTGAGGGTTATACAAGAGTATTTATAGGAGAGAAGCTAGGGCAACACTCCTAGTTCCCATCCTTTCCTTTATGGGCTTGGGCCTAAGCTCATGGGCCTTCTACATAAGCTTAAGGCTAATAACAAACATAAAGGCCATAATTAAGCTAACTATTACATATAGATTACTAACACTTGATTTGGGTTTAGGAGTGATTCCAACAATCTCCCCCTAAGTGTTAGTGATGAAAACGGTGAAGGTGTTGATGTAATAGTAGCCTTGACGTCTTCTGACATTCTTCTTTCTTGTGAGAAGAATTGTCTTGATTCGAACAATCTCCCTAGTGTAGATAAATTGTTTTCTTTAAGCGGTTTTGCTTTGACATCATCTTTAACTTTGTTCTTTGATTATTGTTCTTTGTGATGGAAGTGATAGTATGTTGTTGTCTGCATCAAGTCTGCCTCAGGTCTGCTTCACTGCTACAGTGTCTCCACGTCATTCTTCAACATGCGCACATGCTCTTTAACGATGGATAATAGTACTGATGAAGTTCTTTAAGTCTTTAACTTTGTAGATTCTTTGAATTGACGAAGAATCATTCTGATTTTTGTGTTACTTTTAGATAGAACTTCCATTAGTGATGATGTTGGCATGAGCATGCGAAGAATCTGCACGATCAGTCCGCTCTAGAGCTTCCATAAGAAGAAAACATGAAAACGGTTAGTAATAAGCGGATTCCGGCACTTACAAGTTTGAACTTCGAGAGTGTTAACAACATAGTGTGAAAACATAACTCTAATTCTCACAAAGGCCGTTCCTGAACTGGAGTCCCACAAGTGAGATAACGCGATGTGCCGAAGTACATCTAAAGTTCAGATGAGTCGCTGAGGTACACCGAAGCATCACCTCACGACTGTAGACCGTTTGAGACACACTAAGCGTAATCCACGGGGAGTTACCGAAGCGACCTGCTGTCAGGGCTGTTTGATGTTGACCCTTGCAGGAGTTTCCATTCAATCATTGAGGATCACAGATGTGAACCTCTCATAAATGTTCTCGACAGATTGCTAAGATCTGTGAAGGACTCGATAACGTACCACTGATGTTCTTATTGTTGAACATCAAGTGATGAAATGTCAAGTGTTCCTAAGAGATCTTTTGATGAATCTCGTGGCTCTAGACTCAATAGTGCGCTTTGGTTTTCCTGAGCGGAGACTAGGGAGAGGGTCTCCTTTTTCAATACCAACGATCTCTAGGAGAAAGCCAATAGTTTACGTAGGGTTCCCTGTGAGAATGAAACAAGCTTCTGTTGAGAGAAACTTGAGTGGCTAAGAAGGTTTAGTGCATGCGTCACTAGGTCCATGACGACTTTTAATCTTCAATACCGGCGTCACTAAGTGACAATCATTAGCATATGAATTGAACCCGGTGTCTGCCCTAAGTTGAATAATTTGGAGGGCTATTTCTTTTCACCCTTTTCTTTGCATTTCTTTTTAATTCTTCAACTCCTTCTTTCTCCGATTCTCATTTTCTCCTTTTTATAATCGTACCTAAGGACTTCTAAGTACTAACTATTTGTGATGTCCTTGGGTAGATCCCTCCGGCTCTGGCGGATCATAGGACGGTTATTCCTAACCTTAGTCACCTTATAACTCCATGACTAACCTATGTTGCCATAAAACCAATTTTCAAGAAAATCTCTCACAACGGTTATGATTGTAAAACAGTTTGTACCACAGTAAGAGTTTGATCTTTTGCAGAAATACTCCCCCTCCACATGTGCTTAAGAGTTTTTACGGAAATCTGCACAGTGAGGAAAGAGCGCGCACTTTATGAATTGATCAACTCAAGATAGACATTCCCCCGCGAGACACGGTTGCGTTGCATAGTTAAAGAGTTACATTGTCAGCTTTTAGGTGACAACTAGCTCTAATAACTACCTTGAAGGTGTAGACAAGCCTCGAAAGGTTAGAGTTCATGTCTACCAAGAGTTTCTCGAATGGTACTTTCTACTTGGACAAGTCCTTTGCGAGACACGTTTACATTACTAGCGAACTAGCTTGAAATTATTACCCGTCCCGGACAAGTCTTTTCGAGTTACTAACAGTTTAGTACCGTCAATTCGTTGGTTAAGTCTATTACACAAAGATTCATTTGTATTTACACAACATATTTCTTATCACATAATTTTCTCCCCCTAAAAAATGGCATATAAAATGTTATTTTTGAAAAGTTGAGAATAAATATGACCATTTCGAGTGTTGCGGGAAGATGACCACTATGAACAATTTGTGAACAAAGTTTTAATTCAAATACTCCCCCTCAACAAGTGATATAAACGGTTGAGGTTTTGAAAAACATATGGGGAAGTACTTGTTCTTTTGAGCAAAACCTTGAAAAATGAAAGGTTTGATAGGTTTTACTCAAAAGTAAGAAGCTTTCGCTCCTTTTATAAGGATTGTGACACTGAAGCGTACCACAGGGTCCTTTAATTACAAGAACGGGTTGTACACTGATATGCGTGCACAAGCCATTAATTAATAAATATTTATTAATAAAATATTTTATTAAATTAATAATTAATAAATGTTTAGTAACATAATATTAATATTTAAATTAATAATTAAATAATAAATGTTTATTTCATAATATTTAGTAACATAATTAATAAATGTTGATGTTTGTGTTGTGTTGAGTGTAGGTGTCATACACTGGGCCTGTGTCACTCATGTGTAACTCATGCATATTAGCCATCAACATAATAGCTGCATTGGCCTGCAAGTCCTCCATATCATCATCTGAGTCTGCATCTGCCATAAAACTCTGTTCTTTGTTTGTGAGAGTTCCACCAGCTTCATCCTTAAGAGCCAAAAGAAGAGCCTCTTTGAAATAAGCACTGCCCTTAGTCCTCGGCTTTGGGCATGCATTAGCCAGGTGTCCCTTCTCATTGCAGTTGTAGCATCGAAGACCATTCAACCCATTCTGAGCATTTCCCTGTTCCACCACTTGAGCTCTGTTGTTATTCCGACCCACAGCATTAAACCCTTGACCACCGCTCATCTGACGACCATAACCACGATTCTGAACTTCAACTCGTCCATTGTTCACAACAGCTTGATTCCTTGTGTTTGATGAGGAACGAATGCGATTGTTGGATTTGTTGGTATAACGGCCAAAAGCATTAGCAATCATAACAAATCCTTGTTGCAATGCTTCGAACAGATCGATGTCCTCATTAGCTTCACTGACAATTGCTTGAGCATTGTTGTTGTTGTATGGAACCAATTGATTTTGTTGAGATTGTTGCTGTGAAGGATCATGTGGTGAGATTAAACCAGTTGGTTGAGTTTCTGGTTGAGGAGGATAATTTTGTTGAGCATATAAGGCAAGTTGTTGATTTTCCGGATGTGTAGGTGGAGCAATTTGAGCACGGAGAATCCTTTCCCGATCAACTTCCTTTTCATGAGGCTTCAAGTAATTGTACAATAATCCATATGTAGAATGATGCATATTCTTCGTTTGACGAAGAAAAATGACATACTTCTCCCATTCAGGACCAAGACTACTCAGGAACTTAGAATTCACTGCAATTCTTGGCATGATGATGTTGTGTTTATCCAAATCATTGATGATGTCTGAAAATCAATGATGATAAGACTCTAGTGTCTCTCCAGGTTCAATCATGAAGTGTTCATAAGCCAAGTAAATTTTGGATTCCAAATCCTCCTGATTGAGTACAGATCCTTCCATAAGAAGATGAATATGTTCCCACATTTCCTTTGCAGTCTTTTGAGCATCAACACTTTGAAGAATTGGGTTAGGTAATCCTAAAAGGATATATTGCATTGCAAGCTCATCAGCTTCATAGTGTAGAAGTTATGTTGGATTTAAATCTACAACAGTAGCAATGTTCGTGTAGGACCTTACTTTTATCAACCTTATCATAAACCCAACACTTATACCACAAGATGAACACGTGAAACCACAAACACAATATGCGTAAATAAGAAAGAAAGAAAGATGAGATGGTGACTTGAATATAATATATGTTATGCGTATGTATGTGAAGAGATAAAGATAAACAATAAGTTGTATATTGCAAAGGAAGAAAACACACACACACACTTTCAAGCACACCCCTCAAATGACCATTTGAGGGGTATTTATAGTTGGAATACATGATGCCCTAAAAGGCTTTCTTATGGGCTTCGTGGGCTTGGACATGGGTTGGATTGGATATAAGGCAAGCTTAACTAAACTAATACCCATTTAGCTTAGTCCAATCCACGAGCCCGTTGACTATTCTAGCACGATATCTAACACACGTTACAAAGTTCCTAAACGTGAATGACCATCACTTCTAATAAAACTATTAAGGCTAACAATCTCCCCCTAAGGGTTGGTCATTCAAAAGATGCTCCACTTGATTTGGTCTTTACTTTTCTCGAGCTTGAACTTTGTGCGTAGATACAGAATAGTCTTGATTCTTTGTTCCTTCATGCGGTGTGATCAGATAATGTGGTTGTCTGCCGTTGTCAACTTCGTTGGTTTGGTGTCTCCACGTCTTTCTCCACCATGCTCACACTTCTATTTGTCTTTTGGTTACCAATGATGTAGTTCTCGAGTCTTTAAACTTTGTAGATTCTTTGACATTGATGAAGAATCATCTTTAACTTTGTGTAGCCTTTGATTATGATGAGAACTTTCATGTGTTGTTGGTATGAGCATGTGGAAAATTTGCACGATCAACCCGCTCTGGAGCTTCCATAAGAAGAAAACATAAAACAGGTTAGTAATAAGCGGATTCCGGCACTTATAAGTTTGAATTTCGAAGGTGTTAACAGCATAGTGTGAAAACACGTCTCTAATTCTCACAAAGGCCGTTCCTGAACTGGAGTCCCACAAGTGAGATAACGCGATGTACCGAGGTACACCTACAGTTCAGATGAGTCGCTGAGGTACACCGAAGCATCACCCCACGACTGTAGACCGTTTGAGACACACTAAGCGTAATCCACGGGGAGTTACCGAAGTGACCTGCTGTAAGGGCTGTTTGATGTTGACCCTGGTTGGAGTTTCCATTCAATCACTGAAGAATCACAAATGTGAAACCTCTCATAAATGTTCTGGCAGATTGCTACGATCTGCGTAGGACTCTAGAATATATCACTTGTGTCCTTGTTGATGAACAACAAGCGATGTCATGTCAAGTGTTCCTATGAGATCTTTTGATGAATCTCTTGGCTCTAGACTCAATTAGTGCATTTTGGTTTTCCTGAGCGGAGACTAGGGAGAGGGTCTCCTTCTTCAATATCAACAATCTCTAAGAGAAAGTCGATAGATTATGTAGGGTTCCCAGTGAGAATGAAACAAATCCTTTTAAGAGGAATTGAGTGGCTAGAAGGTTTAGTGCAGTGCGTCACTGGGTCCATGACGTCTTTGTCTTCAATACCAGTAGCAGATGAATTGAACCCGGTTTCTGCCCTAAGGTTGAATATGGAGGGCTATTTCTTTTCACCCTTTCTTTTACATTTCTTTTTAAATATTCAACCCCTTCTTTCTTCTTTCTCACATTACTCCTTTTTTTCAATCATTCCTAAGGACTTCTAATACTAACTATTTGTGATGTCCTTGGGTAGATCCCTCCGGCTCTGGCGGATCATAGGACGAATTTCCTATCCTTAGTCACCTTATAACTCCATGACTGTCCTATTGTTGCCATAAAACCATTTTTCAAAAATCTCTCAGAGTATTTATGATAGAAAACATGTTTGAAACACTCCGTGAGTTTTATATTTTTAGAAACACTCCCCCTTCACATGTGCTTATAAGTTTTGACAGAAATCTGCACATAGAGGGTAGAGTTCACACTTTTTGAATTGATTGACTTTAAATGAACTAGACCGATTCGAGACACGTTTACATCACTAGAGAACTAGCTTGAAATTATTACCCGTCCTGGTCAAGTCCATAGAAAGTTTCTCGAGATGGTACATGATTCCTCGTCAATTCAATGGTTACGACTGAGTCGAGCTCTTTTGAGAATCAAACAACGATCATTAAACTTTTTGATCACATTTTAATCACGTTTCCTCCCCCTCAAAAATAGCATAATCGTGATATTTTTGATATCCACGGATTAAAAAACATTTTTAGAATCTTTTAGAGAGATAAACGGATTTGATTTAAGCATGAATTTGAAACATTTTTTTTTTATACTCCCCTTTTAATAAAGCATAATCAATTAAAGGGTTTTAGAGGGAGTTATTGATAAGGTTTTAAAAGGTACATTTTTGAGGGGTCATTTAAGCCCTTATTCGATTACTTTTGTATCCGTTATTGCTTAATATCGTTCCTTTTCACTTTTTAGGTCTCTTGAAGGCAAAATGCTGGAATGATGCTTATTTGGACGAAAAGGCGCGAATATACGAAGAAAATGGCCAAAGTCAGAATCGAGACACTCAAAGCTGCTGAAACATAAGGCGACGGCGTCACTGCATATCTGCGACGCCGTCGGGAAGGAATTTTGCGACGGGTCAGAAGCGAAATTGCATGTTTTCAAGGGACGACGTCAGGTTCTAAAGGAGTAGGCCGTCGTTACTCAGACGGCCTAGATGCAGCCAAGACGGCGTCAGAGCTGAAGGGGACGGCGTCACAGTCATAAGGTGACGCCGTCGAAAGGGTTACGTGGCCAAGACGAAACCCTAATGACGGCGACACGACGGCGTCACGAAACATAAGGTGACGCCGTCGCAGATGTAATCTTATATATAGAATCCGAATTTTTCAGTTTTTGTGGGTAGTCTTTTGGAGTAAAAACCTAAAACCGAACCAAGGCTTTCTTGTGCAGTATTTTAGGGTTCTAAACCCTATTATACATCAAGATAAGTATTTACTTCATTAATTTAATTATGTCTTTGATTATTTGTGTGTATGCTTGCATGTTCTCCATGTCCGGCTAATTTATTTGTGTGTTTGCTTAGGGAATATGAAACTTAATTATTGAATATTGATTGGTTGATACTTATCTTAGTTGACTAATGATCTAGAGTGCGCTAGATTATTCGTTGTGTACTTAATGCTTGACATTTCTTTGTGAACTTTAGAATATAATTATCTAGGTAATTGTAGGATAAAGTATTCAAGGACAACCGTAGAGTAGGCGTCTATAAATCACTAGAGGATTTGTAAACAAGACCCTTTGGTAATTTCAAAGAGTTAGGGAAATAAGCACGCCCTATAGCCTTAGAATCACAACGCAACTAGGAATAAGGACGTGACAAATCAACCATCAATAGGAGATAATTAAGGAGTAGTAAAACCTAAGTAAACACATCTTTAAACTATCATACGAGTACACATCAATTAGACATAGACTATCACAACCTTAGCTTAGATAATTAGATAATAGTAGAGTAATCGGTAGCAATACCAACCCCCCAAATCCAATACCCGAGATTCGTACCTTTTCATTTTCTAAAAAACATAAAAAGATAAAAAATAATCTTCCTCAACCTCAGCCTTAGCGTAGTAACTTCTCACTAGCATTCCTATTCCCCTAGAGAACGATATCAATACCCGTGGCTTACCCTAATTACTACACTACAACGATTAGGTTCACTGCCTAGGGTGTTATAAAACTTGCTCGAAGAAAAGGAAGTTTCCTTGACCCCGAACGACGCGTGTAGCGTTATCAGTTATCTTGAGCACAAAATTTTTTGAAAGATTTTGAAAATCTTTTTGCACAATCTTGAAAAGGTGCTCAAGATGATCATGATTTCTCACCATTTTTGAATGTAGTGCACTGAAGCGTACACTTGTGATTTTTCTTTAAAAGCACGAGTTTTGATTTGAAAAAATAATCAAAAGTCATCATTTTAGTCCGGGTTTCGTACTGAAGTATACGAAAGCCATTTTTGAAGAAATTTTGAGAAACGACATGTTTTAGAAAATAATTAAAGAACTCTCGCTCAAGCATCTGTACATGCCCGTATCATTGTTGAATGACATTTCTAGAAACGTACAGAATATCGATTATACGAGAGACATGTCGTGAGAAGAATATTTTTGGATTTTTGATTTTATATTGTTTTTGTATTTTTGAAAATTTTATATTTTTATATTTTGCTTTTGTTGGTTTTTCAAATTTTGTATTTTGTTTTTCAAAAATATTTACAGCGAAGCTTTTTGGAAAATCATTTTCAAGAAGATTCGAGAAGACGTTCTAACTCCTCAGGGGTTAGGCTTCGCATTCCAATTCGTCGAACTAAATAGTCAAACCTTTCTTTTGGAAGGGCTTTAGTTAATAGATCGGCGAGTTGGTAATCAGTCTTCACGAAGAATAATTCAACAGTACCATTTTCGACGTACTCTTTGATGAAGTGGTAGCGGACACGGATATGCTTAGTCTTTGAGTGATGAACAGGCTTGCATGATATGGCTATGGCACTTTTCGAGTCACAATACATAGGTATTTTATCGAAAGTAAAGCCATAATCTGTGAGTTGTGTTCTCATCCATAGAAATTGAGCACAACACGCAGATAGAGACACATACTCAGCTTCAGCGGTTGAAAGTGCAGTGCAATCTTGTTTCTTTGAAGACCAGCTGACTAACTTTTCACCTAAAAATTGTGCTCCTCCGGATGTACTTTTTGCTGTAACTTGATCACCTGCGTGGTCCGCATCTGAAAAGGCAATTAGATCAAATCCAGATTCCTTCGGATACCAAAGTCCCATGTGAATGGATGTCTTCAGGTACCGAAAGATCCGTTTAACCTCTTTGAGGTGCAGTTCGGTAGGCTTTGCCTGAAACCGTGCTAATAAGCAAACAGCAAAATGAATATCTGGTCGCCTAGTAGTGAGATACATGAGAGAACCAATCATGCTCCGATATTTCTTCGGATCAATAGGTTTCCCAAAAAAATCGGCTCCAATTTTTGGTGAAGTTACCATTGGTGTTCCGACCGAGTCACAATTGTCCATACCATGAATTTTCAAAATCTCAGTTGTATATTTAGCTTGATTAATAAAAATTCCACGTGGGGACTGATGTATTTGTAAACCAAGAAAGAATTTTAGTTCCCCCATCATGGACATTTCAAATTTGCTTTTCATGAGATTTTCAAAATGTTTTGAAAGATTCGGATTAGTGGACCCAAAGATGATGTCGTCCACGTAAATCTGAACAATCAAAATGTCGTTTTTGCATTTTTGTGTAAACAAGGTAGGATCAATTGTTCCTTTGGTGAAATTGTTTTGGATAAGGAAAGAGGAAAGTTTGTCATACCACGCTCTCGGAGCTTGTTTCAAACCATAGATTGCCTTTTTGAGTTTGTAGACGTAGTCTGGATGTTCCAAGTCGATGAAGCCTTCTGGCTGACTCACGTACACTTCTTCTTTCAGATTTCCATTCAAGAACGCGGTCTTAATGTCCATCTGATAAACTGTGATGTTTTTGTGAGCTGCATAGGCTAAGAATATCCTGACTGCTTCAAGTCTGGCTACTGGCGCGAATGACTCTTCAAAGTCTATCCCTTCCTCTTGTCTGTATCCTTTGGCCACAAGACGAGCTTTGTTGCGAATTACAGTCATTTCTTCACCCCGTTTATTCTTCCATAACCATTTAAGATCAATGACGCGAACGTCAATGGGTCATGGAACCATTTCCCAAGATTCATGAAGACGGTATTGGAGAAGTTCCTCCTGCATCGCTTCTATCCATGCGGGGTTCTACCATTGCCTCGCGAATGTTCTTTGGCTTTATATTGCTAATTGAGCAAAGGTAAATGCACAAGTCGCAATCGGTGGCAAGTTGACGTCTCGTCTGAATTGGCCTTGAAGGTTCACCAATAACTTGTTCAATTGGGTGGTCTTTTGTCCACTTCAGAGTAGAAGGATACCGTTGGTTAAACGTGTGCGACTTAGATGGTTCTCGTAAGCTTGAGGATGATTCAGTTGATTCCATAGCAAATGGGTTTTCAAATAGGTCTTCATCTAACGTTGCATCGTTTCGGTTTTGGTTTTGCTCATCAACTGCTGGTAGAACGGGTGCAATAACTGGAGTAGAGGTAGATGATGTTGATGGAGTTGGTGCATTGGTTTCGACCGTTGTAGATGCATCTTCTGTTGGTAGTGATGGATGATTTTGAGCGGGTGCAGCGGAATGATGGTTTGATGCATTTGTCGAAGTTCCACCATAGTATTCATCGAACATTAACTCGAAGAAATTCTCCCATTCTTGTTCTTTAGGATTGTCAAACGAAGTTGATTGAGCTCTTTGAGGTACGAGTCCTGAACTGATGTGTCCAAAAGTCTGCTGGTTTAGTGCGGGTTCTAGAGCGAGTCTCTCAGAAGCCATCTGTGAAAGTTCATCAAATTTCACATTCATCGTCTCCATGATCCTCCTAGTCCTTCTGTTATACACCCTGAATGCCCTCGAGTTATCTGAATATCCAATGAAGATTCCAATATCACCTTTAGCTTTCAATTTACCTAGATCTTCTATGTCATTCGTCGGATAGCACAAAGCGCCAAACACGTGAAAGTAAGAGATGTCAGGTTTTCTGTTGTTCATAAGCTCATATGGGGTTTTATTGAATCTAGGATGGATTAGGGATCGGTTCTGAGTAAAACAAGCAGTGGCAACAGCATCAGCCCAAAGAAATAACGGTGCACTAGAATAAATTAGCATTGTGTGAGCAGCTTCCACAAGAGTACGATTTCTTCTTTCAACTACCCCATTCTGCTGTGGAGTTCTAACAACTGATGTCTGATGTGTAATTCCAACATCTTCAAAATAAGTTCTTAACTCCTGATTAGTGAATTATGTGCCGTTGTCTGTTCTTACAACTCTTACTGGAGCTAGAAGAAGTACTTGAATACGTTTCAGAAAGGTGATGATGATGCCTGGTGCTTCGTCTTTTGATCTAAAAAACCTAACCCATGTATATCTTGAATAATCATCGACGATAACAAGAATATACTTTTTCCCATTAATGCTTTCAACTCTCATTGGGCCACATAAGTCCATGTGCAGCATATGCAACCTTGCTTCCGAACTAGGTACGGATTTGGGTTTATATGATGCTCTTTTGCTTTTTCCTTGTTCGCATGATGGACATAAGTGATCCTTGGTGTATTTGAACTTTGGAAGTCCGTTGACGATGTTGTCTTTCGCAAGATTGTTGATGGTGTCAAAATTGAGATGGGATAACCTTCTATGCCACAACCAGGACTGAGTTCCAGATGGTCGTGTCATAAGACATATTGGTGATGAAGAGGCCATTTGATTGATGTCGATAGCATACAAGTTTGTATCATGATTCCCAGTTAAGAGATCAGTGCCATTCAAGTTTCTGACGAAGCAAGCATTTTTCCTAAAAGCAACCTCTAAATCTGCATCACAGAACTGCCCGACTGAAAACAAATTGTGTCCCAACCCTTCGACATAGTAAACCCGAGTGATCAAATAATTTCCAAAAGGAAGATCTCCATAACCCATGATAGCTGCTACATGATCATTTCCGAAACGTACGGTTCCCATGAATTTCCAGACGAAATTGATCAGCAGCTTCAGATTCCCGGTCATGTGCTTGGAGCAACCCGAGTCGACGATCCAAAGACATATTTTGATAACCTGCCAATAACAGAAAAAGAAGATTTTGGAAACCGTTTCGATTTTGGTTCCTTTGGGTTAGAGGTAAAATCCTGATCACACTCATAGAAGTCATCTATTGGTAAGACAGGTTCATCACTCATTCTACCATTCTGAAGTGTGAAAGTTCTGCCCGTAGGTTTCCAAATGTCATCCCTAAAGTAAACATTATGCTCCCTATCAGTAGTGCAAAGCCTAAGTCTCGCAACTAGTCTTCCTATTCGTTTAGCATAAGTTCTTTTGGGAACATTCTTCTTAACAGGCTTAACAATCTCATTCTTAGAAACACAATCATCATGAACATTAGTTAAAGATTTCTTGCAAGTTAAACAAACAGATTCAACATATTCATTAAACTTAGCAGATTTCATAGGTTCATTACATTCAGATGAAATGTCTTTCTTATTACAAAGCGGTAAACTCCTAGGGTGTTCTTCTACTTTCCTCTCTTTATTCAAGCGACTACTCTTAGAGGCAAGCGAGACTCTATTGTTCCTTGTATTGCTCTTAGGCTTTAGTCTGCTGCTCCTAGAGGTGCTTCCTAGTCCTGTAGAAGGTAAGGCACACTCATTAGGATTCACATTTTTATCTAGAGAAGTGGTTTCAGCTTTCCTAGTCTCTTTAGAGTGCTTTTCTAAACTTATGTCGTTTGTTCCATATGTTTTAGATGTGGAGGCAGACGCATTAGTGGTACTCATCTTAAAAAGGCCAGGTGCTAAAACTTTTGGTTTCTCGATAACCGCTTTTCCCTTATCAACATTTTGATTAGGTAGGGCAGGTGGAGTGACTGGTTTTGATGAAACATTTTTCTCATTGACTTTTGGAGGAGGCATAGAAACAGACATTTTTGGTTTTAAAACCGGTTTGGGAACATTTGCTTTCTCCGCAGTCAATGGTTTTGTAATCTTAGTATCCACTGCCTTTCCTTTTTGACATTCCAGCTGAGCCCTCAAAAGATCATTTTTCACTTTCATGTCATTGTAGGCACGCTCATACGACAGTTTGTCATACTTGCATTCCTCAGTTTTTCGATCAAGTTGTTTAAAATATGAGACATTTTCTTTTTCAAGTTTCTCAAGTGCTTTTTCATATTTTGAAACAATTTTGGAGGTCTCAGACTGGAGTCTTTCATGATCTTCAACAGAATATGTTTGCAAAATGATGGACATAATATCAGTAGTCAGAACATCTTCAAAGAGAGAGTCATTTAAATTTTCCAAAACTTTGATTTGTTCAACACAGTCATAAGCTTGCTTTACCAGGGATTTATGGTCCTTGACAAAGTCAGCTGTTTCTTTCAAAAACGCTTGTTCAAAATGAATTACCCTTACACTGATGGCATTCAGCTGAGGGGCAATTTGAGTTTCAAAAAACTTTCTTTGTTCGATGTCAAAACTAGAGAACCAGTTGTTAGGAGTAATAGTGGTTTTAGTTTTAACAGTGTCTTGAAGATCCACAATTCTAGTTTTCACATTTTCTAAAATACTTCTCACATCACTTGTGTTAAAAGGATGGTTTGAAGACATTTGTTCAATGTTCGAAAGAGAATTTGAGACAACAACTGGTTTTGAAACATATTTTTAAACAGGTGTTGACTCTTTGTTTGAAACACTTGGTGTGATGGAGAACTTTGACTTTTCTTTTTGATTAACAAAAGTAATTCCGTTAATTTTGTTCCATTTGTTATAATCAATTGGTTTGATTTCCGAATTCTTTTGTTTTATTTTTTATCTACTCTCCTCAGATAGTTCTAACGTTTCAAGAGAATTACGAACAATAATGGGTTCATGCAAAACATTTCCATTGTTTAACACATTCTGAGATTTCTGAGCTTTCTTGAGGAACGAAGAAGGGTCGTTACCAAGTGCCATTCTACTGTTAGTATGAAAACGCGGATTTACTTGATTAGAAAGCATCTTGATTGTTTGAGCAGAATGACCCATTTTAAGAAGCAAATTTTCCAAAGTTTGGATTTTTTCATTTTTATCAAGAATTTCATCAAGAAGAGAATCTTCTCGTTTTGAAAAATCAGTAATCAACTGCTTCTTTTCTTTTTCAAGATTACAAAACATTTCTTTTTGTTTAGAAAGTTGGTTATTTAAATCAGAAATTTCCTTGTTTAAATATTTAATTTTTAAGTTCAAATTCACATCAAGTGTGTTATACTTGATTTGCAATTCTTTTTCTTTAGAAACCAAATTTCGATAACCAATTTCTAATTCTGATTCTTTGTTTTTCTGAAATTCAAATGCTTTTGCGTTCTTCTTATAACTCTCAAGCTCAGCGGTCAATTTAGCATTCGCGGCCTTAACTTCGCGATTGACCTTTTTGACTTTTTTGATTTCAATGCCACAGTTATTGATTAATGATTCAAAATAAGCACGTGTTTCCTCATCAGTCTCAGTATTTTGTGCCACACAGTCTCCACTAGGATCCACATCTGGATTCTCAGAGTTAGTATTGCTACAACTCGGATTATCCAGGTATGTATCATAAGTAGGTGCTGATGTCACAGAATGTTGTTCGTCATGAGTAAACACATCAAATATGACATTGTTATAGCATGGATCAATGATTGGTACCTCAGATACTGCGTTGGCGTCATAGACAGGAGGTGCGTCAGAATCAGTGTCGTACTTAGGTGTCGTTTGTTTTTTCAGAGCTATTACATCTTCATCTGCAAACCATGTCTGCAAAAGAAGAGGTACATTTAAGCTCTTCATCTGCAAGAAGAAGACCGTTTGTTTTTTGTGCTATTGAAGTACTTCTTTTATTTTTCCTCTTATGTCTGCATTGGTGTAGAGGAAAGAAGTGGAAAAAAGACCTAAATTATGTCTGCATTGGTGAAGAGGAAAGAAGTGATTCTAACCTCTTATGTCTGAAAAAAAACAAACGGTCTTCAAGCATAATGTCTGCGCGCCTGCAGACATAAGAGGAAAGAAGAGCTTCTTTGAAAAAAACAAACAAAGCCTTAGTCTCCTGAAGATTTGCCATGAAGATGCAGTTTGCATTGAGTTCCTCGAGGTCTTCCAAATCATCCATAATAGCCATGAAGTCATGTTCCTCAGCACTCAATTGAAGTCCAGATTGTTCCTTTTTTACCAACATGATAGCTTTCTGAAGATACACAAGATCCTTCTTTTTCGGCTTAGTTGGACAATTCCTTGCCATGTGACCCAATCCTTGACAGTTATAACACGTAACCTGATTACCCTGATTCACATTTCCATAATTCCCAACGACTGGAGCTGCAACATTCCCATTCTGATTAGCCACTGCTCTATTCCCAACATTCTGACCCATCTGATTACCCTGATTCTGAACCGCCTGATTACCCATGCGAAATCCAGTAGCATATCCCTGCTGATTCCCAATAACTCCAACCATTTGTCTTTGATGACCCATATTCACACCCGGCTGTGCAATTTGCCTGTTGCGAGTGTTTGATGAAATCCTTTGGTTGTTGTTAGTTGGTGTGGAATAGCGACCTCTGAATGCGTTATCCAATAAAGAGAATACTTGAGACAAAGCTTCTTCTGGTTCCATTTCAAGATCAGTGATTCCTTGTTCCTGGTAATGTTGTTGTTCAGGTGGATAGTTTTGTTGTTGAGGGATGTATTGCTGCAAGTTGTTGTTAGTGGAAGATGATGAAGGTTGTTGTTGTGTATTCACTGGAGTTTGAGTCTTTGCAATGAGTGCCAATGGATCATGATTCTTTGCTAATCTTTCTTGCCTGACTTCATTCACTTCAGCTTGGTTTTGTTTTAGAAAATCGTTTAGCTGATCAAAGTTCACCTGATGTAAGTCCTTTGTTTGGTTGACAATAGTGACATATCGTCCCTATTCTTCTGGTAGATTGTTCAAGAACTTGATGTTGCTCACGATAGTTCTGGGTGTCAACTTGTTTCTGATCAGCTCATTCATTAAAGTACAGAACCTTCCATAGTAGGATTCAATGGATTCTCCTGGAGTAGATGTAAACTTCTCCCAAGCAGTTAGCAGCTTGTTCTCCGTATCTTGTTGACCAATTTCAGTTCCATGACAAAGTCGTCTAACTCGTTCCCACATATCGAAAGCAGTTTCACAACTGTCTACAGCAGCAAAGATGTCTCTTGGTAAACCCAGTTGGACAATATGAATTGCCATGTCATCTGCTTCGACTTTCTTCTGATCCTCTTCAGAGTATTCCGATTCTTTTTGAAGACGAAAAAATGGTGGGACGGGAGGTGTTGCATCAGCATATCCAGGGTCTTGGACTTGTCGAGGTATAAAGGGTCCATCCTGAATGGATTTGATCATCAATTTTCCATTAGGTTTTGTCTTGATGTAACGAAGCATTCGACTTGTCCATTGAAGATAACCACCTTTTTCCAACATAGGAGGACGGTTTTCGGCACCGGCTGCATGAATGTCTTGTTGAGTTGCCATAGATGAAGGTATGATATGATAAATTTGATGTAGGATCGATTCAATGATAAAGGAGTTGTGGTTGATGAAGATTAAGCTCGGTTGTTGTAGTGAAAATTTGTGCTAAAAACTTAAAAAACCTCAATAACTTCTGTTCGGAGCATTTTTAGGACTTGAAGGTTGACCCTTAGTTTATTCAGCGTGCCAATCTCCTCTTTCTCACGGTCGTTTTGATGGGTAGATCGCTGAAAACGGAGTTACGATTCAAAAGTTATAGCCGTTTGAAGTTATGCTCAAAATCTTACTCGTAAACCAGTTCTTAAGCGTAGAAAATGCTTATGCGTAGGATGCTTATGCGTAGGATCTTATGCGTAGGAGTCCTTATGCGTAAAGAGCTTAGGCATAGAAATCCTTATGCATAGAAATCCAAGTTACGCGTAAACTTAAGGTTAAACGTAAGTCTTATGCGTAAACGTTAAGCGTAGAAGTAGAGTACCTTACGCGTAAGAGTTAACTTATGCGTAGAGTGCTTACTCGTAAGCTTTCTGCTTATGCGTAAGAGTTGGTTTAAAACCAAAAATCGTTTACACTGTCACAGCGTAAAAGATATCCGAAATTCGAAGTGTTCCACACACTTATCCAAGTGAGGGAAGCACTGAGTCACCTTTGATGCTCGAAGATTCTTAGCCAAAAAGTTATGCGTAGGAAGTTATGCGTAGAAAAAGGGTTTTGACTTTCTTACGCGTAAAACTAGGGTTTTGACTTATGCGTAAAAAAATTTCAATGATTCAACCGATTTCGGATACACAGATAGCCTTAAAAACACTTAAATAGCACAAAACTTTTGATAATAATCACCCAAAGTGCTTATATCTCTTACGCGTAGAAATGAACAACGCAAAAGATACAAGTTTAAAAACGATGTAAAACGTGTAAAGCTTCAAACTTTTTCCCAAAACAAGACTCCTTAACACTATAATAACCTCAAACTATAAGAATCTTGAAGATTAAAGTGCAAAAAGTAAAGTTTTAAGCGTGAAAACCTTTCGTTACCGAGAGATTTACGCGTAACAACACAACACAAAAAAAAACTTCAACCAACCACTCCTAAACCATTGTTAGGCGATTGATACCAATTGTAGGACCTTACTTTTATCAACCTTATCATAAACCCAACACTTATACCACAAGATGAACACGTGAAACCACAAACACAATATGCGTAAATAAGAAAGAAAGAAAGATGAGATGGTGACTTGAATATAATATATGTTATGCATATGTATGTGAAGAGATAAAGATAAACAATAAGTTGTATATTGCAAAGGAAGAAAACACACACACACACACTTTCAAGCACACCCCTCAAATGACCATTTGAGGGGTATTTATAGTTGGAATACATGATGCCCTAAAAGGCTTTCTTATGGGCTTCGTGGGCTTGGACATGGGTTGGATTGGATATAAGGCAAGCTTAACTAAACTAATACCCATTTAGCTTAGTCCAATCCACGAGCCCGTTGACTATTCTAGCATGATATCTAACACACGTTACAAAGTTCCTAAACGTGAATGACCATCACTTCTAATATAACTATTAAGGCTAATAGTTCGTTTGTTCATCTCTTGGTGGATTGGCATTTGGATCGCCAGGTACAATGACAGTAGGCATCTGAAATGGACCTTCCAAGATAACCTTCTTTAAGAACTTTCCATGTGGCTTCTTCAGATCACAAAACCGAAAGAACCTTATCACCCATTGATCGTAGTTTCCTGGAGTGAGCATTGGAGGTCTATCAAGTGATCCAGCCTCATGAATTGATTGTTGGCTGCTTAAAGCTTCACACATCTTTGCAAACCAAGTGGGTTCCTTCATAGTGTTCCTTGATGGATGTTGATTGAAGTCATTTGTGTAGGGTTGAACTTGAAGACTTGGTGGTGGTTGAACCATTTGAGGTGGTGGAATTGCACCAGGTTGTGGAGTATGTTGTTGATTAAATTGTTGTTGATAAATTGCTTGTTGTTGATTCCATTGTTGATGTTGTGGAGTTAGTTGTTGTTGACGTTGAGAATAAGTGTAAGGGAAATAGTTAGAGTATGGTGGTTGTGACATGTTGAAAACTTGTGTTGGTAAAAATAGATCTTTGTAGTCGAATGAACCTTTGTTGAAGAAGTGTCCTTAGGCGTAGAAATCACAAGAAACCAAGTAGGACTTATGCGTAAAAACACCAAAGTTACGCGTAACAAAGAGAGTTACGCGTAGTTTTAGCTTACGCGTAAGTAGGGTAAATGCACTAAAGTTATGCGTAGACACAAAGTTAGGCGTAGAAAGTTAGGTGTAGGATTACCTTATGCGTAAGACTTGGCTTAGGCGTAAGATGAATCTTATGCGTAGGATTTCTACGCGTAAGCTTTATGCTTATGCGTAAGTTTAGGGTTTTATCCCAAATGATCTTTTACACTATCACAGTGCAAAAGATATCCAAAGTAGATGTATTTTCAGGCTTATCCAAGCAAGAAAACACGGAGTAAACCACGAAAACGAAGATCAAACCAAGGAATAACTTACGCGTAGTTTTAGGGTTTTGCTACGCGTAGGATTACTCGTAAAATTGATTATGTCCAAAGATGTTTCTAAACCAGTTTTTGTGTGATGAAATAGCTTCAATAACACCAAAATGACACAAAAGTGTGAAACTTGATGATCCAAAGCTCTCAAAACGGTTACGCGTAGGTTTACACCCTCGTTAAAAAACAAGCTTAAAAACGTAGATCCACGCGTAAAGGTTGAAACTTTTTGCCAAAACCAAGTATTTTAACACCTTAAAACGTTGAAAGTACAAGAATTTTGGTTTAAAAAGTGTAAAAAACGAGTTTTTAAGCAAACCAAAGTATCACGTTATTCTACGCGTAGGACCAAAAACCCACTTCAAGAAATAACGATTCACCCAACTAGTTAGGCGATTGATACCACTGTTAGGTCCCTAGATTTACAACACAAGCTTAATAGAAAGAGATAGAGAGGCGGATGAACAACACACACACAAACACACACACGAAATACTATGAATGGTTAGGCGTAGAGTATGTGAAAGAAATGCATTGAACAACCAACCCTCAAGTGAGGGTTATACAAGAGTATTTATAGGAGGGAAGCTAGGGCAACACTCCTAGTTCCCATCCTTTCCTTTATGGGCTTGGGCCTAAGCTCATGGGCCTTCTACATAAGCTTAAGGCTAATAACAAACATAAAGGCCATAATTAAGCTAACTATTACATATAGATTACTAACACTTGATTTAGGTTTAGGAGTGATTCCAACATACATATCAATTAAGATAGGAATATATGTCTCTTTATCTTACTATCATCCATGTCAAGGGTCCCTCTAAACTTACCTCATACCACTTGGCATTAAATGCCTCCTATCACATGAAATATCATGTGGATATTTAATTACCACAAAACGCACTTTTACAGTGCAGTGCAACGGTTCCTTGAAAACCGGGATTTTACTGCGGGTAGTGGAGTGGTGGCATTAAATAAGGAGATTCAAAATGTTTTCAAAAAATGACTTTACAAATCCTCATTTATACAAGATTTACCCCTCTCACCACTCTATAAATACCCCTCTCAAAAAACACTAAAAACACACACAAAGATTTTCTTCATCTAAACTCTGTCAAAATCACTTCTCAAAACAAGACATCTTTGTGTTCTTTAATCCTCAAAACAAGTTTTTCACAAAAATCTTCTCTGTAAACATTTACAAAAGGTTTTTCACTACAAACTTAAGAGATTCAAACTCTTTGATTGTTCTTGTCAAGATATTTTTTTCAAAACCCTAAAACATTTAATGGAAATGGCAAGAACACAATCTCTTCAGTTTGCACCACAGTGGGTAGGGGATCTCAGTAATGTTGAATTTAAAACAAACAACGTTATAGGCAATTTTGAATACCCCCCAAATGTCCCAGCCTATAAGGACATAATGAAGTTTTTATTCAACTGCCCACTGAAAAAGGCATTTACTCAGTCCCCATCAATTCTGTACCAAAACCTCCTCAGGGAGTTTTGGGCTACAGCAGTGGCCTATGACCCGACACCCTCTACTGATGAGACTGACCTACGACCACTCAGGGAGTATCTCATCAAATTCAGTCTTTTTAACGGGGAACAGTCAGTCACCCTGGATTATAAAATATTTTGTAGTGCAACAGGGTTAGACTATAATTCAGGAGTCTATGTTGCCCATCCTGAACCCTCCACAGTTAAGGATGGGTTAAAACAAATTGTTTTGGACCCAAAGTTTTTGGACAGAACCCCAGTCACAAAGAACTCATTTCCTGCAGCTTGGAAGATCCTATTCACATTTGTGATTTAGGTTCTCGGCGGGAAACACTCATCCACTGAACAAGTTAACTCTATTCAGTTTATGGTGGCATACTGCTTGATGAATGGGGTCACTGTCGACATTGATGAATGGGGTCACTGAAAAAGTTAACTCTATTCAGTGATCTCGTAACCAAGCTACTGAGCAAAACTAGGGCGAAATACGTTTCGTACCCTAGGTTTGTCTCATGTGCTTTACAAGTGTTACTGGGTTGTAATTATCCATAGGAATACAAATACACTGCTTTACCTGGTATCCTGAGTCAATCTAATTTTCAAAAAGACCCATCCCAAGTCACTGAAATAAAATTGACGGCCCATATGGTTGCTGTAAACAACCAAAGGGGCTCAGTGTCTCCAAACCCTGCTCCTAAAAAGAGAAAGGGGAAGTCTCAGACTAGGACTAAGACCAAACCCAAGTCTCAAGGCCCTAAGGCTTCTGGAGTACAGCCTAAAAGGCAAAGAAAGCCCCAGACTGATCTGCCACCCACTGGTGACCAAACATAATCCACCCCGATAACAACGAAGGACACTGATACATCTCAATCAGTGCCCTTGGTCCCATCTACTACTCCCCAAGATCCATAGGGAAACATACAACCCGCTGGTAGGGGAACGCCTTCCACATTGCCCAAGGAGGGCCAACTGAATGATCCCAAAGACTCAGAGGGAAATGAACAACCCGCTGATAGGGATCTCACTGCCACTGCTTCTAAGGATAGCACTGGGAATCACCCACCAGTGCTTAAAGGAGTAAAGAGGGACAAAGACTCGGAGGGAAAGAAACAACCCGCCGATACGGAACTCATAACCAATCCTGACTCTGGCGAAGGCACTAAGAAAAACCCATCAGTGTCTGAGGGGTCACTAGGGGACAAAGACTTAGAGGGACAAATACCACCCGCTGATATGGAACCCATCACCACCACTGGATTACTAACAGTTGCTAAGGTTAACGAAATTTTATTCTCTGATGAAGAACAAGCTGACAGTGAAGATGAAATACTATCAATAGGAGAAGAAGTGGACACTGATGTTCAAACTGAACAAGAGCATCAGCCTGATCCATAAGAGCCTAAAGATTCACCTTTCCAGCTTGAAGATAATGACTATGACTCTTCTTCATCTTCCTGTCCTGAAGAATTCAGAAAGTTTGATATTACTCTTCCACTGACAGAGAGGCAACTAGTAATGTGGATCACTAAATCTTCAAGGAAGCTATACTCTGGGGTTACTGAAACTTTATGGGATCAACACACTGAAGCTGCTGCTAGCTATGCTGACCTAAAAGCTGAAGTTATTGCTGCCCATACAAACGCTGATGAACATCGTGATTTTATGTATGATAATCTTGAAAGGCTTGATGACAACCTGTAGAAATTTCTCACCAACCTTCAGGAATCTCATACCAAGCTGGATGAAATAAAAGACACTGTGAAAGAAGACCCATCACTCAATTCTAAAGTGTTGGAGGCTATTGAGGCTTACATGAAGAATTCCTCCAGCCTCACTGATCTAATCAACATGCTCAAATCTGCCAGTGTTCAGGGTCTTCAGTCTTCAGTTCAGTCTCTTCAGGCTACACTGGGTTCTTTGGATGCTCAGGTGACTACTTTGGCTAAGGCATCATCTTCAATGGCTTGGAATCTTGGGCCTAGAATGACTGCTTTGGAACTTTCTCAGGCTACTCTGGCAGATAAAGTCGCATGTCTTCAAAATGATACAACTGACATTAAGGCTATGGTCACGGAGATCTACCAAGCCTTCAAAGGTCAAGTAACTCCAACTCCCCAGTGTCCGAGGAAACTTTTGCTCTCACCAATGTTGCTGCAACAGTTGAGGGGGAGAAGACCACTAAAGAGACTCCCTCTCACACTGAGGGGGAGCCAACTCAACCAGTCTCTGCAACACCCTTATCATCAATCCCACTAGTTTCAGCAACTCCCTTATCATCAGTCCCACCAACAACAACAACTATGACAATGACAGTGGCAACACCCATCATGACAACAACACCATCCTTGGTAGCATCATCTTCCTCAGGCCAGGATAAAGGAAAAGCCATAATGCAAACTCCTGAGCCTGAGAAGATTCCCTATATGATCGGCAACACTCAGTACTTGCTCACACCACAACAGATTACTGCCTATCTTGCTAAGGAAGAAAGGAGAAAGAAACTAGCTGAAGAAGAAAGAAAGAGCAAAGAAGCACTGGTACAAGTTGTAGCTGAGGAAGCAGAAAATATTGGCATTGATCCTAAGAAGCTTCAAAAAGGTCAAGCTGGACAGAAGTTCAAGGATGCCCAGGCTGCTAAAATAGCTGAAATGAAAAAGAAATTGGAAGAAAGGAACAAGAGAGTTGCAGCCATAAGGCAAGAAAGAATTGACCACTACAAATGGTCAATGACAAGCAGAAGGCTTCCTGAGAAAATCACTGATGTCAGAATCATCCCCAAGTCCAAACCACTGGCAATGAATGTCTACAGGGGGGATGATAAAAGACACTTCGAGGTTCATGATCCCCTGAAATTCACTGACTTTGGGATCACTAAACTCGATGAACTTGGTCCAATCATTGAAAAGAAGCAGAATGCTGTAGTTAAGGAGCTGATAAAAAACCTCAGTAAAAGATATGAAAAACTGAGAGAAGCACCAGCACAACTAGGGATTCAGCCTGCCTTAACTTCACCTCAAGGATCTCAACCTCAATCATCACAGGGCAAACGAAAGAGGGTTGAGTTCGAACCTGAGATCAAAGTGCCTGGACTGGAATGGAATAGGGAGCTACCTGAAGGAGTGAAGTTTGTAAACTGTCTTGTGATTGAAAATCCTGAAAGAGGACTTTTCTTTAGTGATGTCTATGGGAACCCAACATTCCAAAGGTGGAGTGACATTGATCAGGTAGGTGTGGCTACAATGCTGAGCTACATACCAGTGGCCTCTCAAATTCAGACTCCTGCAAATGTTAGGTTCTGTGCTGACCTAAACGCCAAGATAAGAGAGCACCCTGACAAAGAAACACTCATCACAAAGAAAGTCAAGCTTGAAGCACTGGGGATCCATCTTGATTGACATCATTATCATTTATCTTTTGTACTAGTGATAGGAACTATGTAATTGATCAATAAACGATGTAGGTTTTGTTAAAATATTCAGTGTTCCTTGATAAGATCATTTATAAGCTCAGCTAGGGATCAATAACAAAGACTAATAACATGCACAACGGAATAAACTAATCCATTCTTTGTTATTGAACAAGGTTTTCATTCACTAACACTAACTAATCTTAGACGTTTATAGGAACACGTCTAGGTAACTAAACTACTAACTAAACTAATAACTTAGGCGTTTACAAGATTATACGCCTAGGACACACGCACACCTTTAATTCGACTACATCTTTGAAGACTTGTATCAAACCTACACATATGTCCTCTTTATATACTAAAGGATTAGGGTTTACAAAATACTACAAAGGACTAATAAATAAAACTTCTTTTGCAAGCAAGTCCTTCCATCTTTTTGTAGGTTTCCTTCTTGTCGTATTAAGTCCCTTTTGTTTCATTCTTTTTATCTTATCAACTCAAACGTATAATTCCCAACAATCTTGTCGTATTAAGTCCCCTCGATCTCTTGATAAAATCCTCATCTTCAATGAGACACTGAGCACAACAACGTAACTCCTTTAAGTGATAGCAAACCCTACTTGCTAGATTTACCAAGTCTTAGCCACAACATAAACATACGAACAAGCTACCTCCTGCTAAAAGATATAATAAAAAACGTATCCAAGAAACTCCACTTCACCTTCAAATAAGTGATAAATAATCCTCTTCGTAATCAATTCCTCAATAAAATCAACTTCGAGCTTTTTAAAATCTTTAAGAACAAATAACCAAACTCCTTGTGTATGTGAACCAATCTCATGTGTGTGTCGCTAAAAATCCATAACAATCGTCATGCTCGACTTCCCCTCAAGTCCAAAACCATGTACCATCCACAACTGCTTGAACACGTGATCAATAGAAAATATGTTACCAAAGGTAAGCCCACATCCAAGCATGCACTAAATTAATACGAGGTTTTCCATTAATGCCCAAACAGGTCACCGACCATATGATTAGAAGTACTTTCAATATAAGTCACCTACCCATGTGACTTAAAAACCAACGACCAATTAAATTAAACAAATCAGTACAAGGTAATAAACTCACCAACCAATGATCAATAATATCTGAAGCATTAAATAATAAGTACGAGATCAATTGATTAAGTACGAGGTCAATTATCAATGATCACATATATCGATGACCATGCATAACACGACAACCTTTCTTCATATCCTTTTTAAACTTAACTTCCCACGTGATCACTTTATTCAGCATAACTAAGCACCACAAACTTCCATGGCAGTATTACCAGCATCAAAATACGTTTATAAATTCATGCCCTGATCATAATAACCACAACCTTTGAACTCTCGAACATGACAGCAGTACCTTGGAACATAGCAGCAAATGTCCAAGCAGTACTTTCGTCAAGCAGTACTTTCGTCCAAGAGCAGTACTTTTGTCCAAGCGCGGTACTTTCGTATCGTGGAGCAGTGGTAACCGATAAACTTGTCGCACTAGTAACTATGATTGTAGTACTAGATTAATATCCCATGATATGCACTAGATAATATTAAATCCTCAAATAATACATCGACCAGTTGATGAACACAGTCTCACAAATCATTCCTCGTACATCCAAGATACCACCGACCATGATGCAATAGCAAATAAATAACTCTCATTCAAGTTTTAGAGTTCAAGAATAATAATCATGGTATGAGATAATTAATGAATACAGTCAATCATAGCTTCACTTGATAGCACCAATTGATCAATTTAATATTCAATTTATGACAAAACCTTGAATATAAAATCAATCAAACAGATTAAATAGTACGAGGTTTAATAAATACCCTTTATTGCTTTTGTCGCCAAGTTGAATTTGGTATATTACAGCAGCAACAAAAACCACACAGCTGCAAACTTCGACACCATATAACTTTTTATTGGAACATCAGATCGAAAATCCCTTCGGTGAAGAGTTAGATTGATATGTAGAGAACGTCCACCAAAAATTTTGTCACGATCCAACGGTTAACGAAAAAGTTATGACCGTTTCAAAACAGTGCTGCAGTAACCTTACGAAAATTTTCTGAATTCGAAATTTTCTTCCTTCTTCTTCAAAAAACCTTGTAGATCCCATTATCAAGAGCTCCCCGCTCTGATACCAATTGATAAGATCATTTATAAGCTCAGCTAGGGATCAATAACAAAGACTAATAACATGCACAGCGGAATAAACTAATCAATTATTTGTTATTGAACAAGGTTTTCATTCACTAACACTAACTAATCTTAGACGTTTATAGGAACACGTCTAGATAACTAAACTAATAACCTAGGCGTTTACAAGAATATACGCCTAGGACACACACACACCTTTAAGTCGACTACATCTTGGAAGACTTGTATAAAACCTACACCTATGTCCTCTTTATATACTAGAGGATTAGGGTTTACAAAATACTACAAAGGCCTAATAAATTAAACTTCTTTTGCAAGCAAGTCCTTCCATCTTTTTATAGGTTTCCTTCTTGTCGTATTAAGTCCCTCTTGTTTCATTCTTTTTTTCTTTTCAACTCAAACGTATAATTCCCAACATTCCTTATTATGTTCATTAGTACATTCAGTGTAAGAAGAAGCCAATTGCTCACTTACACTGATCAAACACTTAGGCTATTTGTATATCCAAATAGGGGAGACTGTTGGGTTCAATATTTCCTTAAACCCCTTAAGTCTAGGATTTGAATAGAAAATACCTTAAGTGTTCAGGTCGTTAAACACTAACAGGTCACTGAGTGCATAGTCTCTCAGTGAGCCATCTTCAGGATACTCAGTAAGAGGCAAAGAAGAAGTCTCTCCACTCAGTAAGGCGGAACTTAAGGGGTGAAGACTGAGTCAAGAAAAAGATGGTGGATTCAGTGAGTGATGACAATAACTCACTGAATCCCTCAACTCCTCACCAACTGCTAACACTGAAGACAAACTAGACTAAAGACTGAAGGCTGAGAAGATTGAAGAATGGGCGGGACAAAACGGTTATGCTTGAAGCAATAAAGACGAAGTGCTTATCCTCAAGAAGTCAACTTTCCCTGAAAGGCTCAGCATCAGTACTAACAAGTAGAAAGTGACCTTGTCCCTTACCAGATATAGCCTTTGTAAACAGAGACAAAATACATCAGTATTTTGTCTTCTGTAACCTGTCAGTTTGTCACTTAGGATAGAGTTAAAACCCATACTTGTATAAATAGCATAAGAGATGGAGTGAAAGATTTAAGCTTGTGAATTGTAAAACACACACACACACAAGCCATCTTTCGCTCCTCCAAATACAACTCAGTCCCTGAGATAGCTCAGTGGTTCCATAGTAGTTGTGCTCTGACTTAGCCTGAGCTTCGTGAAGAGTTACCAACACTTTGTCATTTCAATCCCAAGTACTGTTTCGCAAGTACTTGGGTAATGTATTCTTTTTGATTGATTTCTAATAAAGAATATTATGTTGAAAATTTATCAGTGTATTTTACTTATGTTATTTCAGTCATTGATTCACTATTAGTCTGTTTTGAATACTTAACTGTTTTTATACGATAGTGAATAGGGAACAACACTCCTAATCCTAAATAATGAATTAAAAAATCAATGACATCTGATATCTGAATACTGATTCATTAATTTCGTTATGCCCTAATGCTAATTATTTGATTAATCACATTATAATCTAATGCAAAATGTACATACCGTGCTATCCGAAAATCCAACATAATAAAACTTAAAAAAGGTGTGTCTATGATTAAGGAATGTTTAGATGTGTGCTATAAAAATGTATATGTGATTCTAATAATCAGAAACAAGGCGGACACTAGGACAAGGCGGACACATATTCTAAAATGAATATAGGATTCTAAACCAGTAATCAATTGTAACAAGGCGGACACTAGGACTCTAGGAGATTCTGTGTGAATCACATCCAAACACAACCCACGAATATGTGATTCTGTGTGAATCACATATGATTCTGACCGACTGAAACAAATCCCAATTCAGCACACAAAGTAAACCGATCACGCATAAACCCACCCAACAACATACGCAAAAACAATCCAATTCCATTTTCATGACACCCCGACCGCCCATATCTAGTAATCAATAAAGTCCAAGTAACCAAGTTTTTTTCAGGCATTCTATCAAATACCTTCTCCGCAGACTTGAAATTGCTAAAACCTTTAGTAAAAAAATCAATCAAAGCACAACAACTTATTATCAACAAGTAAATAAGCAATTTTATTCAGCTTTACCCATAACCTCTACTGCTAAAAACGTAAATAATCAACAAAATAAGAAATTTTATTCAATATCTAATGCTTTTACTAATGCTTTTAATCATAATCAACTAAAAAATTTACCAGAATCAGGATTGATGGTGACGGTTCACGGCGGCCGCGACGATGAGTGACGGTTATTTGATGGTGATGATTTCGATTGATGGTGATTAACCGGTTATTTGAGAGGTTGGGTGATGAATCGATTAATTGTGTGGGTGATGAAATGAATAGGAAGTTATGAGGTTGGGGGAAATTGGATGAGTATTAAATGAGAAAGAAATATCACTTTGCCCCTTTCATTAAATGAAAAAAAGAAAAAAGAAAAAAATTAGATTAATCTTAGCTGTTGAATCACAGTGGAATGGAAGACTAGGATGACATGTTGAGATCTATGGTATTTTTTTGGATCTACAAAGAACTTTTGGTATGAAAAATATGTATTTATCTAAAACAAAATTTAGATAAAAATGTACATCTATTTTACCCTTTAAAAGTGAAAGAACTCTAAATATAGATCAAAGTTCGTAATTGAGTCGTTCATAATATTATGAGTAAATCGTCAAATTTATCTGTTTGGTTTGCCGATTTTGGCCGAAATTTACAAACCATCCACAGTAAAAAGTACGTGCATGAATATTACTTACGAAGCTAAACGCCTGACAAAAACCATTCAAGAAAGGGCTGAATTTGCTCGATAATTCCTCTTTGAATGAATCACCCTTTAGAGAGAGATTTTTGCCAGACTTTTGATTTAAAGATGAGTCATCCACTAAAAAAATATAGTCTAATCTACACAACTTTTTTCACCCTTATAAAAAATATGTAAAAGTTTACTGGTTTTTTAAAACTTAGTAATATGTAAAGATTAGTTACATTGATAAGTGTAAAAATGAATTGTAAAATAATAGATTTTCCACACTTATAATTATGAGCAATCTGATCAGATAGGCCGGACCGATCGACAAAATCGACCGGACCGAAGGACCAACGGTCTGGTCTCGGTCTGGGGGTTTTTTATTATTTCAGTCTCGGTCTGGACCGGTCCGGTCCAGACCGACATACAAACCGAACATTTAGCCTATTCGGACTGGACCGACCGAAAGACCGACCGGACCGACCACATTTGGTCCGGTCTCGGTCTAAGGTTTTTGCCTAACTCGCTCTCGGTCTTGGCCAGTCCGGTCCGGTTTTTAGACCGTGAGCACCCTTACTTATAATAGTACCAAGAAAAAATCTTACACTCTACGTGTGGAGAAATCTAAGAAACATCCACACTTATAGGTGTGGAAATTAATCGTAACATCAAATTTCACTACACTTGAGGAAGTGTGGAGAAATTGGGTGTTACAAAATAACTTTCAGACTTATAAGTGTGGACATTTATTAATTAGATTTTTCCATACTTAAAAGTGTAAATTTTTTCTTGATACAATTATAAGTGTGAAAAATCTGTTATTTTACAATTATTCACACTTATTAATGTAACCAATTTTTGCATAATATTAAGTGTTAATAAAGTAATAAAATTCAAATATTTTTTATAAGTGTGAAAAAATTGTATAGATTAGACTATTTTTTCTAGTGATCCTAATTCTCTTTTTTTGCATAATTTCATGTATATCCTTGAAAATTTCAAAAATTACATAAATATCCTCTTTACCAGTTTTTGATGCATAAAGTACAATGCCTTTAATGCATCAAAAGGATATATATGTAATTTTTGAAATTTTCAAGGATATATACGTAAATGACCCCTTTTTTTGCATAATTTCATGTATATGATTTCTGTCAAAACGGACACTCAGTTAAGCCATTTGGTTCATCAATATGTGATGGTTTTTATGGGCTTTGTATTAAAAATACATAGAAAGATTATGTTTGATAGTAAAATGTGATGTTTTAAATGTAATGGTACCATGATTAGTGCTAAAATGGCAGGTTTTTTAACTCATTATGTAAGTGATGTATTTTCATGTTGGTGGGGTTAATAAACCGTTAGACACAAACGGCTTCTAATCTTTTTCTTTCTCACTTGATAATATTAATAATTAAGAGTAATTACATAATTTATGTTTAATTTATTTGAAAGCTTTATTTACCAAACAGGTCAAATGTTTTTAATTCTTGTAATTTATATTTCTTATCTAATAATCGAATGTTATTAATTACATAATTTCCTCATGGGTTCAACTTTATTGATAATAAACTATTTATAGACTACAAATACGAAACCATAATAAAACCCTAATGGACCACAAACTCACAAGTCGGGCTTGCGCCGAATATCTCATCTAACATTCTCCCGTAATTCGAGCGGTGAAATCGCGAAAGCTCGGACTGGAGTAGAAAACATAAAACCTGAAACTGTAACAAATTTGTTGACCTAATAACAAGCAAGCAGATATACGAGTCTTTGAGATCTTCAAACGACAACAATTCTTCATTATGGATGTGATTTAGGACATCAGACAACATATTCAAGAAGTAACACCAGGCACCATATTGAAGAAGTAGCAATAATGGTCGAGCCTTAGTCGACTTTAAGTGGACTTTAGATGAAGACTCATGTAATCGACTTTAGGTTGCAAACAAAGAAAAAACATGAAAATAGTCCAGCTTCAGTCGACTTTGTGAAGAAAACGTTTGGATAATTGACTTTTAAATCAAATTCGAGGCTATTTATTTATTTATTTATTTATTATTATTATTATTATTATTATTATTATTATTATTATTATTATTATTATTATTATTATTATTAGCAAAAAGAAACAAAGAAAACTGTTTTGCTTTGCTTTTCTTTCCACATAAAATTATCATTAGGTGATGGGAACCTACTTTTATAACAGGAAAGAAAAAAAAAACTGTAAAGCGAATAAAATATTAATAAAGAACTTTAAAGGAAGAGGAATGATAGGCATGTGCTTTTAGACAACATGAACTCGATTAGAATGTGTTTGAAAGAAGGGTGATAAGAGGAGAAAATAATAATGATCGTGATTACCATTAGTCATTATGACGGTATAGGATGTAAAGAGTTGTGGCAGTGAGCTAGGGTTATGTTGGTAGAATAGATGCGGCAGTAGGGTTTTGGGAGAGAAGAAAAGGTTGGTGGTATTGCTAGGGTTTAGATGTTTTTGTGTATTCGAGGATCGGTAAACCCTTAAGGGTGTGTTTGGTTAAGAGAATTGAAGATGGAGAAATGGAAATGGTTTTAATTCTCGTGTTTGGTAAGCCAGAGAAATGGAAAAGCGGAGAAATTGGAGAAATTGGTGGGGAAATGGAGAGAGTTGAGTAGTGTAATTTAAATAGCCTCATTTCCATTAATTTTGTGGAGAAATTGGAGAAATGGGTTAATTTTTTTGAAAAAATGTTTTTTTTTTTTTTTTTTTTTTTTTTTTTTTTTTTTTTTTTACATTTAAAAAAATATTTTTTTAAAAAAAATTATTTAAATAAAAAATAAGTTTAAAATTATTTAAAAAAAAATAAGTTTTTTTTAAAATAAATACATTTTAAAAAATATTTTTTAAAAAAAAACAAGTTTTTTTTTAAGTAAATACATTTTAAAAAAATAAGTTTTTTTTAATAATTTTTTTTAAGAAAATACATAAAATTTTAAAATATAAATTTAAAAAAAAAAGATATATTTTTTTTAAAATAATTTTTTTTAAATATTTTTTAAGAATTTTTATTTAGACAAAATATTATTTAAATAAAAAAAAATTTCATTTCTCGGGTCATGTCTCTGTTGTTACCAAACATTAGAATTGAACAAAATTCTCTACTGATTTCTATTATCTGAGATTCTATTATCTACTTCATTTCTTTTCTCTGAATTTCTCTTTACCAAACGCACCCTTAATACCATGATAACTGAATATTTATTGATTACATAATTTCCTCATGGGTTCAACTTTATTAATAATAAACTTTTTGTAGATTACAAATAAGAAACCATACTAAAACCTTAATAAATCACAAATTCACAAGCCGGGCTTGGACCGAATATCTCATCTAACATTATCGACAAAACACCCCTTAATAAATCACAAATTCACAAGCCGGGCACGTTTGGTAGAGAGAAATTTAAGAGAAATTAAATGAAGCAGAGAATAGAAATCAGTAGAGAATTTTATTCAATTCTAATATTTGGTAACAACAGAGACTTGACCCGAGAAATGATAAAAAATAAAAAATAAATAAATAACAATTCTAAAAATTTGTATTTTTTATTTTTTTAAAACAAAATATTTTTTTTTTAAATAAAAAAATAAAAATTCTAATGTTTGTTGATTTAATTTTTTTTTTAAATAACAATTCTAATTTTGGTTGATATTTGTAAAAAAGTTACTTTTTTATTTTTATAAAAATAATAATTTTAATGTTAGTTGATTTTTTAATTTTTTTAATAACAAGAAAAATAAAATGAGTATATCATTAACATTGATAATGATCTTATTAAAAAAAAATCTACTAAATTTGAATATTTGATGTTCATGATATAACTATGTCTATACATAGTTTTGTTTTACAGAAATACAATTATCAAGTACTTTGCTTTAATAATTATAATAAAATAAAAATTAGTCCATGAAACTTTAAAATTGATATGACACGTGCTTTTATTACTGTAGCTCAACCTAATTCTCTCTAGTACCACACAATTCCACTCAATTTATAAAAAAATTAGAGAATTCAAAATACAAACAGAAAGATTCACCGGGAGTTTGATATTCTCCGCTTTTTTTTTCTTTGATCTACCAAACAAGAAAAATAAAAACATTTCTATTTCTCCACCTTTATTTCTCACTACCAAACGTACACTAAATCATACTTGAGACGAGTGTTCAATTCTCTATGGCTAAGGGAAAGCTTAAACAAGGCGAGTCACGTGGGTGAATTGCCTATTGCCACCTGTTGCTTTGCATGCATTCTACGCCAGTGACACACTCCTGCTAGCTAGTTGCAGACCAATTTTCAATGTAGCACTTGGTAGTTGACAAAATAGTTGTTCCATCTTTCGTTCGTATATCATTCGCTAGAAGAATTTAGCTGTTTCGATACTTATAAATATATAACATCGTTAATATACCTTGAACGCTCGCTTAATGCATGTCGTCGTTAAAGTGTATAACATTATTATAATATTACACTTTACCGACGACTTTTTATGACTAAAGGTTTGCCAAAGTCGTCGGCAAAATTTCTTAGCTACAAATCTTTAGTGATGAACTTTTAGCCACGACTTTTGATCTTAATAGTGTCTCTACACCTGATTGATTGCGAGTAGGGTTTTTCGCTTACACTTTGTTTATGCAATTTTTTATTTATTTTAATATATACACTACAACATTCACTGACTTTCCCCAGCGAAATGTCGCTGGGGAATCCTAGCTGGGGAAGTCTCGTAAGGGATTGTATCCCCAGCGACAATCCCCGGCGACGACGTGGGTCCCACTCAAATTTCAGTCAAAGAAGCAGTGCTACGGTGGCACATTATCCCCGACGACATGTCGCTGGGGAATAGTCGAATTAAGCAAAATGATTAAGACGCTTAATTATCGAGATTAACTATCCCCGGCGACATGTCGCTGGGGATACTATGGTTACTTGTTGACAAGTCAACGAGTTAGCTTACTATCCCCGGCGACATGTCGCTGGGGAAACTGCGTTTTCTCGTTGACTTGTCAACGTTTAGTGTGTGTTATCCCCGGCGACCTGTCGCCGGGGAAAGGTCTGCATTTTTTTTTAATGCAACCTGCACTGCAGGCGATTTCCAGATTTTTTCCGGAAAAAATCTACCAAATAAACCTGTACCAAAACCTGTATAGACTCGCCACAACTTGTACCAAAACACAAATACCATATAACGGATCAACGCAATACAAATAGATCACAACTTTTACATAAACACGACTCAAAAGTCAATATGTGCATTGATAGATAGGGAAACAAGTGTTTAAATGGCGCCAAGATGAACCTAATAATATATAACACAACTACCTAAAATACCAATGTAGCATACTAATAATATATAACACAACTACCTAAAGCTAGTACCAATGTAACATACTAATAATATATAACACAACTACCTCTCGCCGTTGTTATCCTCATCACCGCCATTCTCCTCGTCATCACCACACCCACCACTCCCGCTAGCACCACCCGAGTCATACTCCCTAAACATATCCGCGTATCTGTCGTCGCTTCTGAGGAGACTCATGATAAAGCATACATCTTTGGTGACCGACTCGCCGGGGGCGGGCATACTTGGCCTGGATGTGGCCCGTGATGGCAATACGTGACCCACACCGGGAATATGCCCACGAAGCTTACCCCCTCCTGCCAACGCATTGATTTGATCCTCCGTGTATTGACCCGTAGCCTCAAGCTTTTTCATCTCGTCCTATGTAGTGACAAAAACACAACATAGTAAATATATTAGTCGGGTTGCTACATTATTTCTCGATAATTCATTAAAGTGTGTTTTGAAACAAAACTTACATATATCCGGCGGTCCTCATCATTAGGGAATACCCCATCAACAGTATGTGTTCGCCAAAAAGTGTCGATGAGTGACGGGTATTCCTGAGTCTCTGATGCCTGCATCTGTACATACACACGCATATAAGATGAATAATTTTAAAAACGACAAATCACAACACACCAAAGCGTATAATCAGATTATATATATATATATATATATATATATATATATATATATATATATATATATATATATATATATATATATATATATATATATATCTCTATATTATATATAACAGGAGGCATTTGGCATTAATGCCACCTCAATGCCACCTCAATGACACCTCAATGCCACCTCAATGCCACCTCAATGCCACCTAAGCATTTCAATGCCACATAAGCATTTTTTGTCCAACTAAGCAATTTATTAATCCACCTAACTAATTTTTTAATTTAATTAGATTTTATATAAATTTCGGATTTTTAATAATTTTTTTTGTAAATTTCGGATTTTTAATAAATATTTTTGAAAATTATTTATAAAAAAGGGGCCTTGCAAGGATTGAACCTTGGTCATTTGGATAAATAACTTGTGTGTTTACCACTTAGGCAACAAGTTATTTTGATAATTATGTTGCATATTATAATCTATAAATGCCTATAATTATATTGGAATCCTATACTAAATACAATTTATCTACAAAAATTATATTAAGCAATTATCTTTTTAAAAACTTATTAACCTAAGAATATACGGAAAAAAAATATGCACTTCATTCATAATATACTTTTTCTCAAAAACCCTAATATCCCTTTTTTTCCTCACAATATCTTCTAATGTTCGTTTACTGATTTTTGTGTTTTCTTAATCACAGGTTTGCAACCATGAATTGGCACTGCAAGATAATCCAAGCCTTCATACGAATTATATATGGTAAGATTGGCCTTTATGTAACATTTATTTTTTGTAACTATAGATCATATTCTAACAGTATGAACAGGCTCTCCTGTTGAAGGTGCAGTTTTGCATAGACTTGGAGCTAACTGAGAAAGAAGTCGAACATATGGTTATGGAAACTTAACTAGATGATTTTCATAGCCAATGATAAGCTTAACTACTAGCTTGGTCGAATTGAATTTCAACGTGTGTAGCTGAACCATTGCATTCTTGAGGTAGTAAGTATCATTTTAGTCATCTTATAACAGGTCATGTATTGTGAGTGAGTATCCTTAAATCTTTATTTATTCTGATTAAAACAATTGCATATGCGGTTGAGGTACATATAATTCAAATTGGTATTAAATATGAATTTGTGTTAGATTGTTTCTTTGTGAATACTTCTTCTGCAACAAGTTTTTTCTCAGGGATGCTCTAAAAGCTTCACAACAGACTAAAGATGGAAGAGATGTAGAAGTTTGTAACATTCGTGCAGAACTTGAAGTATATGTCATGTTTGCTGACTTCATTACTTGCTCGCTACAATGCAAAAGATAAAACCATCTCCGTACCTTCTATGCCTTCTTTTTTGCTAACAAGCCATTTGTCATTATGGGAATGTGGGTATGTCTTTATTTATTGTACATGATTCATTGGTAATTACTTATTTTAGGTCATAAGCTCAAGCTGATATTGCTCTTACAATGCCAAAGATAAAACTGTTTCACATGTTTTAAAGCCACAAATTTATCTCCTATTTTTTCAATTCCTTTTCCAGGTATTTGTCCAACAACAACTTAACAGGAAAAGTTCCTAAGTTTCTTGCTGAACTGAGATACCTCAAGGTACTGTAAGTTACCTTCCCCTTGAGCTAGCATCAAAGTTTTAGTTATACGTCACAAAGTTACTTACCTACTGTTTGTTATAGCAATTTAAAAGGAAATCATTTCATTGGTCCACTTCCAGTAGAGCTCCTAGAAAAGTCACGCAAGGAATCATTGTCATTGAGGTTTGCTACCAATTTTGAAAACCTTGACTGAACTTTTGAATCTAAAAACAGATTATGTATTTGACGTTTGTTCCCTTTATGCAGTTACGATGATGACGGTATGGGTGCAAAGAAGAAGAGTAACAAATATATTGTTCCAGTAATAGCGACAGTTGTTTTCTTCTTCGTGATAATGACTGCGCTCACCGCCATATGGATTATGAAAAATACAAAATCACGTGGTATGAGAAAAATGCTTTTTAATTCGATAATCTTATGAGAAAAATCATTTTTGATAAAACTGTAAACAAAATAGACAAATTAAAGTAGGCACGTAGCTGGAAAGACTAGCCATGGGTATGTCTTTATTTATTGTACATGTTTCATTGCTAATTACTTATTTTAGGTCATAAGCTCAAGCTGATATGCTCATAAGCCATTGCCATGTTTGAGCGAGTTAGTGGCCTTAGTGAACCTGTTGTGACAAAGAGCCAGGAGGTACAGTTTGTTGAAAATGTCAGTAGTCATCTACTCTTTTTCTATCAGTATCTGATGGCGATTTGGTAGTACTTTTCTGATATCTTTGTCAAATGAAATTTCCAGATTGCGGAAGATATACGTGAAAGATGGAAGGACCTCAAATTCAGGGGAAGTGATCATCCAGTAAAATCACCATCCCAAATCTGTAACAAAATCATCACTTCCCACGCACGTCGACGGCAGTGGTTACAAACGTGTTACCATATTAGTTATCTAAGCCTGGCAGTTCAAAGTGAAATACTTTTTTTATTTTAGCTTACCATGCTCATGTTACCATCTGAGTCAAGCCTTAAGGTAAATGTAGGTTGAGAATCGACATGAATGAAGCGCTGAAATCATGGTTTTGACGCCCTTATAATTTTAGATTTTGATTACATACAATTCTGACGAAAGAATTGAGAAGGTTTCAATTCGAAAGAATTTAGAAGGTTTCTAATGATCAGGTTCTTCTTCTTTTTAAATATATGGTCTAATTCTTTTAATATATTTTGTTTAGATCTTTGATATTGACATGTTCATTTGAAATAAAAAGACAATATTGGCATTACTGAAGAAACTATAAGTAGGGCAGATTAGTGAGATGCAAATTGTTATTGGTACGCAAGGATGGCTTCATGAATTACGGTGATAAACAATCTCTATTTTTGGTTAAGTTTGAATTAAAATGAAGTAATTTAACCAATGATTGTATCGAAATAGCTTAACAGGCAAACATTAATCTAAATTGCAGGAAAGATCCAATGCAGTTTTTGGTAGAAAGGAAAATACTTGATCACCTAACTTTTTTCAGACTTGACACTGCTTCTCACAGGCCATTTGGTACATATCTAAAAGTCACGTTTATTGTGTTTAATTCAAAATTTTAGATTTTCAGTTCTCTGTAAATTCTACCATCTCAAGAAGATGTATTGTAAACTTAATAGTCCCACATAAGAAGGGGTTATGCTCTTATCTCGGTATTTGATTTAAAAGCTTGCATTATATTCTATATCAACATGTTGATTTATATTTTTAGTTGAATATTTTTTACTTGTCCACTGCGAATTACTGATTGATAGACTGATAATATCGTTTGATTTTGCTGTTATAATGCAGTCGTTCAAGTAAGAGGATTCATTTTTGGTCATCCAATAGCATTGGCCATTGGTGCTAAATTCGTTCCTATGAGAAAACCCAACAAGTTACCTGGTACGTTGTTTCTGCCCAACTTTGCCACCTATAATCTCTAAATAGATTTTTTCTTATGTATAAGCTATGGTGTTACCAACAATGTTACTCTGGTTAAGATTAACATTATACTTACGTTACTATGAATGTTCATGATTTATGTATGTTTAGGGATTCTTTCGTACTGTAATCTTTTTTTGAAAGTGTAGGTGATTCACTGTTGTTTGAAAATGGTCTCATTTATTTGATTCGATTTGATAGACGGACCGACCATGATGTCGCTATTAGTATTGGCCAATGTGGTTAGCCTTCTTTTCTCTTCTTTCTTTTTCTTATGACAATAAATCTTTTCAGCTATTGCGTAATGTTGTATTAGATGGTTATATTCTTATGGATCTAAATGACTGTTGCAGGAAAGAAACATGTGCCTAAGACACTTGATTTTGATGCTGGTACTGTTCATGTTTACCAAGAGTTAAGCTTATGATAAATAGTTCATTAGTTCCTTAATTAGTATTTGAGGGAAATTCCTGAATCCTTCTATTTTTATTCAAATGCTAATCTATAAAGTTAATGTCGAGATTTAGTAAGGATTACCTTTATATCTCATCCATGTCTGAACATGTTCATGGGTTTTGATGAAGAGGAACATAGGTTGAAGTTACAATATGTCGTACTTGCATTGAGTAGTAAGTAATCATTGATTGGGTTGTAAATTAGTACATGTTACAACAACTTTCTGTACAAAAATAAACGATGGTTGAAAAATTACAGTGTGTGTTATTGCAGCAAAGAATTCACCCAACGCGTGTAGATGGCAAGTAAATTTGGATCGCATATTCTTAACGAGTGTAATATGTTCTTTGTGGCATGCTTATTAAATATCAGACACCACTAATGTTTTAGGAACGACTGATTTGGCTTCAACACCTGAAATAGCAGCTGCTCGGGCCGCAACAACAGCATCAACTGGTCAGCAAGGTGAGCCGTGTGTTGTTGGCTAACGCAATGCGTCAAACTCATTTTGCTGTCCGCATACTTCTTCCTTTAACATGCTTTTACTTTAGTTCGTTACTATATTCAACATTTTTTCCTTATTTGACGATTTATGTGATCATTTTTTTAGGCATGTCGGCCACATATATGAACTACCCGACAGGGGGCGCTTAAAAAAGAAGTAGAACAACGCCAGTGGTAGCTCCACAAGCAACTGCTGCACCGACACCACGTGCAGCATCCACTTTTCGCAAAAGGAGAATCGATCCACCGTGTGTAGCTGGTAAGTGATTTTGGCACACATCCGCTTAATGACTTTAACATGTACTTTGTAGCACCCTTAGTAAATACCTGACAGTATTATTGTTTTAGGTGCACCCGATACGACTTCAAAGCCTAAAACAGCCGACGCTTAGCCGACAGCAACATCATCAGCTTGATAACGAAGCAAAAAGAGTTTAAAAAATGTAAGCACTAATCATATGCACACACTTTAGCTTCGTTTACAGCAAAATAAACTTCAGGAATAGTTGTTGGGATTGTTTCCTGATGTGGGATTGTTTACAACAAAAATAACTTAAAGAACATTGCATACAACTGATGAAAAAGCTACCCAATAAGACATTAATGGATAGAGACATGCAATAGGATTTTGGTTGCCGACAACATCACTAATATGTTCTGTTTCTGATGTTACTATGGTGTCACATGGGACGGTGGTGATTTTATATTGAAAATGGTTGGTGGATATTGATAACATCATGGGTCAATTTGGCTTTGCAACATATGGCTTAGATAAATTTATGTGGATTAACTCTATGATTGTATTTGTGAGCTTATTTACTATTGATGGGGTTGGCAGAATTGACTGCAAGGCTGGTCATGGATCTGGACGTCCCACAAAGAAAGTGGTATGAACTTGAACCTTCAACTTCTATAACGAATTTTTAGTATCGATATATATATAGAAAAAAAAAATATCAGCAAATTGGCCTTCGTATGATGCACAATCTAAAGTCATAAGTTGGTTTATTTGACCTTCGTATATACATTCTGCAGATTGCAATTATTCACTCAAGACATGCATACACATTACTCTAGGACGTTACCATTGAGTACCTAGGGGGTGCTTGGATAATTTATATCAAGTCTCCCTAATAAGGAATAGGTGATTTCCATCAGCTTGCCTAGACAATATACATTATCATATGTAGAATTTGTACTTTTTTATTTTTGTAATACAATATTTTGAAACATGGAGACAAAAACTTTTACCCTTGAGTTATCATGGTTCTTGAAAGTAAACAACTTTGTATTATTTTTCCAATCACTTGCTAGCATTCTTTTTGTATGCATCCAGTGTGGTAGTGGTACATCGACCGTATCAGGTAACTGATGCTTAATTAAATGCTGGTGACCGAGTGGTTGTCAGATTCAGGAATTTGACCACTCACAGTTAAAAGTGTGTAACAGGAAAAGCTCCATTGAAGTAGTTCTAGGTATAAATGAGCTATGTCTTCCACCTTTACTTATTTTTTTGGAATAATTATAGTTTTACGTAAGTGTAATATAAACATGTCATAAGCCTACGAGGGTTGTTGGCCTTATAATATATGGCGGAATGATTATGTTCTTTCTTACTTTTGGGTTTTAACATTTGAACATATCACTTGAATTAGGAGAAACTGAAAATGAATGTATAATTACAGTGGATTTAGAATTGAGGCTTCTACATATGAGGTGACACATGATAACTTGGTTTACCAAAAGAATTACAGCAAGGTATTTGAGGCGAGCTTTAGGCTTCAATTTTTTTTAAAAAAATAGATGAATATCTTGATAGTACAAACATACCTACCAGTAGAATTAGTGAGAGATTCACTATGATAGTACAATGGTGTGTGATTATGCCAAATCTCTCATCCTTAATGTGGATGCCGTTCAGGTATGCCACTATTAAATGTCGTCGTTATTTGTTTATCCAACTGTATGCAACACTACAAGAACATCATTTTAGCTCTTTGAATGTATTCTTTTTAACTCTTTTGTTTCATGACAGGAACTCATCACATTTGGATTCATATCTAGATCCATTTTTCATGTCCCTAATCAAGGATCCAAATCAGCAATACTTTGTTTGGGGTGTTTTATGCTGCTTTGTGTTATAAGTTTGGGAACTCTCAATATCTGAATTTATTAGTTTGATTAGTTTAGTTATTAGTATAATTAGTTTTTTACTACAAAAGATCACACACCCAAACCCTAAATTAAAACCATATAGTTGAAGAGAATTTATGAAGAATACATGTGCACATAACATTTTATCAAGGGGTGATGGAAGAAACATGAGAGTTCTTTACTCATTAATAAACCTGTTGGGGAAGACAACATGTACAATGAACCATCACAAGGAGTAAGGAGACGATGAATGGTATATAATTCAACGTCTAAAATTGTCAAAAGAAAAGCTATTTCTTCAGTGGTTAGTTCTCTCCCCTGACCATCTATATATGGTTGTCTCAAAAGTAAAGAAAATAAACACATTTAAAATTATATTTTGTGCTACAAGCACTAATGCCGCAAAATCAACAACTAAAGCTTCCTATAAACAAGTTTAGTTTAAGATTTGAAATCATAAACTTCTTATTAAGAATAAATTGGTACATTTGAACTGTTCAATATATAATAATGGTTAATTAATTTTCGTTGTTAACGCATAAAAGAAAACCACTCTTTAATGTTGTGATGAAGACGGGAAATACGCAAAATCAACAACAAATGTTGTCTACAAAGAAGCTTTGTTTAGAATTAAAGTTAACTATTATATCACTTTTATACACTTTCATTATCTACAACTTTACAAACATACATAAAATTCATAATGTTGTAAAAATTATATATGTTATGTTATTAACCATCCACGCAAACCATACAATTATTTATAATTCTTTAAAAAAAACAAAAAACAAAAACAAAAAACCAAAGAAACAATTGTCTTATAATATTAATGTTGTGTGCTCCTTTTTTTTTTTTACTGACTTCGGATGCGTCCCTCGCAAAAATCAATCTCCTTTCTACATCTATGAATGGCAAGTCAAGAAAACACAATTATCAATTGCTATAGGATGGCTACTTCATGCAATGTAAATCAGAGATGTTTAATTATTTTTTTTTGTTTATTAATTTATTACTCCGTAATAGAAAATGTGTCTGAATGCACAAAGTAGAAACATCAAAGTAAAGCTTGAGCCAGAAGTTCAAAGGGATGTAGACGCAACAAGTACAAGAAGGAATGATTCCCGTTCAGATAGCTGGATATGCACATCCTGGAAAGATTCAATCAAGTGTTGGTTATACTTATAGCTTATTTTTTCGTTAACTTAAGTTTTTTTAACTATATTTATAAGGCTTGCTCGCCCATCGAACAAGTTATGCTTTGATACTTTGTTCTTGCGTACCACTTTGAAACTTTTTCTCTCATATTCGAAAACAGTTTATTTCTTTTCGTTCTTAATGCATTCAATAAAAAATTTGGTACGTGTATATCTTATTTTCCGTTAACTTACTTTTTCAAAATGATAATTTCACTATAGCAAATTATGTCAACGATAATTATAATACATGCCCGCCCATTGGGCGGGCTACGACCACTAGTATATATATATATATATATATATATATATATATATATATATATATATATATATATATATATATATATATATATATATGTATGTATATATGCATGTAAAATAATTATAATGTTTATTACCATATCATCTCGAAGGCAAGACAGTGACCTGGATCCCTGTCGAGATATGACCTTGCTCTTTTGCCGGTTAAGCCGATTTGTAGCGGCTCGAGCAATGTTCTTGGGATCATTCCAAAACTTAATGTACTCATCCCAATCACCCGCTGTAATTTCCTCATGGGTTCAACTTTATTAATAATAAACTTTTTGTAGATTACAAATATGAAACCATACTAAAACCTTAATAAATCACAAATTCACAAGCTGGGCTTGGACCGAATATCTCATCTAACATTATCGACAAAACACCCCTAAGGGCACGTTTGGTAGAGAGAATTTAAGAGAAATTAAATGAAGCAGAGAATAGAAATCAGTAGAGAATTTTATTCAATTCTAATATTTGGTAACAACAGAGACTTAACCCAAAAAATGATAAAAAATAAAAAATAAATAAATAACAATTCTAAAAATTTGTATTTTTTATTTTTTTAAAACAAAATATATTTTTTTTAATCTTTTAAAATTTTTTTTTAAAATAAAAATTCTAATGTTTGTTGATTTATTATTATTTCTTTTAAATAACAATTCTAATTTTGGTTGATATTTGTAAAAAAGTTACTTTTTTATTTTTATAAAAATAATAATTTTAATGTTAGTTGATTTTTTAATTTTTTTAATAACAAGAAAAATAAAATGAGTATATCATTAACATTGATAATGATCTTATTAAAAAAAATCTAGTAAATTTGAATATTTGATGTTCATGATATAACTATGTCTATACATAGTTTTGTTTTACAGAAATACAATTATCAAGTACTTTGCTTTAGTAATTATAATAAAATAAAAATTAGTCCATCACACCCTGAAACTTTAAAATTGATATGACACGTGTTTTTATTACTGTAGCTCAACCTAATTCTCTCGAGTAACACACAATTCCACTCAATTTATAAAAAAATTAGGCTATGTTTGGCACATAAGATTATGGAGAGATTATGCTTATTTTTTCAAAAAATAAGCTACTTAAAAATAATCTTTGTTTGGCAGACATAGCTTATAAGAGATTATAAAAAAAATAATCTTCCATAATCTCTAAAAATAAAAGGTTACTTCATGTAGCTTATAAAAATAATCTCTTTTTATAATTTTTTTAAGCAACAGCACCAGCACCAGCATCAGCACCAGCATCAGCACAATCTATTTTTGCCAAACATACCCTTAGAGAATTCAAAATACAAACACAAAGATTCACCGGGAGTTTGATATTCTCCGCTTTTTTTCTCTTTGATCTACCAAACAAGAAAAATAAAAACATTTCTATTTCTCCACCTTTATTTCTCACTACCAAACGTACATCGTTTATTTTTTTGTCCTGTTTGAGAAGGGTGTCTTTGTGCATAATGTGACATGTTTGTAATAAGAGAGGTTTGAAAATATGTTGTTTCTTTTTTATGCTTAATGAAGATAGTTTATAATAGTCAGTGACCATATTAACCTTTACATGAAGAACCCAGATCTAAAAGAACCCAGATCTATCTAGTTATCATATGATAGGTTGAAAACATAACAAGATCACAACTCAAAAAAGAAACTTGATACTGAAACGAAAATCATAGATCTACCCTTTAATCTAAACTAATAATTAATACCCCATAATTGTTCCAAACTAAAGATGTCAAAATCTTATGACTTGCAAAAACGATACATATCATCTGTCACGCATGGATCTTTTTCCATTGTGTCTTTCACATATCTTGAAGTCATGTTCTAAATTAAAAATAACATAATAATAATTTGATCTATAAAATGTAAAAAAGCCCAATAGAAATTAAACTAAAACATAAAAGATTTATCAATCAAATCTTTTCTATCAAAACTAAAATATAATTAACATGAACCAATCACCGATTGAGATCTAGTCATCTTGAAACAACGAAACCTATTAAGTGAATGTAATTATCCACCAGTTACCATCTTCTTCATACCACGAATTGTATTACAAAGGCTTGAAGCATTAGAGTTCAATGAAGGAATACCTAAAAGAAAGCAATATCGGAGTGAAGTTACGAAAAAACAAGGAGGCCGCCATGAAGGGAAGTCCGGGGAAGATCGTGACAATAATGGGTGATGGAGGAGGAGCACTGGAGAGAAGGAGTGGTGTGATGGATGATAATTGAAAGGTTAGATGAGTGAAATGGAAGATAGAAAGGTGGGGGTATATTTGTAAATGTTAATGTATGTTAGATCCTGGATAGGAAAGAGTCAAGTTTTATTACTCTTTTGCATTTAGGATAGGGGTGTTCATCGGTTCGGTTATCGGTTTGTTCGGTTTGTTCGGTTAATTTTTTTTTTGGGTATAACCGAAAACCGAACCGAAAACCAAACCCCCAACCGAACCGAAAACCGAACCGAAAACCGAATAACCGAACCGAATAACCGATTTTTCTTTTATTTTTTTATTTTTTATAATTTTTTCATTTATTTATATGTATTTTTTGAAAAAAAAATAATTTTCAAGCTTAAAAATATTATATATGTATTATAAAAGAGTTTTAATATATTTTTTTTAATATAAATATATAAAAATATATATATATTTATTTAATTTCGGTTTTCGGTTCGGTTTCGGTTGGTCCCATAAACCGAACTTTTATTTCGGTTCGGTTCGGTTTTGGCAATTTCGGTTCGGTTACGAGTTCGGTTCGGTTATTTTCGATTCGGTTCGGTTTCGGTTTTCGGTTTATTCGGATATTATCCAACCCATGAACACCCCTAATTTAGGATATCCTTTTAGAATAAACAAGAAAGAAACATCACAACATTCTGTTTGGATCCAAGTTTGTTACCAGACGGCCCATTAAGCAAAAAGTAAACACAAATCATACTTGAGACGAGTGTTCAATTCTCTATGGCTAAGGGAAAGCTTAAACAAGGCGAGTCGCGTGGGTGAATTGCCTATTGCCACCTGTTGCTTTGCATGCATTCTACGTGAGTGACACACTCCTGCTAGCTAGTTGCAGACCAATTTTCAATGTAGCACTTGGTTGTTGACAAAATAGTTGTTCCATCTTTCATTCGTATATCATTCGCTAGAAGAATTTAGCTGTTTCGATATTTATAAATATATAACATCGTTAATATACCTTGAACGCTCGCTTAATGCATGTCGTCGTTAAAGTGTATAACATTATTATAATATTACACTTTAGCGACGACTTTTTATGACTAAAGTTGTCGTGGCTAAAGGTTTGCCAAAGTCATCGGCAAAATTTCTTAGCTACTGATTTTTAGTAATGAACTTTTAGCCACGACTTTTGTTCTTAATAGTGTCTCTACACCTGATTGTGTTAGGAATTAGAAAATTCCAGTATTGAAGAGTCGGTCACCCCAATTATTATTTAGCATAAGTTAGCTCGTAGACTAATCGTCAGTTACTTATTTATGTTGTTATGTAGTTAGTCAGTAGCGTAAAATAGTTTAGTGCAACACCGTGGAGGAAGGACGGGTCTTTACCCACTGTATCCCTGATCCACAGGCCGTCAGGAGGTCGTTTAGTTTGTAACCTATAAATACCCTCTACCTCCCAAGGTAGAGGGTTGGATGTTCTTTGGTAATCTAATATTCCACAAGTTTCTCTCACTAGAATGTCCCACTCTTTCTCTCTCTAAAACCATCTATGTGCTCATTGTGTTAATGTTATGATGTGTATGTGAAAAGTTATATCTTACAATTGGTATCAGAGCGCCATGGTTAGATCATATCTTGCACATCTTTGGATTTATAGTGGTTTTTAGGTGGTTTTTGAGTTTGAAAAAGCTTAGTGGTTTTTGCATCATTTGGTTGATTTCTTGTGTTAAAGTTTGAATTTTGTTGGTACTTTTATGTTTATAATCATCACAAGTATTTAGGTTTTCATTTGGTAAGCTTGAATCATCTTGGTTGGGTTGTTTTTGGATTGAAAAGTGATGTTTATATGGTTTTTCAAGCTAGCGACTTAGCTCACGGAGTATTTTCTTGGTAGCGACTTGCTTCACATTTTTGTAGCGACTTACAGCGTTAAATCTAGCGAGTTAGACCTAGCGAGTTAAAGTACAAGTAGTGGACTCTCCACTACGAGTAGCGACTTGGTGGTAGCGACTTGGTCTGTAGCGAGTTGCTCTTTAGCGACTTGCATCGTTAGCGACTTGAGTAGCGAATTGCTGCCGAAATTTTGCTAGCGACTTGAGTGTTAGCGAGTTACCACTTAGCGAATTACATCTGGCTAGCGACTTGGAATTCTAGCGACTTAGCGTGGTGGCGAATTAAGTGTTGGCGACTTGGTGTAGTATCTTCTAGCGACTTGGGATTCGTACTATTTAGTTGGTAACGAGTTGATTCTTAATTCTCTAGAGACTTATTCATAATAACACAATGTCAGTCATCACGGATTCTTTAATCACCAAAGTACTTGCTCTCTATGACACAGCACAGAATAGTGAAACAGAATGTCTGTCTGAAGGCCACACACTTAATGACTCAGTATCGATCAATCAGAATTACTCAAATAAGTCACTCTTAATATCTTCAGATGATACTAAGAATGTGGAATGCACCTGTGAGCCGTTTCAACATCTCAGTCAGCTTCTCAAATTACTCTTATCCACAACCATGGATCGAACAAGTTGTGCCATCCTTCGTCAGGATTTTCCCACTTTAACAAGAACTGTTTTGCTTAACCTAGAACGACTGAGGGTTCAAATTACCAAAGAAAGGCTCTCAACTGATGATTCTCATGCTGCTCTCCAAACCATCTTCAACCAATTTCATCCACTTACCCGGGAAGAATACTCTTCAGATTTTGATGATATCATGACTGGAATGTCTTTCAAGAAGCACACGGGAATGGAAATTCATGAGTTCAGAAACTCATTTATTCAACTTATAAGTAATATGGAAACATACATCGAGGAAGCTGCAAAAGAGACTAACAAGCTGAAGGAATTGAATGAATGTCAAGAGTGTCCATGGAACAATGATGATGTGTCATGCTTCATTCCAGTTGAACCAGCAGAAGACACTGATTGCAGAATCTCAGTCGTGATGGAAAAGGATGAAGAGAACAGCACTGATCTCAAATTCTCAGAGTCAGAAAAGGTATCAATCAACGAGGTACACTTATCTGATCACACTAATTCTCACAAAAAGGTACATGACTCTTACCCTGAACATAACAATGTGGAATCAATCTTTGTTTTGTCTGAATCTAATGCAAGTAACATGATTGAAAAAAGGGTATATGATGAGCTTTCAAACAAATTTTCAATTCTTGAAAAACACTGTATCTCTTTGCAAATTGAAATACAACATAAGAATGAAATGTTTTATGAAAAAAAACAGTGTAGTAATCTGGAACTTCCAGAATTTAGAGAATTTTTTGAAATTAATCAGTTAAAATCCCAGATTCAGAACAAAGATTCAACCATAAGAAATCTGAAATCGCTTCTTTCAGAAGCCCAGAAATATGACTGTCATGAGCTGAGTGATACACTAGAATCTAGAAATTCTGAACTGGCTCTATGTGTGTCCAACCTTCTAAGAGAAAATGATCATTTAAGAAAGAACCTTGAGGAAACAAACTCTAAGTTAGTCAATCAATCTAATCTCTTGATGAAAGATATTGATGACCTCAAAGCACAAATTCAGGATAAGAGCTTCAATATTGTTGCACTAAAAAATGAGCTCAGAAAGCATGTTGGAAATAGGATGAACACTAAGTTTGCAAAACCTTCAACTTTGGGAAAGTCAAATGTTCAGAACAACTTGAAACGAACAGTTATTAAACAACCTAATGCCTATAGGTCTGAAAGAGCTAAACCATTAAAATCTAAGCCTACATCCCAAGTTGATAATCAGTTTGTTTTGTCAAAACCAGTCACTTCATTGCCTAGTTCAGATATGATGAATCCCAAGCATAGGACTAATGGTCATCACTCACAGATCAGAAATGCAATAAGTTTAACTAGGCCTCATGCAAAAATTCATCTGACAGATCAACCCCCTAAGAAATTCTCTGATCACAAAAGGACAATTAGTCAATTCAAGGCTGTGCACTCATTTAGTTCAACTCACTGTGGCTTCAAATGGATTCCCACTGGTAGATTATTTAAGTTTACAGGACTTAAACGAACTTACATTCCTAGATCATGCCTCAAGTGGATTCCCACAGGTAAACTTTTCAAGAATGTAGAACCTAATAGGATCCCCATTAATGATAAGTCTGTATTATACTGTGATGCATCCAAATGTGAGACTAATCATGTCACTAACTCTTCTATGAACAAATCTACATGTGCTTCAAGTACAATGTGCTCTCAGTCTTTTTCAGGTACAATGCTCAACTCAATCAGGAACTTCATGACTTGGTTCCCATCAGAAATGAACATAGCTCATTCAGGAGCTATAGCGTGCAACAGTTGATGCACTACTTACTTTGACTCCTATTCATCATTGAATCAGGACTCGTTCTTCCATATCTTTGTATAAATCAAGTTACTTAAAAAAAAAAATAATAATAATAATAAAAAAATAAAATTTATCATGTTTAAATTCTTTAAATGTACAATTTTATCACGTTTTTCCTATCTAATAAAGAATATTTTCATTGTTATCGATAACATCTACGGTCCTAGAAATGTCATTCAATAATGGCACGGGATCATAGATGAAGTTCGAACAATTGAAATATTCTTGCTTTCATCTTATCAGGGTAAACTTATGTCAATCAATGTTCTTTGATGAACTTGATTGAGGGGGAGACTGGTATATGTTTTTCTTGACTATATATGCCATTGGCTTCTGTGTTGGTTATAATGCTTGCTCGTTTGTATGTTGAGGTCGTGTTTTGCCTCTGTAACTATCTGGTTATGGTTTCTGTAGGTTGTAGTCATATCTTGCTCATGTGATTATCAGTGTGTACCTACGTATTAAGTGCCGTACTTAGATTTTAATGCTTATGTGTCTAAATGTTTAATTGATTCATGGTGATCAGTGTGATAATCTTTGCTAGAGGCTTAGTCTATAATCTGTGTTTGCAACCTACCACTCGCTCATCTATACCATAGGGACCAAAGTTGCCATATAGTGATTGTTATGTTGCATTAGCGAATTACCTCACCTCATGTTAAAACCACAAGGACCAATTGTGTCATATTGCCTAAGATTGTCTCTATACCCCTAGCGAGTTACCTGTTAGCGAGTTACCTCTTTACCCAACAAGTTTTATTTTCCCTTTTCTCTCTCGTTTTTATTTCTTCTCTTCGTCATTTTCATCATACTAGCGAGTTACCTGTTAAACAAGAGGTTTGATTCGATTCCCTCTTATCGTTGTTTTTCTTAAGCTTTGGTGTCCAGTCTCTAACATGTCCTTTATATCCAGATCCTTCGGGCTCGTGTGTTGTGATTATTTGTCTCTCTCGCTTAGGTTCGATTTATCATGTATTAGTATGTTTGTTGCTTGTATAATGATTGAACGGATTCAAAATGTTTGGAATATATTGTTTGGAATATAGTGTTTGGAATACATTGATGTATGATTAAGTGTATTGGACTGATAGGTTGATGTTTGAAGTGTTCTTGGTGGCGAGTTAAACTGTTCTTGGTAGCGACTTAGTCTGAATGTTCTTCATAGCGAGTTAGTGTTCAAGTTAGCGACTACGTTTCTGTAGCGAATTAGTTCACTATATTCTAGCGACTTGGTTAGCGAGTTAGCTGTTAGCGACTTGTATTTACAAGTTAGCGAATTAGTAACTTAGCGACTTAGTTAACGAATTGGTAGCGACTTGGGTGTGTTACTGTTCATAGCGACTTGTATTTACAAGTTAGCGAATTAGTTACCTAGCGACTTAGTTGTCTGTCTTTGTAGCGACTTGGTTTAGGTACTGTTCATGGCGACTTGACTTTACTAGCTAGCGAATTAGCTTAGCGACTTAGAGTGCTAAACTATTAGCGACTTGTCTGTGACTCTAGATGTCGACTTGTCTTTACAAGTTTGCAACATTGTTCACTTTCATGTTGAGAATTAGTATTAGGGTCAAGGATTATGAAAATGTTCAAAGGTCTTTGTGCTAAAGATGATCTCATTCTCTCAACACTTAGGATCTCCTTATTCGACTTGTTGAATCAACATACCATATGTAATCTGTTATAACATCTCTGTTTAGGCAAAAGGTACTTGGCTTATCTCACGACTGCCAAATGTTACTTTTTGCCTCATACATATTTGTTATATCACTTCTACATCTGTATTGTGGCTCATGACATGATCCCTCTGCTATGCTCTCTTTTGCTTGTTAGTTCCTTATCTGCTCGTCATGTAAATATTTATCTGTAAGATTATACTTCATTGTATTATCTCTCGTAAGGAAGTTGTCTTTTATGTCTCTGTATGTGTTTTTGGGAACTCCCTCTGAGTGACTACTTCTATGTGTCTATGTCATAAGAGTGCTCTCATTGTTGTCTCGTCTACCATTTTTTCATCTAACCTGTTCCCATTCATTACTATTGATTGTATGATTACTCAGACCGTCAATGGCTAGTTCAATCCCAGAAAAGAGCGTTACCCCTTCGGCATCATCCAGAGTTCTCTCAGACGAAGAAATCCTTCCCAGGAGTCAATGGGCAGTTATTGGAAAAAGCAACTGTTACGTGGACCTACAAAGGCTTCAACAAAATCCGATACTCAAAGTTTCTATTGACATCCTCAAAAACACAAACTTCTTTGGAGCAATTACCAAGCAATGCTCAATTCCAACCATTTACATTCAACAATTCTGGAACACCGTTCAATGGAACAAAATCACAGCACAATACTCTTGCAAACTGGATAATAGGGAGTTCACAATTGATTCTGATATTCTGAGCAAGGCCCTTGGAATCACACCATGTAACCCTGACGTTCGTTCTGAATCTCCACCTGGTGCTGAGGATCTGATTGTATTTCTAATTGGGTTGGGCTATCAGAATAGTATTTCAAGAGCATCTGACATCGTCACCGGACACATGTATCAACCCTGGAGAGCTATTACAACCATTCTGAACTTATGCTTATCTGGGAAAACTTCAGGGTTCGATAAAGTGAGAATACCTATCTTGCAAATCCTATGGGGAATCATTAATAGGGTTGATGTGAATGTCTCAGATCGTATTTGGGAAGAATTCTCATTATCAATGAACACATTCATATCTGATAGAACCTATTTCCAGAACAATGCTCAAGGCCGAAAGAAACAGAACAAGCTTGTAATTCCCAGCATCAGATTCTCTAAGCTTGTTATTCAGTACTTACAACAAACTCATAAATTCACTCCTAGGTCTGAGTCAACTTTACACAAAGCAGAAGATGAATTTGTTTTAGGAAACCTGAAATATGTTCCTAGAGGTACGGATAAAGAAGTATTTGGATTGCCAATTCCTGATTGTCTTCTCACAGAAGATATCAAGAAGAAGGACTACTTCAAGCAATACATGAAAAGAGCAACCAAACTCTCTGCTGATGTCACACCCTCTCCTTTACAACCAAATGCTCCCGTGACCAAGTCAGCCTCACAAGCATCCTATGCCTCTCTTCCTAAAAAGAGACGTGAAAGTTCTCAACAGTTGTAGGATCGATATACTTTAATCAAACTAAACTAGCTTGTTAAGATTTAATAACCTCGGATAAATCCTAAGTTATTAACAAAGAAACACTGAGCAATCTTTATTAAGTACGCGGAATTTACTTAACAAAGCTAAAAAGAAACTTTATTAATAAAACTCTAAATCTGCTTAATATGCAGATACTCTAATACAACTCTAAGATATTCGAACTTTTCTCTAAACTCTTAATTCGTAAACTCTAAAACTCTTTTTCTGAAAATCGTACCTCTAATGCCAATCTAGGAGTCCTTTTATACGCTCAAGGATATCCTAGTCGGTTTACAATTGATAACCTTGTACGACAAGTAATCTAAACATGGAATACAATACTTTCCATAAACGAATATAACAGTTCTTCTAATCTAGCAGTACTTTGACTTTATCTGCAGTACTTTGACTTTGTCTTTAGCAGTACTTTGACTGTTTAACTTCTTCCAGTACTTTGCAGCTTACAGTACTTCCATATCTTCAGTACTTTGATATCTTCAGCACTTTCATATCCCAACAATCCTCCCCTAACTTGAATTCTACTTGCTTGACTTCAAGTTCCTTTGTGAATATATCTTTAACAGCTTCATCTTTAAAATGGATTGTTCTTTAGTCTTTAGATTATATCTCTGTAGAATCTGTGCTTTTGTCAAAGTATCTCTTAGAATTGTTTTCTTCACAGCAGCATCCAGCAATCTCCATCTTTTCAGCAACACAGTAACATATGACAGTTTGTACAATAATTCAGTTTAAGTTGCATACTATTCTCATCACATCTAAGTGAATCATTGAAAATTCAATGGATTTAGAACTCTTTACCAAAGCCATTATCTTTGGAGTAGCCAAATGTTTTGGTGTGTAAGACCATGGTACATTGATAACCATATGATTTTTAGCAAACCACCAGCTATCAACAGATTTGTTTTGTCTTTACCAAAAGCTGTACCCTTCTGGACTAGTTAGTTCTTTTATCTAATGGTGAACTAATTACCAATAATGGTTTTTCCACTGCCTTTACCACAAGCCATTTCTTGTGGGCTAGCCAACTCTTCACATTACTGATATGGTGAGTTGATAACCATCCAACTTATTAGCAAGTTGTCAACTAAAAACGGATTTGATATATCTTTACCAGAGCCGTTTGCTCATGGATTAGTCAATCCTTTTGTAACCATGGTGGATTGATAACCTATTGATGTTATCATCACAAAAACCATTTATTCAACCTTTATTTCAGAAAATATTTATTATTTAGCAAAAGGTTGCTTCTAAAATTCTTTTAACTGGTTTTAATGCAGCAAACAGTACTTTGATGAAAGTACTGTCTGACTAGCAGTACTTTGAATAAAAGTACTGATATATCAAAAAGTATATATTCAAATAAACTTCATACCAGTTAAAGATCATCCTCAGCAATGGTAGTCCAGTCTATAAGCAAATTGATAACCATGCAAGCAATTTCATCAGCCTCTTCTACTTCCAATCCATGCTCAAGCATTCTTCTCATGAGATCAACTGTAAGAGGGTATCTTCTTTCTGCAAACATGTGAATCAATATACCATTTTCCAGTTCCAAGACATGAACTCCAGATTCTCCAAAGAATCTCCAGCAAACTATCTCCCAGTTTTCTTGATCCTTCCAAATATCATCAGTACTTGCTTCATCAGTTTCCCACATGGTTATGAGATCCCCTTGTAAAACCAATCCAATCCCTTCTAATGGATTATCTTCAAAATAAGTCTTCATAGCATGATATAAGTAGAATAGATCTACTCTGTCTATTATATGCAGCAAATCCCATAGTCTTTTAAAAACTCTGAAACTTTTATCTTCTTTGTGAAAAACCATGTAATCTCCATTCTTAGATTTCTCAACTTTGAAAGCACTGATCTTTGATCTGTTCATCTTCATGTCATTATCTTCATCTGTATAATCAAAATCTACCACTCTGAGATAATTCTTCAATTCATCACTAGTCTCAGATCTTAATTCAACCTTCTCTTTCTTTGAAAACTGAACATCTGTATCTTCAGTTATTCTTTTCCTCTTTAAGCTTTTCTTCCTTTCAGCTTCAGTCCAAAAAGCTTCATCTCTAAAGTCTTTGATGCCTGCAACATCTTTCTTATAAGCTTCTCTCTCAGCATCATATAACCTCTTCATATCCACATAATTTAGCTTCTGTAATCCTTTAAATCCTCTGCTTTTAAGATATGCCATCATTGCATTCCTTTCTTTAGCCAAATTAGGTCTTCTTGTCATGAATCTAACAGGTGTTGGAGACTGTAAAGGTTCAGCAGCTTCAGCATCCAATTCATCTTGTACTTTTTGAGCTGCTTCTCTATTTAGAGCTTCTTGAGCTTCTTGTTCTTCTCTATCTTTAGCATTTATCTCTTCTTGAACTTTTCTAGCTGCAGCTTCATTCCTTGCAACTTCAAATGCTCTAAGTTCTGCCAAAGTAAGTTTCTTCTTCTTAACTTCAACCAAAACACCTTTTCCCTTGTCTTTTGGATCAATTGCAGGTTGATCAGTTTTTGGTTGTTCTTCTTCTTGTGCTTCTCTAATAGTAACACCACCTCTTGGTTGTGACAAATCAAGAATTTTAGCAACTAATTCATCATCACTAGGTGAATGAATAGGTTTAAATCTAGATTCCTCCTCTTCCTCTATAACAACAGTAGAAGGACCAGCTTCTTCTTCAAAATTCAACACCCTTGGAGTAATCGGTGTTATAACTTCTGGCATGGATGTATCATGAAACTCAGTACTTTGATGTTCAGTACTTTGATCATCAGTACCTTGAACATCAGTACCTTGATTATCAGTACCTTTAACTTGTACTTCTTCTTCTTGTTCCTCTGAAATAATCTTTTCTGCAGAGCTTACAGAGTCTTTCTTCTGTGTAAAATCTTCTTCAGATTCTTTCTTCTGCATAACATCTTCTTTCAAATTATCCTTTTCTGAATTCCTCCCCAAGTTGACAGAAGATGGTTTAGGAACTGTCTTTCTTTTTAATTCCTTTCGTAGAGCTTTGCGACGTTTATTCTCCTCCTTAACCCATAAGTTGAAACCTTGAATATAAGGTTTAACAAAATTCCTTAACCAAAAATAGTTACGCTTCAACTTCCTAATCGTTTTAGCTTGACGCTCAACAGTCTTGTTCAACCTGGCTAGCGCCCTTGTCAAAGCATAGTTATCCATAGTTAAACCTTCACGAGGTATAGTAGGATCAGGACCTTGAAGTGGTGAATGAGTTTCTGAAACAGAACGCTGTGGAGATGGAGTAGGTGTTCTCTCAATCTCTACTTGAACTGCAGGACCTGAAGAATCATCACCTTGTGATGATGCAGTACTTTCACGAGAAGCAGTACTTGCAGATGCAGTACCTTGTGAAGCAGCACTTTGTGAAGCAGTACCCTGTGCAGATGCAGTACCTTCACTGTCTTCATTCTCTTCAGCACGTACAGCTTGAACAACTTCCATCATAGAAGTAGTTAAAGGAATATCTCCGCCTCTGAACAAATCACTGCGCCTAGCCATGAACGTATAAATTTTGGCTTGTTGCACAATAACAGGTAGTAAAGCAGTAGGTTTAGGAACATCAGCCAATTGTTTATTCAAGAAAACCTGTATGAACCTTGGATACATCAACCAAGTAGCCCCAGATGATATATGTGATAACATTCCATCCAAAATTAGCCGTGAAAAGTTAAAGACCCTGCCTGTAGCTAAACCAACTACTGCAGATGCAATGTTTGACCCAAACTGCTCCCAAGAAGTACTTTTAGAACTTATGCAATGGAGCAGAACATGAATCAAAAACTTCCATTGAAGACAGAATAAAGCCTTCTTAAAAGTTTGTTCAGTCAAAGAACCTTCATAACCAAAATTCCTAAAAGAATCCCAAATCAGTTGCTTATCAAATCTAATAGCCCCATCTTCATCAGCAAATAATAAATCTTCACGAATGGAGGCTTCTGTGATCTTGATAGTACGTCCAGCAACAGTTGATCTAATATAAAATTCATCCTCCTCCATATTGTCTCTAGCATTAGCCCAAAATTCATTAATCCATGGTTCAATTATATCCGGCTCCACTAAAAGAGCATAACTAAGAGGCGACCCAGTAAGATAATCAATAATATCATAAAACGCCACATTTGCTTCAGTCTTATTCAAATTAGCCACCATATTGTGCTTCGAAACAGTTAAACGATTCACCATTGTTGAAAGAATAAGCACAATAGAAAGATTGTAAAGAGATGGTAATTGGGAAATAAATATGGAAAAGATGTGAAATAAGAATATGAGAGGGAAATTCGGAAAGAAGTTATTTATAGGTGAGATTTGAAAAATCACAGCCTAAATAACAAAGTTACCGTTATGACCAATTACCCTTCAATATTACCGTTGGAACAGTACTTTAATACGACAAACAGTACTTTCCACATAAGCAGTACTTTCCCAAGCAGTACTTTCCCAAGCAGTACTTTCAGGAAATACAGTACTTTGCCAAAAACCTTCATATACACTAAGTATAAACTAACATCCTCCCCTCAAGCAATACACAGGACTATATCCAACATCTTATAGTCCTCCCCTTAAACATAGCTTAGTAGTTAATCATTCCAATGCTCACGACCAAGTGATTGAATCGTGACACATCAAAACCTTTGGTGAGTAAATCAGCTACATTATCATCTGTGTGAACTTTAACCACATTAATGAGCCTATGCTCATAACAGTCTCTGATAAAATGATGCCTAATCTGTATATGCTTTGTCTTGGAGTGATACACAGGATTCTTCACAATGCAAATGGTACTCTCATTATCAATATTGATAGGAGTATTCTTGAAGTTGAACCCATAATCCAAGAGTTGATTCTGCATCCATAAAACTTGACCACAACAACTTGCAGCAGCTACATATTCAGCTTCAGTAGATGATGTTGCTGCAATTGTCTGTTTCTTGCACTGCCATGAGACTAACCTTCTTCCAAGATATTGGCATCCACCAGTTGTGGATCTTCTATCATAGTTATCCCCTGCATAGTCACTATCTGAAAAAGCTTCTAAGTGAAAAGGTGACTCTTTAGGATACCACAACCCCAACTTAGGTTGTTGTTTCAAATAACAGAATATTCTCTTGACAGCATTCAAGTGAGAGATCTTTGGTGAAACTTGATATCTAGCACATAAACACACTGCAAACATAATATCAGGCCTTGATGCAGTAAGATACATAAGAGAGCCAATCATAGATCTGTATAACTTGACTTCAACAGGCTGACCATCTTCATCTTTTCCCAATGAATTGATAGATTTAATCGATGTAGTAACAGCCTTCATATCATCAAAATTGAATTTCTTAAGTATGTCTGTAACATACTTGTCTTGGCTAATAAAAATCCCTTCCTTGGACTGCTTAACCTGAAGTCCTAAAAAGAATGTTAACTCTCCCATTGAACTCATTTGAAATTCCTTCTGCATCAGCTGCTCAAACTCCTTAACCATGGACTGTCTGGTAGCTCCAAAGATAATATCATCAACATACACCTGTACTAACATGATATCTTTCTTATCTCTCTTGATAAACAAAGTCTTGTCAATGGCTCCCCTCCTGTATCCATGTTTCAATAAGAATGTAGAGAGCCTCTCATACCAAGCTCTAGGAGCCTGATGAAGACCATATAAAGCCTTCACCACCTTATAAACTTTGTTAGGATGCTTAGGATCTTCAAAACCTGGAGGTTGTTTCACATACACCTCCATTGGGATCATTCCCAAATGCAACTTTACCTCCACTAATACTTCTAAAATCAGACAGGATCTCTTTATCACCTGTCATACTTCCAGAGCAACCACTATCCACAATAAGATGATCTTTAAGCTCCTCTTCTGGGTTGCCCTGCACATAAAGAAAAGAGTTAGAAACTTTTAGGAACCCAAGCCATTACTGACTTGTGTTCCCCTTGAGAAGTCACAAACTCAAATTCCTTGAGTATGTAGTTCTCACTATCTCTCAGATTATGATCCAAAATTATCTTTTGATGTTTAGCATGTGGATTTTCAAAACTCTCTGGTTTTTCAACATAAATTTCTTTCACCAGATTATTAGCCTTTTCTCTTGATACAAAAACATCTGATTCACTTTTTGTTGAACGTACTGTATGTCTCCCAGCAGTTCTTTCCCTTTTAACCCATTCAGTTTTAACAGGAGGTTCTTGTGATCTAGATCCCCTATATGAACTGTGATAACTTCTAGGTTGATAATGAGGTCTCCTAGAATTTCTATCCCAAGTATGGTTTTCAGTACCTTGTCTTTGAGCAGTACTTTGGAAAGTACTGTGAGATACTGAAGTTCTTCTCTGATGTGGGTATCTATGGTCTGGTGTGAAGTTTCTGTGATTAACCCTATTAGAATTAGTCCAAACTGGTTTGTGCTCTCTAGGTCTCTGATTGTTAGACTTATTCCTTGGAAACTTGCTTAGATATTCTGAGTGTCTGTCACAATCTTTGATTAAATGAGTAGGACTATAACACACAAAACACAGTTTTTGACCCATATGACCAAAGTGATTTCTTCTATGTCTATGCCCAAAATTGTTTTGCCTTCTTGAGGACTGATAAAATTTGTTTTGACCAAAATTATCCCAAAAAGGTTTAGCAGTACTGTTTTGAAAAGGTTTTGCAGAAGGTACTGCTTGTTCAGCAGTACTTTGATTAAAAGGTACTGCTGGATTTTGAACATTGTTTTCAACAGTTTCTTTGGGTTTCTCAGTTCTAGATTTAGCAATTAGCTTATTCCTGAACTCTAGACTATCTACTCCATAACGAGAAACATCAGGCCTAGAGGGGTGATGACTAATGGGATGGGGAACAGCATGATAACCATTGTCTTTCTTAGGAGGTGGTTCACTTACTGAGCCTTCATTACTAGATGAATCTAAATAGTTAATGAGCTCATCATCACTAGTAGTTATATCCTCAAAATCACCATCATCCTGATCACTAGGTTGATTTTCTTCTTCAGTACTAAAGTCCATTCCAAATCCTAAGCCTGTTCTAATGTAAGCCCTTCTCTGTTTTTCAACATACTGAACATGGGACAGGCCAGACTCTTTCCAAGCATCAAACTTAGCTACCAAATCATCTCTTTCCTTAGTTAATTTCTCAATTTCAGCAATTTTACAGTTTAGTTTCCATTCACTAAGTTTCAACTGATAATCCTGTTGTTCATATTTTTCAGCCCAAGCCATTTCATTATTTTCATGTGTTATGATTTTAGCTTCTATAGACTCTAAAGTGATTTGATAACCTGCTACCTCAGACCTAGCCCTAATACAATTATCTCTTTCAATCACATAACTGTTAAGCAATTTTTGATAGAATTCATAACAGTTTGAGCATACCTCAGAGATAGGAGACTGAGTTGGTGAAGTAGCCACCATAGCAAGAAGAACAGGATCATCTTCACTTTCTTTGCTCCAATCAAAACCTCCAAAGCCATCATCAGATTCCAAAGCAGCATGTTTAGATTCTTCATCAAAAGCAGTGCTCCAGTCCAATGCTTCCACTGTGTCTTCAACTGCATCTTCCACTGCTACCATACAGTACGTCACTGGTTCATCATCAAACTCTTCACTCCAGTCCACTTCTGATAACTTCTCTTGAGCAACCAACGCCTTTGTTTCAGTTATTGGAATCTCCTTGAGCTCAAGTTTAGGCTTCTCAGATGTCCTGTTTGCTTGATACTTAGCAAACCTGCACTCCCTTGCAAAGTGACCAGTCTTTTGACAATTGAAGCATTCAATTTTAGATTTGTCAAAAGTTATTCCTTGTTTTGGTTTGAAATCAATATTTTTGCCTGTTTTCTTCATGTACTTTTTGATTCTTGCAGTGATCAAAGCAACTTGCCATCTGATATCAATTTCCTCAAGTGCATCTTCTTCAATCTGTGCTAGATCCTCTTCATAAGTGACAGGTAAGCTTGCTTGTTGTGCAAAGAAGGAGCACACAACTTCATCTGAGTTCAAAGTGGTTGATGGTGGGGCCTGCTGAGTATATGATGGGGGATTGTAAACAGCAGTACTTTGAGAAACAGTACTTTGAGGAGAAGCAGTACTTTTGGAAGTACTGCTCTTCTTTTCAGATGATAGAAAAGCAATGCTGTGAGATTTAGAATTTGGTTGACCACTCATCTCATGTTCATACACCTTCAATTGATGATAAAGATCATCAAAGTCCATAACCTCCAATCCTTGTTGTCCTCTGATCATAGTAGCAATCACATGCCATGTAGATGGCAAACTCCTTAGAAACTTCAGATTAGCATCCTCAACTGATACTTCTGCCTTGTATAACTCCAACATGTTGAGGAGATTCTGAAACCTATCATATGCAGCATCAAGACTCTCTCTTTCTCCTACTGTGAATGTTTCAAACTGCTGTTTCAGCAAGTTTCTGTGCATCTTCTTAGAGGCTTCATTCCCTCCAAATCTGGTCTTGAGAGCAGCCCAGAGTTGCTTAGCATCTTTAGCATCGTGAAATTTGAGAAGATGACCATCTGGAATAGCAGACAAGAGAATGTTAAGAGCCTTCTCTTGATTCCTTAGGGTTGCTTGTGGTAAAACTGCTTTTGGTGCTAAAGGTTGTCCAGGAACTTGAACAGGTTCTGGAACAACTTCATTCCCATTCACAATCACATTCCACAGAGCATGATCTGTAATGGCAATATACTGCCTCATCTTCATGCACCAGAGATCATATTCTCCCTTCTTAATAACTGGAATTCTGAGTGAGGTGATTGAGGGTGGTGGAACAGCTTCAGTCGACATCTTGAATAGTTTAGGGTTTCTTCCTAGTCAGAGTTTCCACACAAGCTCTGATACCACTTGTAGGATCGATATACTTTAATCAAACTAAACTAGCTTGTTAAGATTTAATAACCTCGGATAAATCCTAAGTTATTAACAAAGAAACACTGAGCAATCTTTATTAAGTACGCGGAATTTACTTAACAAAGCTAAAAAGAAACTTTATTAATAAAACTCTAAATCTGCTTAATATGCAGATACTCTAATACAACTCTAAGATATTCGAACTTTTCTCTAAACTCTTAATTCGTAAACTCTAAAACTCTTTTCTGAAAATCGTACCTCTAATGCCAATCTAGGAGTCCTTTTATACGCTCAAGGATATCCTAGTCGGTTTACAATTGATAACCTTGTACGACAAGTAATCTAAACATGGAATACAATACTTTCCATAAACGAATATAACAGTTCTTCTAATCTAGCAGTACTTTGACTTTATCTGCAGTACTTTGACTTTGTCTTTAGCAGTACTTTGACTGTTTAACTTCTTCCAGTACTTTGCAGCTTACAGTACTTCCATATCTTCAGTACTTTGATATCTTCAGCACTTTCATATCCCAACAACAGTCTGACACCGCCTCCAAGAAGCAGAAAGCAAAAAGGAAGAAAGTGGAAAAGGAGATTGGTGAGAACACTGAGACACCAAGGAATGTTTCCAGGCTAACTGATGAAGATGATGCTGATCTGCAACTTGGAATTCAGCAAAGCCTTGAATGTCAGAATGTGAAAGCTCCAGTAGGTGGAATTGTGTTAAGAGAACCCGCTCAACCACCTCGACAAACAACCCCAATTACACTTGACAAGGGTAAAGGAGTTGCAAGTGTTGAAACTGAACAAGCTGCTCACATGCTTTTAACTATCTCTTCATCTCCTTCTAGCACCACAAATCAATATGAGCTGAAGAGAAGAACAGATTCACCTCATGCAAAAGAACAATCTGGTGTGGTCAAGGTGCCTGAAACGTTTAAGGAATCTCTTACACTTGGAGAGACTCAATCTGGCTTGAAGGTTGACACTCTGTTACAAAAGGACTCACAGGAGAACCTTGAGATGAGATCTGATGAGACCTTGAAGATGGATGAACCAAATCTGTCCACTAACTCTCTATCCTCACTTAAGAATCTTGATGATGATTTCTCTTTTGGTGATCAATTCATTAATGACAAAACTTTAGATTCTGCACAATCCATGTACACTGTCAACATCCAGCAAGATACATCAACTATTCCTCCAATGACTGCATCTTCACTATCAACTGCACTTCCACCTCCCTTATCAACTGAACAAACACCACCAACAATGTCACCAAACCCAGAACCCGTCATTACAATTGCAGATGAAGTGGCTCCACCAGTTTCCCCTCCACAGATTCTCACCTCTGATCAACTACTGGATAAAGCCATTAAAAGGATAGAAGCTCTGGAAAGGCAACTTCCTAAATCTATTGATCCTCTGGTGGATCGCGTCTATAGATTAGAGCACCTCAACTTCAATGAAGCAGTTACTGCCGCTATTGAAGGTGAAGTCAAGGATGCTGTGGAATGGGCTATGGAGGCTCCACTTCTTAGACGATTCAAGGACCTCCCCATCTCCGATATGAGAGCAGCTCTGTGTGAAAGAATGTATGAGGCTGAAGAGGACAAGCATGAGGTTCACAGTAAACTCTATGAGGCACTTGAAGAATCCATTAAGTTCGACGATTATGAGCAGTTCAAGATTGATGTCGTTGAAAAAGAAGCTAAAAAGAAAAGGAGAACAATTGTGATGGAAGCTTTGATGAAGGATCGCAAAGATCCTCCTCCACGCCCACCACCAACGGGAGGTGCTGGAACGTCTGGAGCTGGTAATCCTTCTTCAACAACCAATTCACCTCTATCGCAGCCACCATCATCACCGCCAAAACAGTCCAATCAATCAGACTCTACAAACAAACAGAGTACTCAGAAGAAATCTGCTGCCTGGACGACGATTGATTCAAGGTTCACCTCCACATCCACTTCAATTCCTGATGATCAAGTGGTCCACGAAGAGTCTCAAGTCATGGCTGACTCAGAACCAGATGAAGATGATGCATCAACAAAGCACATTCCTAAGCCCTCAGAAGACTGGTTTGATTCTTACATGGCTGGGAATCGCACTAGCACATCCAGAGTTGCACCTTCAAGGGACACAATTCAAAGCTGCATTGTGGAAGATAGACCTCCTTCTCCAGAACCCACATGGACCATCCCAGAGTCTGACTCTATGATTCCTGACAACAATTGGGCATCAGTTATCACCAATAATTACGAAATTCCAGCTGAAGACTCTCTTCTACACTACACTGGTGATATGGGAAGTTTCAAAGATGGTTTTGTAAACGGAAGAGCATCTCATCCATAACACCAAGAGATCTTGAAGGTCAAGCTTACGAAATTGTCAAAGTCTTCCACTCAGATGCAAATCATCTTCAATATCAGATGGAAGAATGCCATAAGATGTTAAATGACCAAGTCAGTGATCAAATCAGTCGCTTCAATGTCAACAAATCTCTTCCTCTTGGTGGTGAACCTGGTCAGATGACCATTCAGGCAGAATTCTTCTTCAATCACGACTTGGACTATCTGTGTGCTCTCTCTGCTGAAAGAAGACCTGCTCTATCAATCTCAAAGATGAAAGCTGCAACCTACTCAGATCAGGGGCTTGAGCAGATGGTTCCTGATCAATTCTGGGCAAATGAAGAGCAAAAGTATGATATTGCAGCTTCTTATGGTATTACTCACTGGTGGTTCAAAAAGAAGAAGTTCTACATAGAAAGACATGGTGCTGATAAAAGACGCAATGGTGTCAGATCAAAGCTGCAAATCTTAAGTGTTGTTAGTGTAGAGATCTTCCCTATCTATGGATATGAGTACTTGAAGAAGATTGTCCTTAAAAGAGCTGACTTCAAAGTGTATACTATTGAAGAGAACGACTTCAAACGTCTTCTGCCAAATGATTTCGAAGATCTCTATCTCTTAAATCTTCAAGGACACCTTGAGCACTTACCTGTACGTGAGAAAAAGGCCCTCTCTGCAGCTGTCACTCTTTGGATCAGGGGCTTAGTCATTCGAAAACGAGTTGAGGACTTCCAGCTTGGCATTGAAAGCTACCAAACCAGGATCAACCTTACAAGTCCTCAATGGAATGCAACTGGGCATGAATTTCATCGAGAATACAAAGTCCTTGACACCCCTAGAGCCGTCATCTTCACCGACAGATATGGATCTCGTATGCTTATGCGTCTATGTGAACTCTACAAGTTTAGTGATGGTACGCTCAAATTGGTCGAAGAAGAACTTGACACCAGAGTGAAAGAAGCCAAACTTGATATGAAATCTTGGGTTAAAACTATGTTTTGGACTGATGATGACGTGAAGAGATGTGAACACTTCATTGCTGCAATCAGACGAAGACTCAAGACACGAAGGATCTTCCGCAGCCTTGAAAGTTTTGTTGGTGGAAGGCTTCGTGATGGTCACTACAAACTTCTTCAGAGGACTGAATGAAGACTTCGTCGGGATATTGTTTATGGTGTGTTTTTAACTATGTGTAATATGTGGTGTAACAAATATAAACAACTGTAATACATGTAATAGTGCTAGGATTTGTACTATGGTTTCCCCTTGTAAAAAGGGGGAAACATCTGTGTTGTCCATTTTTTTTGATCATATAAAATCGGACACATTTTTCTCCTACAAATATTTTACCTCATACATATTTAAATCACTTGAGATCCAAAATCTCAAAGGATTTAAGATTTTTGATCGGGGGAGAAAATGTGATATAAATATGAAAGATGTTAAAAGATAAGATGACCAATTTTTGTGCAAACTTCTCTCTTATATGTGCTAAACAATATTCGAATCTCGAAGCATATTTTAAGGGGGAGAACTCTCTTGCAAATTCAAGTCATCAGGGTACCCAACACTTAAATCTTTGCAAAATTCAACTTTAAATGTTTTTAAGGTACCTTGATCATATGGCTTCTAATCCTTTGATGATAAAGGGTTCCCTCTAGTATGTGCAAAACTCTTTTCAAACCTCGAGGCACATATTGAGGGGGAGCAAATTTATGGAAACCTCATCCTTCCCGGAAATGCTATTTCTACTTGATTTGATGTGGGAAGTGATGTTGATATCTTTTAGAAAATGGTAATCAAAGAAGTTAATTCTTTCTCTTGCCTCCGTGTGCAAAACATTTTCAAATACTTGATGCACATGTTGAGGGGGAGTTCTCGTTCTAAATATATCAAAAACAATTCAGGTACAAAATGCTTTGATAATATATCACAAGTATCTGAATTGATTTTCAAATGGTTTTCAGTTGGATCCAATGGCAGACGAACAATACCAAATAGACCGACCAACTTTACTTTATGTACGGTGATATAAGGATGATAAGGTTAGGTATATGTTCCCATGATCCGCCAGAACCGGAGGAATCTTCCCAGGGACAATCCACTAGTTAGTGTAGAAGTCCTTAGGTATGATGATAAAAGGAGAAAAATGAGATATGGGAAGAGTGCGGACTAAGACTGAGTTAGTACTGGAATAAACCCAACAAGGTTCTAGTTATAAAGTCTCGGTAAGCACTGAAGGGGTTGAAGAATTAAAAAGAATTGAATGAGAAAGGGTGAAAACAAATAGCCCTCCATTTATTCAACCTTAGGGCAGAAACCGAGTTCACTTCATATGCTACTGATGGTAACATCGGTATTGAAGACAAGACGTCATGGACCCAGTGACGCACTGCACTTCAACTTTCCAAACCACTCAAGTTCCTCTTAAAAGGACTTGTTTCATTCTCACGGGGAACCGACATTATCTATCGACTTTCTCTTAGAGATTGTTGATATTGAAGAAGGAGACCCTCTCCCTAGTCTCTGGCACAGGATCCAAATATGCACAAATTGAGTCTAGAGCCACGAGATCATCAATAAATCTCATTAGGACACTTTCAATGAAGACTCTCTGTTTCACACAATGTGGAAAGAGAGATTATATCTTGAGTCCTACGCATTATCCTTGTGGTATTGCCAGAACATCTGAGTGATGTGTTTACACATTCACAATGAAGATGGAAAGCCTTCTGGAGCCAACATCAAACAAGCTCCTGGTAGGTGGCATGTAAGATCTATTATATGGATCAACCATGTGACAACTGAACAGAAACAATGGGGCGATTCAATTTCTTGAATCAATCCTGGTTCAGGTTAGGGATTGACGGATACCTTTGAAAAACCGGTCTTTGTGCTTAACAACTCTTTTCTTTAGCACATCGACCGTGTACGGTTATTTCAAATCAAAAGGTGTTTTATGATTGATAATTGATTTTCATTAAAACCTTCGCTGTATTGCAAAAACAATTTCTACTGAGCAATACTCGATTGTTTTTCAAATATCTTTTCATCAATCAGTGGACTTAAATTCGCTGGTTCACTCACTCCGTGTTGTCTTCTTTGAGACGTTCCGGTTTGAGAACAGCTAGAGCAGCTGCGAAACCCTGTCAAGGAAGTTCTTCGGAATTATACCTGATCACAGGCAGTATTTGTACTGATCAACGGGGAACCGTGGGCCGTGTACCTCAATTCTACGAAAGTGATCAAAGACACTTTCGTGCGATTTATTGCTAACTGTTGTATGTAGGTACGCCCGACGTGTGCAGCTGTTCAGAATGAAGCGGTCAATCCACAGCCGCATGCTCACTTATCACATTCATCTCAAAAGAAATCACGATTAGTGCATCAATGACTCTGATATTTTCACTCCATGCTTCTGCTACGCTGCTGCCAATATCATGATTCAACAAATGCTTCCGCTACTCTGATGAGAAGATTTCATGATTCAGAATGTGAGCATGTCGGTCCTAATGTCACAACATCACATAATACCAACACCACAAAGGATGTCTCAGAAATTGATGATTGCTGATGATCTCAAAAGATGGCTCCTAAGTATTATCTCATGGATCATTAATGACCTCCATTTAAAGTACAAATCTGTGCAGACTCTGAAGTTGCACTACTTATGCACAAAGATTGCAATGTTGAAGTTGTTTTGTCTACGAGCTCAAGAACAAAGTCAAGAATAGAATGCTAGGATTTGTAATGTAAAACATGGGGTGACCTCCCTTAGGGGGAGATTGTTAGGAATTAGAAAATTCCAGTATTGAAGAGTCGGTCACCCCAATTATTATTTAGCATAAGTTAGCTCGTAGACTAATCGTCAGTTACTTATTTATGTTGTTATGTAGTTAGTCAGTAGCGTAAAATAGTTTAGTGCAACACCGTGGAGGAAGGACGGGTCTTTACCCACTGTATCCCTGATCCACAGGCCGTCAGGAGGTCGTTTAGTTTGTAACCTATAAATACCCTCTACCTCCCAAGGTAGAGGGTTGGATGTTCTTTGGTAATCTAATATTCCACAAGTTTCACTCACTAGAATGTCCCACTCTTTCTCTCTCTAAAACCATCTATGTGCTCATTGTGTTAATGTTATGATGTGTATGTGAAAAGTTATATCTTACAGATTGATTGCGAGTAGGGTTTTTCGCTTACACTTTGTTTATGCAATTTTTTATTTATTATAATATATTATATAGATGGAAAAGTAGCTCCAAAATTATGAAACCCTTAGTTGTTAATTTTAATATATAGACCATCCCCGTCAATTATTACCGGCATTATTACTCACTTTACACGCGATTTTTTTATTTTTGATATAGATCATCCCTGTCAATTATTACCGGCATTAATCATTTTGCTAGTGACGGATTTTGCAGGTGTTATGTTAATCAATAAAAGTCTAGTGTTATGTGTTTTGAAGGTGTACCTCTAATATAAGACTAAAGAAAGTCATCAGAAAAGTAGATTGCTATGATGATATAATGTACCAATGTACCATTACCATTTACCATCCAGCCTACCATACCTGAAGAAAAATCATGCCAATAGCAATGAGATCTCACAAATCCGAAATCAAGGTTTTGATAATAGACTTCCTTGAAACTTATTTCTTATTACAAACCCACTGATAAAAATTTGTTCCAAAGCATTATAACAGTGGCAACATAGGAAATTAACCAGATACAATATTTTTAACACACGCACACAAGCATATGTAAAACTCGCTACTTAGTACGAAATCATAGTTAAAAGCTTGTACTCGAGCTTTCTAAAACGGCTTAAAAACATAAACAACCAAAAACATCAATCTTTAACACATGGCCACATGCACCAACTTATTTTAACTAACTTCTCTAGCTAGCAAGTTTCAAACCAACTCGCCATATGATCAACATAAGGCTGGCACACCATTATGGGTGCCAGACTAGTCAAAAAAAACAAAAAGGGAAAAAAAGGTGCACACGGGTTGTTGTAGGATTGTGACCATGGCTCACCATCGGAGCCATTATTTATGGCTTTGGTGGTGGGTCATTGGAACCTCGCTCCGGCGGGATTGGGTATTGTTGTTGTTGTGCCGGTGGTGGTGGGTCATTGGACGATGAGGGCATGTTTGTATTTAGAAGCTGCGTAATTCCCATTTGGATGTCTCGTCTCTTGCTCCATTCATGTAGCGAAAGATGCAACTTCTTGGAAGCTACTAGTAGCTCGACTGCTTGCAATGGTGTCAAAATGTCTATTATACCCTTGAGGACATTCAACCTTAGCTTGTCTGCTTGTATTAGGACACCATATAAATCAAGGGCGTGAGTGTCCATTACTGTCTCCACAACCTGACCATTACTGGACTCCCCTACTTGTCTACAACCATCTGCTAGCAGCACCAACGGCTCATCTGCTACCCTCTCCTGCATACATGCATACCCACATAAGCTACATAATACTTCAATATGTAGTGGCTACACACCACCAAATAACCAATATTATAGGGGGTGTTTGGGATTTGCTTATCACAACTAACTATCAGCCATATTACTTTTTAATATACACAGTTTGCAATAAACAACTGTGAACTGCTTATACAGGAGACAACTTATTTCACTCGCATATAATAAGAAAATCCCAAACACCATCAAAACTCTCAGGGTACTAGAATTCTTTTTTTATTTTCCTTTATTTGGTCTATACTAATAAGATCATAAAACATCTTTATATATAGTGGATACCCAACAGACCATGTAGGTCTACACACCACACATGTTTTCGAAGATGCATTATGGACTTGTATTTATATATGCCTGTAAGGTCGCCATTTGGGAGGTGAGCTTGTCTTCGTCCTTGACGGTTTTAGCATGAAGATTATCTATGCCTTTTAGCTGGGAGCTTGATATTTCTCCCAAGTTTCCATATCTAATTCCTTCAAGAAACTCTTCAAGATGCGCATTCAGCTGGGACCCACATAAGGCATAAACAAGTCGGATGCTCAACGAAGGCCTGCATCCACCTATCCAAAGAAACGAGTTCTCAAAGGTGCTTCCCCATGTTGGAGCAATGAAGGTCGGTCCATCATGTTTGGCTAGTAGGGCTCGAGCAGCGCTGTAGTTTTCAAAGTGATTGATGATTTTCTTGGTTATGAGCTGGAGTAAATCGTTATCGTTTGGGTAGTTGGTGAGTGCTTGGATCAATTCATCGAGATCGAGCCGCTGTTGAGCCACCCAGTTCTGATAGCAGCATTGGGACTGTTGGTGTTTCAGTTGTTTGGCCATGTTTTGGTTAAGAATGTAAAGTTGTTGACAGGGGCATTTAGTAACGACTCTCGATGACTCTCCACACACTCTATGGCTGCATCAGGAAGAATAAGTGAATATATAACGAGCAAAAAACAAATGCACAAGTGGGGGGAAAAGCCAAGGAACACAGATTTCTTGTATCTTATATATCTATTACTCCCATGTGCAGACAAATTGTAAAGTTTGCAATACATGATGCATAAGTGAGGTCTCAAAAGTTTAAGCTTACGGCTAAAGGGTCCAATTTGTGGAACAGAGCGATTTAATTTCCTCCTATAGATCGTGACAACAGTTTGCCGTAGAGGGTAGACCACTGAGAGTTAAATTTATCCGACTAGACTAATTCATTCAAAGTTCAAGACTACTAATGTCATCAATATCCTACCAACAAATTTCTCTTCATTTCAGTACATGGAAGAACTTGTGGCTTCTATACTGGAAAGGAGGAACTAGTTGTTGGAAAACTTGTGAATAAGATATCGAGTCTCGAAATACAGGGACTTGAATGGAACATGTTGGAAGAATACAAAAGCCTGTACAAAAGCCTAGTTGTAACAGACTTTTGGTTCTCATGAGTATGTTAATGACAATTAATAAGTTTAATGGTGGTCATTGCATCGGTTACAAATTATACAATATAAATGGTAACCTTCTCTAATGTTCAAGATGAGAGAAACAGCACATAGTCTCGATTCCCTGTTCAAACACATCACACACAAATGCAAATGGAAATTTCAGGCATGGATGTCATATCCGGCAGTACAACATACTGTTTCCGATCGTTGTACCCTGGGAAATAGACGCCTAATGGACGGCGAATCTGTTTTAAGGGAAGCGTGTCAAACACGTGCCTCGATCATGTTCTTGAATCGGTGATATCTTCTCTTATTTTTTTTTCTTTGATTATTATTTATGTTCGTCACTCTAATTTGTTATCTCTCATTATGGTTAGTTATCCCTACAATCTTAAAACAGATTATTCACCTTAGTTTAATCATGAAAAGTAGAGATACAATACTTGTAACATATTTTGAAATAATCGTGTCTGTACAAAGTTTATCTTATAAATTTTGTACAATTTGTTCCTTGATTGTCTAGAATTCCATTTTGGTTTTTTGCCAAGGTTCTTTAAATTATATCATGGAAATTGTTTTTTCAAAAGTATTTACAGCTGTGAGTGTTATTTTATTCATAATTACTTGTTGTGTTAATATTAGTTGTGAATCATTTATTTGCTGAAATAAAGAATCATGGCGAATTATTAAAGTCATTTGTTTGCTTTTGATTGTGCGGATTTTTTTTTGGGTTGCTTGTTTAATTAATTATCACTTGTACAGATGCTTGTATGTTGTTGATACTTGTAGTGTGTTGATAATTTTCCTTATTCAGTTTTATGTTCAAAAGCAAAACGGAGGTGTTTGTTTACTAAGATGTGCAGAAAATTCATTGATGAATTATATAAACCTGATTTGAAAAGTCACTATATAGGGCTGTTTTGATTGCTGTTTTTTGTGCATAATAAGGGACTTTGGCTGCTGAATTTTTATGCAGAAAAAAGCCTCTTTTAGTTGCTGATTTTTATGCAGAAAATTGGCATATTGGGTGCTGAATTTTATGAAAAAATAATTGGTTGGTCACTTGCTGAATTTGTACAGGAAAGTGCCAGTAAAGGGATGTTTGGTACTATTTTTTTTATGAAAAAAAAAATTGCATTTTAGTTGCTGAATTTTATGCAGAAACTTGGTTGTTTGGTTGCTGAATTTTTGTGCAGAAAAGTACATTTAAAAGGCTGTTTGGTTCTAAAACTTTCACGCGGAAAATAAGCCGTTTGGTTGCTGAAAATGGCAGATTTGTTGCTGAAATATTAAGCTTGTTGGTGCTGATTTTCTATGCAGAAAATAAGCCGTTTGGTTGCTGAAAATGGCAGATTTGTTGTTGAAATTTTAAGTTTTTTGGTGCTGATTTTTCACGCAGAAAAATAGGCCGTTTGGTTGCTGAAATTTTAAGCTTGTTGGTGCTGATTTTCTACGCATAAAATAAGTCTTTTGGTTGCTGAAAATGGCAGCTTTTGTTGCTGAAATTTTTAAGCTTTTTGGTGCTGATTTTTCACGCAGAAAATAAGCCGTTTGGTTGCTGAAAATGGCAGCTTGATTGCTGAAATTTTAAGCTTTTTGGTGCTGATTTTTCATGCAGAAATAAGCCTTTTGGTTGCTGAAAGTTTAAGCTTTTTGATGCTGATTTTCTATGCAGAAAATAAGCCGTTTGGTTGATGAATTTTATGCTGAAAATGGCAGCTTGGTTGCTGAAATTTTAAGCTTTTTGGTGTTGATTTTTCACGCAGAAAATAAGCATTTTGGTTGCTGAAATTTTAAGTTTTTTGGTGGCTATTTTTTATGCAGGAAACAAGCCTTTTGGTTGCTGAATTTAATGCAGAAAATGGCAGATTGGTTGCTAAAATTTAAACTTTTGAAAATTAACTTTAAAAAGCTGGACATAAATAGTCTTGGTGTTGCTTGGTTCGGTGGTACTGACTTAGTACTATGACAATATACAAATTGCTTGATTTTGTATCGAGTATTGAGAGAGTTTGGATGTTGCAAATATTCAGTAGTGAATATTGTTGCAAATAATCAAACCATTTGTTATTCTAAATGAAAATAAAGTCGAGACTTGTTGTAACTCATGTTACTAACGGTTTGTCATAGTGAAAGATATGCATAAATGTTAACAATAACCGTTAAGACATAGTGAAATGTCGAGAAAGCTCACACATATTGATAATGACAATTTATGTTGGTTTATGTAACTAACTTGAATGGGTATAATTGTCATTCATACTGAGCTATTGTCCATTATCTTACATCGGACATATTTTTGATTTTGAGGAATGATTACATGTTGATATTTTGTGATCATAATCATGTACAATTGGGATTTCATATGTTTATATGATCTCAAGTGAATATGAAAGACATGTTGTATGTGTAGGCTTTACACAAGTACCAACGTTTGTGGTTTAAGGTGGTGACCGGATCTCTTAAATAATTTGTCTTATAGAAGAATGTTATTAGACGAAGCAATGAATAATCAGAATGATGCATCTTCTGTTCATATGCTTGATTCCTTGGCCTAAAGCATGCTAGACATGGAATTTGTTAATTATGATATGGAAAATAATTAACGTCAAACATTCAAAGAATGTATACACAAATTAGAAACTTGTGTGATGATAATTAATAAGGTTATTCGTGTCATATACTCAAAAGAGTATCTCTTAAACGAGATTGACGTTGAAAGGAAGAACCCTTTCTACAAGATTCTTGATATAGGTTCAATGTGGGGGATTCCGGCCCAGCTAGAGTTCAAATGACACCAATCAACATCTATTCAAAATAGAGATAGATGTGTTACCCATTTGAAATACTCAAGAACAATTGGTAGAACCACAATTACGGTTTTGTTTAGAGCAAAACGTAACAACTATTTGATGGTTAATTAATGTTATTAATGACCATTCGATTTCAAATCATGAGTGGCTGTGTATACACTCTTGAAATGAACACTATATTTTGGATGTCCTCTAGACATAAAATATAGCTAGGTCAATGACGAATTTAGATTTTATCACGATTGATAAATTTCGATAAGAGACAAAATGTGTACGGTTAATAGAAAATGACACACCAACGCTCCTAGAATGGTAGTTTTATACAATGTGGTAGCCATTAAAGAATTGGCAAAACTTATACCACAATATATAATGGTGAGTCAAGACATATTTTGTCAATACGACAACTACTCTCAACACGAGTTGTTACCTTTGACAATGTGAAGTCAAATGATAACAATGCGGATCCGCTTATAAAAGGCTTAATCAGAGAGTGAGTTACCAAGTCGTGTGGAGGAATGGGACTAAAGCCCCGGAAAAGTTTATATGAAGGAAAACCTAACTCAGCTGACTGGAGATCCCAAGATCTGGGTTCAATAGGACAACCTAATTGTATAAACTGAGGGAGGTCACTGTGGGGGAGTAATCAATTCTCCATCCATATAAGGGAGTTTGTAAACTTCCTAGTCCATTCCTATAACAGTGACAATATGAGGATAAGCTTATCGCTTTTAATGATTCGATTGGAATCACCTATGTGAGAGAGAAGTGGGGTCGCTTCGAAGGGAAATGTGTGGGGCGCAATTCCTAAAAGCTTTCGCAGAACCAGGCTAGTGTTCATGACCATAACGAACACAACTATGAGGATTTAACTATGTCAGGGAGAGTCCTGTGTGAACTTATATTGTCGTCTATATAAATAGCAGATCAGTTCAAAGACATCGTGTTCTACTGGCAGCTAGTAGGCTAAGTATATTTCATAAGGGAAGGTTCAAAGGGTTACACCTACCTATCCTATGCAGGATTCAACTGTTGAGAATTTCATTGGAAATTTGTGTGTTTTCGAGTCGATCTTTATTCATGTGGGGGATTGTTGGAAAACTTGTGAATAAGATATCGAGTCTCGAAATACAGGGACTTGAATGGAACATGTTGGAAGAATACAAAAGCCTGTACAAAAGCCTAGTTGTAACAGACTTTTGGTTCTCATGAGTATGTTAATGACAATTAATAAGTTTAATGGTGGTCATTGCATCGGTTACAAATTATACAATATAAATGGTAACCTTCTCTAATGTTCAAGATGAGAGAAACAGCACATAGTCTCGATTCCCTGTTCAAACACATCACACACAAATGCAAATGGAAATTTCAGGCATGGATGTCATATCCGGCAGTACAACATACTGTTTCCGATCGTTGTACCCTGGGAAATAGACGCCTAATGGACGGCGAATCTGTTTTAAGGGAAGCGTGTCAAACACGTGCCTCGATCATGTTCTTGAATCGGTGATATCTTCTCTTATTTTTTTTTCTTTGATTATTATTTATGTTCGTCACTCTAATTTGTTATCTCTCATTATGGTTAGTTATCCCTACACTAGTAGTTATTAGTTATTACCATACTATCATATACTGGGAAATTCTACAAATTATTGATGTTAGCAAGTTATAGTTGATGCTAGCGTGTTTAGTCTGTTAGATTATTCCATTTCATATGATGAAAGCTACTATAAGTTTATAAATAGTGATGGTTTGGTGAAAGCAGCAAATGTTGTAATTTTAGTTAAATATAACAAATGTCTCCCAAACAAGGTGGTAAGTGTTTAATAAAATTGGTTTTTGGATTCTTTAAAAACGACATATTGTGGGATTATATGATTGGCGACAAAATGAAAGGGGCTTGCTGTTTAATTGGGAACATCACTACATTAACCTTATCCTATATTGTATTTTCCTTGATGCATTATACCTCACCATTACATGAACCTTAACATCTTATATTCTTATATGACCTTTAATTAAATCCCTTTGAAGAAAATGAAGTCATCTAGGTCCCTCTCATTTATGAACGCAGTTTTGCAACCTTGCAATATAATTTATGCTAAAAGGGGGCTTTTAAAAACAACATTTGTGGATCTAGGTGTCATAACATTACTATGCATAACTCGTTGGACTGTCTTGAGGAATAAATCAGTTTATATATTATGTTTTATGCCCCCAAAAAAACTAAAAGGTTAGGAAAAAAAAAGTATGCTAAAGTACTGAATTACCAAACTAAAATTGCAGCATATAAGGTCAAAGGCTGACATACGAAAGTTTAGAAAAACAGACATATATACTATTAGAAAGTTTATGGAACTGAGATCCAGAAAGAGGTCAAAAGGCTGACATACGAATTGGCAACTTGGGGCTGGGGGGATGTATACACAAAGATCGTGTAACAAAATATTCTAAATGTGACATTTTGACTGGTAAGTGAATGAAGATTTTGGCATAAAGCCATTGATTTTTGTTGGGATATGATTCAAATAAAAAATTAACCAAACTTACCAGACCTTATCAAGACTTTCCACCAACTTGTTATGGATTTCTTAGGTTATTAATCGAAAGGTTTATATAATTATCCGAAATGGTATGAAATCATGAGCTTTGTAAACTAACTGTAACAAATGTACATGATATACCCTAATAGTTCAAAAGAACATGAAGAAGCAGGAACTGGATATGTGAATCTTAAGACAACCCCTTCTGCAACGGGGAACTCTAAAGATATTATTATGGTTGAATTGTCTCTCTAATTGCTTATGTCTCTATGCTTCTATTACCTCATGAACCGGTATTTTATCTTCTCTAACTGGAAAACCAAAGATTATGTACAATTGCGTTGGAAATTTTCTTTATAAATACTAAGAAACTGCAATTTCTATTGTTGAAAAATATGTTACACAAACTAAGTTCAGTTATTAACCTTGCACTCTACATATGATATTTTGTATTATACAAGACGTGCTATGAGTTAATATTCTCTCCTTTAGTGAAAAAAAAAAGGTTACATAATTGGAAGATGATCAGCTGGTTGACCTTATCAAGGGGCAGGAAATAAGACCTAGTTCTAAGAGATCCCGTGTTGGAATCTTACAGCAGTATAAATTGTTGAGGGTTTGAGGTATGAAAGCTGTTAGGTCACCATCTTATCACATCAATATGTATTTCTAGAAAGAGAAAGTTTTAGTGAGAGAAAGTGGAAGGAACTAATGAATGATTAATGAAAATGATAATTGCAATTAGAACCAACAACCCTCTCCCTTCTAGGGAGGGGGTATTTATAGTGTTTACATAAGTAGGGGTGTTTCCCCTTGGTTCTAGAAGAACCTTCTATCACAGCTCATGGGCTTACTACATGAGCTGTGAAATCAATTACAAACATTTATAAACCATATTTATTAACGACCTATTACAAATGAAATGACCTACACTTGATAATTAAAACATGTTCCTAACAATCTCCCCCTAAGGGTTGGTCATCATTTGTTGTCTTGCTTAGGTCGTTTGACGTCTTGAACTTCTTTGGCGTTCATGGCTTGTGACGTCTTTGATTCATTGCATCTTTGTTCTTTGTTCTTGTTGTCGTGATCAGTTGTGAAATCTGCCTTTATCAACATCTTTAACTTTGATCTTTATCTCATAACTTTGCAGATTCTTTGACTTTGATGTAGAATCTTTCTGAAATTTTCTTTGCTTTTTGAGAGAACTATCAATTAGTGTTGATGTTGGTAGAAGCATGTGAAAAGTCTGCACGATCTTTTCTACCCGTGAGCATCCATAAGAAGAAAAACATAAAACATGGGTTAGAAATAATCCAGCGCTTATAAGTTTGAACTTCGAAAGTGTTAACAGCATAGTGTGAAAACACATCTCTAATTCTCACAAAGGCTGTTCCTGAACTGGAGTCCCACAAGTGAGATAACGCGATGTACCGAAATACTCCTACAGTTCAGATGAGTCGCTGAGGTACACCGAAGCATCACCCCACGACTGTAGACCGTTTGAGACACACTAAGCGTAACCCACAAGGAGTTACCGAAGTGACCTGCTGTCAGGGCTGTTTGATGTTGACCCTGGCAGGAATTTCCATTCAATCATTGAGGATCACAATTGTGAATCCCCTCATAAATGTTCTGGCAGATTGCTAAGATCTGCGTAGGACTCTGGAAAAATGTCACTTGTGTCCTTATTGTTTGAACAACAAGTGATGAAATATATAAGTGTTCCTAAGAGATCTTTTTGATGAATCTCATGGCTCTAGACACGATTAGTACGTTTTGATTTTCCTGAGCGGAGACTAGGGAGAGGGTCTCCTTCTTCAATACCAACAATCTCTAAGAGAGAGTCGATAGATTACGTAGGGTTCCCTGTGAGAATGAAACAAGCTCTTTTGAGAGAACTTGAGTGGCTTAGAAGGTTTAGTGCATTGCGTCACTGGGTCCATGACGACTTGTCTTCAATACCGGTGTCATCTTGTGACAACCAGTAGCATATGAATTGAACCCGGTCTCTGCCCTAAGTTGAATAATTTGGAGGGCTATTTCTTTTCACCCTTTTCTTTAACTTTTCTTTTTAATTCTTCAACTCCTTCTTTCTCCGATTCTCTTTTTTTTTTTCAATCATACCTAAGGACTTCTAAATACTAACTATTTGTGGTGTCCTTGGGTAGATCCCTCCGGCTCTGGCGGATCATAGGACGTTTATTCCTAAACTTAGTCACCTTTTAACTTCATGACTATCCTATGTTGCCACAAAACCTTTTCTTGAAAAATCTCTCAAGATGTTTATTATGAAAAACATGTTTTGCTAACACCTTGAGAGTTTTTGGTTTTTCAGAAATACTCCCCCTCCACATGTGCTTATAAGTTTTGACTGAAATCTGCACAAAGAGGGTAGAGCTCGCACTTTTGAATTGATCGACTCTTGATTGACAATTCCCCGCGAGACACGGTTACGTTGTATAGTTAAAGAGATCCATTGTCAGCTTTTAGGTGACAACTAGCTCTAATAACTATCTTGAAGATGTAAACACTCGTTGAAAAAAGAAGGTTTGACCCGTCAAAGTTCATGTCAATCAAGAGTGTCTCGAATTGGTACATTCTACTAAGACAAGTTTTGTTGGAAACAAGTCTTTTCGATTACTGACATTTCAAAGTTCGTCAATTCATTGGTGATATCTGATTCGAGCACGTTATGAGATTCCATAACTTCCTGATCAATCAATTTTAATCACATTTCTCCCCCTCAAAAATAGCATATGAATGATGTTTTTGAAAACATGTTGATTAAAATATGCTTTTTGAGGCATTGGAAATTCATTTGGGAAGAAATGGATTTCAAGAACATTTGATTTCAAACAAAGATTTTTGTTGCAAAACAGTTAAGAAGCTTTCGCTCCTTTAATTAGGATTGAGGCACTGAAGCGTACCACAGGGTCCTATCATGGAATTAGATTTTGTTTTCGTTGAACAAAAGTACTCCCCCTCAAATACGGAAATATATTTGAGAGATAGCCTTCTTGAGCCGAATTTGAATCAGATTAATACACGTTGTAAAAACATATTATCAGATTTGTTGTGTTTATGAAAATTCGAACTCAAGGTTTAACTGAAAAACAGAATCACTGAATGTTTATGAAAAAAAAAATTCAAAGTCACAATTTTTTTTTTTTTTTTTTTTTTTTTTTTTTTTTTTTTAATGAAAAAAAAATCTTTTTGGATTTTGAAAGATTTTATATTTTTGTATTTTGTTTTTGAAATATGTATTTACAAAGAAAGATGTTTTGGTGTTTGACGTTTTAAGAACGATTGAGTAAAGATTCCAGATCTTCTGGAGTCAAACACCGCATACCAATTTGATGGACAAGCTCAGTAAACCTTGCGGGTGGCAAAGCTTTAGTGAACAAATCTGCCAATTGGTATTGAGTACCCACAAAGTATAATTCAATTGTACCCTTTTCGACATGCTCTTTGATGAAATGATATCGGAGAGCGATATGCTTTGACTTGGAATGTTGAACCGTGTTGCAGGAGATTGCAATGGCACTCTTGGAGTCACAATACATTGGAATCTTGTCGAATACAAAACCGTAGTCCATCAGTTGTGATCTCATCCAAATTATCTGAGCACAGCATGCTGACATGGCAACATATTCTGCTTCTGTTGATGACATAGATGTACAGTCTTGCTTCTTTGACTGCCACGACACAAGTTTATCTCCAAGAAACTGAACACCACCAGATGTACTTTTGCGTGTATCTAAACACCCTGCGTGATCAGCATCTGAAAAAGCGATTAGTGCAAAACCAGAATCCTTCGGATACCAGATTCCCAAGTGAATGGTTCCCTTTACGTAGCGAAGGATTCTTTTAGCCTCATTGAGGTGTCTTTCAGTTGGTCTTGACTGATAACGGGAGCACAGATATACAGCAAATACAATATCAGGTCTGCTGGCTGTTAGATACATGAGAGACCCAATAATACTTCGGTATTTTGTAGGGTCAATCACTTTCCCATGTAAATTAGCGTCCAGCTTTGGTGAGGTTGCAGACATAGGTGTGTTATAAGTATCACAACTGGTCATTCCATGTTTCTTTAATATTTCAAGAGCATATTTGGACTGATTTAAAAATATGCCACGGGGAGATTGATGAACCTGAAGTCCTAAGAAGAACTTTAGTTCACCCATCATGGACATTTCAAAATTTTGTTTCATTAATTTTGCAAAAGCGTTTGAGTACTTTTTATGTGTTGAACCAAAAATGATATCATCAACATAAATTTGAACAATCAAGATATCCTCCCCGTGACGTTGAATGAAAAATGTTGGATCAACAGTGCCTTTGATAAACTGATTAGCGAGAAGAAATTTTGACAGTTTGTCGTACCATGCCCGTGGGGCTTGTTTAAGACCATAAAGAGGCTTTTTGAGCTTGTACACGTAGTTAGGATGATCTGAATCAACGAATCCTTCCGGTTGACCCACATAAACTTCTTCACGGAGTTGACCATTTAGAAACTCCGTTTTCACATCCATCTGATAAACCGTGATATTCTTGTGTGCAGCATATGCCAGAAATATCCGTACAGCTTCAAGCCTAGCTACTGGTGCAAACGATTCTTCATAATCGATTCCTTCTTCTTGAGAATACCCTTTAGCCACAAGACGAGATTTGTTTCGAATAACATTGCCTTCAGCATCCAGTTTGTTTTTCCAGATTCATTTGAGTCCAATGACATAAATCCCATCTGGTCGTGGAACAAGTTCCCAGACTTCGAGACGTTTGAACTGATTCAACTCTTCTTGCATTGATTCAATCCAATTGTCATATGTCATAGCGTCTTTAATGTTTCGTGGTTCATCTTGACAAACGGTGAGTGCATGAACACAAGTTTCAGCATCAGTATGAAGTCGTTGTCTCGTCATGACTGGGTTGGAAAGATCACCAATCACATTTACTAAGGGATGATCTTTTGTCCATTTATGTGTCGAAGGGTGATGATTGAATGTTTATTTCCGTCATAATCTGCGGGTGTGGGTACTTCTTGATTTTGTGTTTCATTAGCTGTATCAGTGTTGGATGCAATGTGTTCTTCTGTTGATTGAGAATCATTCAGCGGTGCATCTGGTGCAACAGTTGTTGTTGTTGGAGCAGATGTATCGGGTATTGGATTATGATCAGGGTGTGCAGCGGAAACAGTCGATACATCTGGAGCACTACTTTCATGAATCTCATCAAACAGAGGAGCAAACAAAGTTTCCAATTGTTGACGAGTGAATTCCATGGGTGGAACAGCTGATGAAGAAGGAAAGTTTAGACGGTTGGATGAGGGTCCTAAGCGGTTCTGCTCAGAAGCCATATCTGTAAGCTCATCAAAGTTGACATGAACGGTTTCCATCATTTGTCGAGTTCGACGATTCCAAACTCTAAATCCTTTCGAATTTTCACAGTAACCAATGAACACTCCAATGTCAGCTTTCGGCTGAAGTTTACCAATATCATCACGATCATTTTTCGGATAACACAGTGCACCGAATACATGAAAATATCTGATATCTGGTTTACGATTGTGAACAATCTCATATGGAGTTTTATTATGGCGCGTATGAATGATGGAACGGTTTTGAGTAAAACATGCAGTTGAAACAGCTTCAGCCCACAAGAAATCCGGTAATTGTGAGAAAATCAACATCGTTCGAGCAGCCTCCACTAACGTTCGGTTTCGTCTTTCAACAACACCATTTTGTTCAGGAGTACGAGCAATCGATGTCTGATGTGTGATTCCAACTTTCTCAAAATAAGCACGAAGTGTTTGATTTTTGAATTCAGTTCCATTGTCTGTTCTTATAATGCGGACAGTGTTTTTGAGTTGAACCTGAATCTTAGTGAGAAAGGTGATAATCATTGTTGGAGCTTGATCTTTAGTGCGGAGAAAATAGACCCAAGTCCATCGTGAATAATCATCAACAATAACCAGAATGTATCGTTTACCATTCACACTTTGTATACGCATGGGGCCACATAAGTCCATATGAAGCAAATTAAGAACATGTTGAGAACTTGGTTCTGGTTTTGAGGGAAATTTAGATCTTTTGCTCTTGCCTTGTTCACAAGCCGAACATAAATGATCTTTGGTGTATCGGAACCTTGGAAGACCATCAACTAACTTATGACGAGCGAGTTCAGTCATGGTTTTGAAGTTTAAATGAGAAAGCCTTTTGTGCCATAACCATGATTTTGTCGAAGCTGCTTTTGAGAGAAGACAAATCGGTGAAGATGCAATCATATCAGACATAGGAATCGTATAAAGATTTGTGCTCCGATTGCCGGTGAGTAAATCATGACCTTCCAAATCACGCACATAACATGTTTTGGAGCGAAACGCAACTTCCAAATCATCATCACAGAATTGTCCAACTGAGAAAAGGTTGTGTCCAAGACCTTCAACATAATAAACCCGACTGATCTCTATGTTTCCATTAACATAATCTCCATATCCCATGATTGCAGCAAAATGATCATTCCCGAATCTGACAGTACCAATGAACTTTGAAACAAAATTTACTAACAGCTTTAGATTGCCTGTCATATGCCGGGTACATCCGCTATCAACAATCCACAGAACGAGTTGAATCACCTGCAACACAAGAAGACAACGAAGGTGGTATGATAGAAGCAGTGGAACCCAAAGAGTTAGTGGGTTCCATTATGTTAGTGTTACACACATTTGCACATTTAGGAATCCATTTAAAACTTGAGGTACGCTGCAACCATTGTTGCCATAACCAATTATTTTTCGCTTTGGTCTTAGTGAAGTCACTAGGTGAGTACACTTTCTTAGGAGATGTTTTTGCAGTAATGGGTGTGTCTACAGATTTCTCAGAAGCTACACTGTGCACCTTCCCTAAATTCGATTTTGCAACTATAGTGGACCTAGAGGGAGGGCCAGCAATAGATTTCTTAGAACGAGCTAACAGAGAATTTGCAACACATTTTCCATGATTACCAGACATCATACTTTAACGACAAAAAACACAAGAAGCATTAACGTTTGAAACGTTTACAGACTTATCATTCGTTACACTGACATTAGAATTACAATTTGACAAATTTGAATCTAAAGCAGATGCAACATGATTTTTATTCGATTTCCTAAGATGAACTTCTACTTCTGATGTCGGACGAGTGCTCTTTCTATGTTGCGAGATCCTAGTATTTTCTTGTTGTCTCTTATTCTCGGATCTTCTAACATTAGTAGACGCAACTATTCCTGTAGAAGTGGAAGAAAGCAAATTAATACCCTGAGTTTTATCAATTATATACATGCCAGGAGCAATCACTTTTGTTTTACTAGACTTTCTAGTATCTTGTTTAGCTAGCTTTTCCTAAAGCTCAATGATGATGTGTTTTTGATCCTGAATTATGGAATTTAATCTTCCTTGTTCACCCAACATTTGTCGAGTATATTCAACATGGTGATCAAGTTCTTTTGACGCTTCAGAACGAACAGTTTTGAGAGAATCAAAAATCGTTTTATATGCCTGTTTGACTTGTGCAATCTCTTGTTCATATTTGAAAATTTGACATTTTAATGATGCATTTTCATCATCAAGAAATTCGACTTTTGAAATTCGCGACTGATCCAAAGACAGCTTTTCCATGTGATTTTGTAAAGCAATTTCAGATTCAATTGTCTTAGACTGACACCATTGAAGTCTTCGTTTAAGTTCAGAAATCTCCATTGAAAGTTTAGATTGGACATCATCATTTTGTGAAAACATTTTTCCATTTTCCTCTTTTAATTTCTCAATTTCATGTCTTAACATCTGATTGTCCATTTCCAACGTGTGAACCATATTGAGATTCTCAGCAGTTAACACAGTATCATTCACAGAAACAAATTCACAATATATAACCACAGAAGCCATATTAGCAGAAAGAGCATCTTCTAACAATTGATCAAAGGCATTTTGAAGATCTTGGTTTTTGCATTGTTCTTGTGAAACAGAGTTTTCAAGTGTGTTAAAAGCTTCAATCATTGAAGTCACCTCTTGTTGAAGTTCCCTTTCCTAGTGTGTTGCACACAGACGCAAATGTGCGACATGAGGTGAGATTTGGGTTTGAAACATTTGTCGTTGCTCTCTTGCATAAGCAGATTGAAAATTAGATGCTTTTAACTCAGAATTTTTCTCAATTGCCGTTTCTAAAAACGAAATATCTTCCATAAATGTTTGAAAGTACCATAATACTAAACAAGATTTAGGAGTTTTTGGCAATGAGTTGCTTTTGCAAGAGGACGGTAAAGGACCATTTATTTGTGCAACATTGTGAACGGGGCCATCAACACAAGATGCCTCAGTTAATTCAGAAAGATTATACGATGGTGTTGAAATGACATTTAGTTTGTAAGACGCATTTTCTCTTGTGTAATCATATGGTAAAATTCCATTTTGTCGCATGTTTAAGCGACTTCGATCATCTTGTGCCCATTGTTCCTCACAATCAAATACAACAAGTTGCATGGTTGGATCTAAAAGACATTGAGTACTATACAATTTGGGCATTTCCTTGAGAGCTGTGTGAAGAAAACGTGGGTGATTATACCCAAGAGCAAAACGTTTTGAGTCATCAGGACTCGGAAGTAAGGTTGACATTTCAATCTGTTTTACTGAGTGGCCAATCTTATATACAACAGTGCCAAAATCTTTTAATCGTCTTTCCAATCGAAGAATTTCCTCGATTTGATCATCAATGCGTTTCTTAGATTTCTTCTTGAATTCAGAAAAATTTGACCGACTTTTTGAAAAATCTTGTTTAGTATTTGAAAGTTCCGTTTGAAGATTTTCAATGTTTTTCTGAAGTTCAGACTTTTCTTGTTCAATTTTAGAAATCTTTTCATTATTTGACGCAACAATTTCATGCATTTGATGTTGAAGATTTTGTTCGTTAACGTAAGATTTTTGAAAGGCCACTTCAAAACTTGTTTCTCGAGTGGTTTTTGTTTCAAAATCATTTATCCATTTTTGACAACTCTCAAGTTCAGCAGTCAAGGAGGTAATCTCAGCCCTAAGATTTTGGTTTATCTCATTACATTTTGCAGTTTGGGCTTGAAATGGCAGAAGTAATGAAGTCAGATATTCTGAATCTGGACCATGAATTGCTTCACTCTGTTCAATATGCTCATTATTTTCATCATCACTTAGGTCATCAAATGTAACCACGGGGTTAATTTGATCAACTTCATTATGATTAAATAATGATTCATTTTGAACAGATTGCTGCTCATCAGATGCAGATGCAGACACAATTGCATTTATGAGGCATATATCAGTGTCAGGTACCTGAGATAGACCGTCTGTGTCATAGACAGGTCCATTCTCTGTTTGACTGATGTGATGTTCTTGCATATTTGCCATCAAAACAACTGCAGCATTTGCTTCCAAATCTTCATATTCATCATCTGAGAGAGTATCTGCCATAAAACCTTGCTGAGTCTCACTGAGTTCCCCTCCCGCTTCATCTTTATATGCCATCAGCATGACTTGCTTATAGTAATCTCCTCCTCTAGTTCGTGGTTCAGGACAAGCATTAGCAAGATGTCCTTGCTTTTTGCAATTATAGCAATGAATAGAAGATCCTGAAGCCGGTGAATTCCCTGTTTCCACAACTTGAATATTTCTCTTGAAGTTAATATTACCCGATCCCCCTGTTGATGTTTGACCATTCCCAGAATTACCAGAATACCCACTTGTAATCATACGACGACCACTAGTTCTGTTCTGAACCTCAACTTTGCCACATTGGATAACTGCGTGACTTTTGGGATTTGATGATGAACGAAGACGATTGTTTGACTGAGTAGAGAACTTGGAGAAGGCTTTAGCAATAAAAGCCATTCCATGATTTAACGCTTCAAAAGCATCAACTTGATCATCATTGATTTGAGCAGAGTATGCAGTGTTAGAATCTCCTTCGGGTGTGAGTTGATGAGAAGGTGTAGGTGGAGCATAACTAAAGTGACGTTGTTGTTGATTGAAAGCATGATTTGACTTTGGGTAAGGAGTTGGATAACCATGTGCCATGAGAGCAATCTGATCAGCAATTGGTGGTTGAGGGAAACCATGTGTGCCACGGGCTTCTTTATCTTTGAGAACTTCATATTGATGATGTTTCAGATAATCATACAATAACCCATACTTAACATCATGAAGATCCTTGACTTGTCGAACAAAAGTAACATACTTATGCCAATCCGGTCCTAATGAGTTCAGAAACTTGGTGTTAATAGCAATTGTTGGTAGATCAATCTTATGTCGATGCAAATCATTGACCACATTTGTGAAACGATGATAATATGATTCAAGTGATTCCCCAGGCTCAATGGTAAACACATCAAAGTTGTGATATAGCTTAGACTCCATGTCGATCTTACTTAGTTCAGTGCCTTCCATCAAAAGATGAATTTGTTCCCACATAGCTTTTGCAGTTGTCTGTGCATCAATACTTTTGTAAATCGGATTAGGAATTCCAAGAAGTATTTGTTGCATAGCAAGCTCATCGGCTTCAAGATGAAGTAGTTGTTCTGGTGTTAAACGACTAAGTGGAACAATTGTAATAGTATCAGGTCTTGGTGGAACAGCTGTAGGATCTCCGGGAACAGTTTCAGTTGGCATTTGAAACGGTCCTTCTAATATCACCTTCTTTAGATACTTGCCATGAGGTTTCTTGAGTTCCATGTACCTTAGAAATCGACTTGACCATTGCACATAATTGCCTGGTGTAAGCATTGGAGGACGAGTATTCGACCCAGCTTCATGAATCGATTGCTGACTTGTAACAGCTTCGCACATTTGAGAAAACCAAGTTTGTTGTTGAGGGATTTGTGGAACCATTGACATTCGTTGTTGACCTTGTTGAGGAGGTTGTTGTGGAGGAGCTTGTTGAGGATAATAGGGGTAAGGGTAATTCGGATATGGTGATTGAGACATTACTGTTGTTGATTGATGTAGTGAATTTTAATTTTCCCTCCAAAAATAATTATGAAAAATTTTCTCCCCCAAAATTTGAAATTCACTATAAAATGCAATTCTAAGGTGGTAAGAAAAATTTGAGGTTTGACAATTTTGACGCCAAATTTGACCCGAAAAATTCGAATTTGAGCCTAAAAATTTGAATTTTTAACCAAAATTTTCACACTTAAACCAAAATTTAAATTTCGCGTAAAAATTGAACGTTTAGTCTCCCTGAAATTTTTTTTTTTTTTTTTTTTTTTTTTTTTTTTTTTTTTTTAATGTGAAGATGTGTTATGGATCTTTAAAGGATAGATGTTGTTTAGGTTTATGTAGATTAGTGGTGGAAATCCAAACTTGCAGAAGAAACTTGCCAAAAGAAACTTGCAGAGAGAAACTCGCAGAAATTCGCCAAACTACAAACTCGCAGAAATGTAAGCAGAAACTCGCCAAAGTAAGCAGAAACTCGCCAAACTTAGCAGAAACTCGCCAAATTTCAGCAGAAACTCGCCAGAAATCAACAGAAACTCGCCAGAATTCAACCAGAAACTCGCCAAAAATTTCAAACTCGCAGAAATTTAGACAGAAACTCGCCAAAACTGCAAACTCGCAGAAATTTAGACAGAAACTCGCAGAACTTCAAAGAAACTCGCAGAAATTCATGAGAAACTCGCAGAAACTCCTGGCTAACTCGCCAAAACTCATGAGAAACTCGCAGAAATTCAAAGAAACTCGCCAAAATTCATGGCTAACTCGCCAAAACTCATAAGAAACTCGCAGAAATTCAAAGAAACTCGCCAAAATTCATGGCTAACTCGCCAAACTCGCCAAAACTCATGAGAAACGCACAGAAACTCGCAGAAACCCGTATTCAGTCCATAAATGTCAATCTAAAACATGTTTTTAAGAACGGATTTCTATTAAATCTAATCAAGATTAACCTAAACTATCCCTTGGCTCTTGATACCACTTGTTAGGTCACCATCTTATCACATCAATATGTATTTCTAGAGAGAGAAAGTTTTATTGAGAGAAAGTGGAAGGAACTAATGAATGATTAATGAAAATGATAATTGCAATTAGAACCAACAACCCTCTCCCTTCTAGGGAGGGGGTATTTATAGTGTTTACATAAGTAGGGGTGTTTCCCCTTGGTTCTAGAAGAACCTTCTATCACAGCTCATGGGCTTACTACATGAGCTGTGAAATCAATTACAAACATTTATAAACCATATTTATTAACGACCTATTACAAATGAAATGACCTACACTTGATAATTAAAACATGTTCCTAACAAAAGCATTTAACTAGTTATGGCGGGTGTAAACTCCTCAAGGAGTTGAGGGATCATCGCATAGACACGTTCACTAGATATAGGTCTATATCCGATTAAAAGAAAGATATGTAAAATCAATTCAGTGAGAACTTTACCTATTGCCAGCATAGAGCCAAAATTCCTCCCTCTGCAAGCAATTTGGGTTGAATCAGCAGCAAGATGAACTTCAGGTTTCTACCACTTAGCGGTCAGCTAACTACCCAGTTCCAGGATCAAGCTGATTCTCTGGTTTTCCAATTTCCACAATGTAGCCTGCAACATGCCTCATATAATTTTTTTCACCTTTGGATTTAGATAAATGTTTTAAGCAGTAAATCAGTAACTTTTATCGGTCCAATAATATGAAATACCTTAGGATGATTAGAGTATATTAGATCGGTGCCACATTACTGAAGTACTTATAAGCAACCTTCCTCTGCCTTCTTGCAACGGTATATTAATCAATTCGATGCAGGTTTTAATCAATTCGATGCAGGTTTTAATAGATTAACATATTCTATGCTTAGGTCTCCCATAATGTATCAATTTTGTTTTGCTATCTTAATGCTTACATAATAGCCGGAACATACTGATACTCAAATTTGGGACCTTGAAGAGATAGTGATGGAACAAATAGCCTTCCTATGATATGCAAACTCAAGGGACGTATAGACTGATTTCTAGTGTCTCCACAAGCGAGTTAGTTGAATTAGCCTAAAGTTGCACATAAGTAGTCCATGGCAAGTAGGTCTATAAATCCATCCAACTAACATATCAAAAGTCTCTCAAGACTTGTGTATGTATAAAAGGATGTAAAATAGTAACAAGAATAACTACAACATAATGCAGTTCCCATCTTCAGTGATGCGTTAAGCAGATGTATCAACTACTAACTGTCCAATGCTGAAACTTATTGTCTCACACCACATCCCTCCCCTTAGAAGTTTTGTATACAAGCTCTATTCTTCACTCCCTATATTATTAGTAATACACATTAGAATTTATCTTTATGATCATTAAATCCCAGTCTAACGGAGAGCCGCTGGACCTCAAAACCAAATCAACTATACACTCTAAGGACCTATCAGATTCAACCCCATCTGACGGATGTTGAAAAAGATATGACTCCCATCAAACAGTTGTTTTTCAGTTGTTGTTTTTAATGTTTCAAAGTCAGTCATATTAATATTGGAAACTAATATTATTACATATTGGGTACACCCTACCATGTTATATGGTACACCATACCGAAGCGATCCGAAATGAGCCTACCCCCTAGCGTATCGAATTATAGATAGCCGCGATCTGCGTTCCCGATCCTCGGTCCCGTACCGGAGCGTACCGCGATCTATGTGACATTGAGCTTGATAGTCAAGCTTTATACTCCCTGCTGAAGTCATCCATTGAAAAGAGGATGCTTGGAGAATAGGATCAAGAAGATGTGCCCTTGACCATTCCAAGTGATAAAGAATCTGATGAAGATGCTAACACCACTGAAGACTCCTCTTTCAACCACCATCGCCTAAGACTCAACAGATCAGAGAACTGAATAATCAGGTTCTCCTTCTCAGCTGAGACTGATAAGCTGAAGAGTGATAAGGAGGTTGATGAAGCTGAAGTGGCAGCCTTGAAGGCACAACCATGATTACCCAACATCCATCAACTAACTGTAAAAATCAGAGGGAATACTCAAAATGTATTTATCAGATTCAACTAACTATGAAGATTTACAAGACATTAAATAGAAAAGACTAATATAAAACCCTAACTATTAAACGGGTCTAAACAAGTGGGCCGAGCCAATAGGCCTTATTAGCTAACACCTCCTCTCAAACTCGCAATGCTACAGCAATAAACATTGAGAGTTTGTCAAACACAAAATAAACTAAAACTAAAAAACAAACAAAAAGTGGATGGTCCAAGAGTGCAAACGCGGTGCAAACTCATAACAGAGCAACATAATTACGGTGATGAACGAGTGCAGAACAGGCAGACAAAGCATATTCAGTAGAGAGGTCCGAACAGAGGTAGACGAAGAGCAAATTCAGGCGAATACATTTGAAAATACATTTAAAACCCAATTCAATAATATATTTGCATCAAATAATATATAACTCAAATAAAAATATTTAAGGTTAAATTTGAAAACTAAATACTTCAAAAGTCAACAGTGGATAATAATTATGATACTGATGGAGTATTTGATTTGATAATTTTGAATAAAGCTTCTGCCTCGTTTGACAATTTTGTTTGTTTGTTTAGTCTTATTTATCATCAATTAGCTTAACCTAACACCCCTTACATAAATGATACCAACAACAATGAGAGATGACAAATCTAAAATCAAGGTTCTGATCAAGCATGTCCTTGCAAGATTATTACTTTATTACAAACCGTTCTCTCAAATATGTATCGACATATTTTCGAGAGCGGCGCAAAAACATAGGAAATCAAAGAAGCACACATTTTAGCACATACGCAGATGTATGTGTTAAAAGTTAAAACTTATAACTACTTATAACGAACCTGCCGTTGTGACTGTAAGCTTACACAACAACAATGTGAAAACATAAGATACCGAAAACAAACATTTTGACACATGGACACAAGCACCATCAACTTATTTTAAGTGACATCTTTTACCAGCAAGTTTCAAACCAAATGATCAATATCATTTTGGCGGTTAATGCAAGCTGGAGTAGGTGCACCATCATAGGCGCTACACTGACAAAGGTAAAAGAAAAAGACAAAATTCATTCACACGACATGTTTTGGTGTTGTGACGAGTCCATGGGAGGCATTTATGGCTTTGGTGGGGTGTCATTGGATGACGAGGGAATGTTGGTATTTAGAAGCTGCGTAATTCCCATTCGGATGTCTCTTCTCTTGCTCCACTCATGCAGCGAAAGGTGTAGTTTCTTGGATGCCACTAGGAACTCAACTGTTTGCATTGGTGTCAAAATGTATATCATACCCTTGAGGACATTCAACCTCATCTTGTCTGCTTCCATCAATACATTATACAAATCAAGAGCATGAGTGTCCATTGCTTTGTCCACCACTTCATCATAGCTCTGACTCGACTGCCCTACTTTTTTACAGTCATTTGCTAGCAACAACAGTGGCTCATCTGCTACCCTTTCCTACATACATATATCAAATTTCAATTCATAATTCGCACATGCAACGCGATTATAAGCTAGGCCATGGACTATGTATACTATAAGTAATTCCTATAGAGGGTGTTTGGGATTGTTTATTTATTTATGCTATTTATTTACTTATTGCTTCCAAACAGCTTATTTCACTCATTAATACAGAATATCATACACTAAGTTTGGATATCCCGAACACCATCAAAACTGTTAAGGGATACTCGAATGATTTTTTTTTTTTTTTTTCATTTACTTTTTACATTTCAGAACATATACTCCGCCCCAAAGAAACTATACAATATTTACATGTTTATCACAATATTTACATGTTTATCACAATTATCATTTGATAGAATGACAGTTTTATCTTATACTAAATAAATTTGAATGTTTTCTTTTACTTATGTCTAACTTTTTTTAATGTATAACCAACAGACCATGTAGGATCCGCCAAAAAGACATGTATTCGAAGACGTATTATGAACTCGTATAATATGCCTGTAAGGTTGCCATCCGGGAGGTGAGCTTATCCTCGTCCTTCACAGTTTTAGCATGAAGAGCATCTATTCCTTCAAGCTGAGAGCCTGATATTTCTCCTAAATTTCCATGTCTAACTCCTTCAAGAAACTCAGTAAAATGCGCATTTAGCTGTGACCCACATAGAGCGTACACAAGCCTTATGAACAACGAAGGCCTGCAACCACCAATCCAAAGAAACGAGTTCTCAAAGGTGCTTCCCCATGTTGGAGCAATGAAAGAAGGCCCATCATGTTTGGCTAGTTGAGCTCGAGCCTCATTGTAGTTTTCAAAGTGAGTGATAACTTTTTTGGTCATGAGTTGGAGGTACTCAATATCAGTTGGGTATTTGGTGAGTGCTTGGAGTAATTCTTCGAGATCGAGCCTCTGTTGAGCCACCCAGTTTTGGTAGCAACATTGGGATTGTTGGTGTTTCATTTGTTTAGCCATTTGGTAATTTATTTCACATGGTCATTTAGGAAAGACTCTTGACTCACACATACACTGAATAGTTTAAAAAGGGTGAGTGGATATATATATACGGGCAAATTGTTTAAAAAGTCATCGAAGTTGGCACCTTTTCTTTTTCTGGGCATCAAACTTTTTTTTTTTCCCCCTAAAGTAGCCCTAAACTTACCTGTTTTTCCTATTGTAACACAAAATCACACTTACAGTGTAATTAACTTTCTTAATCACACTAATCTCGTTTTTAACTGAGTTTGTGAATCTTGGGCTGGTTTTGAACAAAAATTCTTACTTGAAGGATGTATTCTAAAGTTTTTACAAGCCTTATTTACTTTCCTTCAGCGAAAAAGGAAATGCACTGAAAAATGCCAAATATGAATATTCATATGGGCACACAGATTTCTTGTAATGACTAGTTATAGCTAAAACGTAGCAGAAAAATTGTTGTTGTGTGTCTACAAATATCTTTGTATTCTAGACAAAATAATCAAATACATAAAAGTTAGAAAATCTATTGCTACTACGAGTATCTTACACATAGGTCTCAGGTTCAAGAGTGGGCATCGATCACTTGCTCTTGGCCGGGACATTGTGATTTACTTCTATCATATTGACCGTGTGACTGCTTGGTGAGGCTGATTAAAGGTCGTGTTTAGCTGTATTGGAGTAGCATATTGCTATCTTTATAAATTATTGATCTAAGCAAGTTTAGTTCGTTATATTATTCCCTTTCGTATGATGAAAATTTAGTTCCTTTAATTTAAAAGTGTATTAAAAGCCGGTTTGGTGAAAGCAGCAAATGTCGCAATTTTGATAAAATTTAGCAAATGGTCCCAAACAAGGTGGTATGATGGATAAGTGTTTAGTATTGACTTTTGGATTCTTTGAAAACGACAAATGGGGTGACGAATGATGATATGATTGAGGACAAAAGTAATGAGGCTTGAATGAAAGCATGCCAAATTTTAAGATTGTGTTTAGTTGGTGAAAAATAGCTTTGAAAAAAAAAATTAGAAAAAAAAAGCAACTAATTTAGTCACAAATCTTACCAAAGAAAAAAAATTCTTAAAAAACTGAAAAGTTCAATTTTTTAAATTTTAACTAAACTTGCAAGAACAAACAAGTCACACATTTCCACATCTTTCTTTGCACTTTTCTTAGTTCTCTTGCACTTTTCACTTTTTCTAAAATATCATCTAAATGCGTTTTCAAATTTCTAACATTTTACTAAAAAAAAAAAGAAAAAAAATCCTTTTTTTATTTCTAGGAAATGCAACATACAAAATTAATAAAATCACCCTTAGTTTCGTTAATGGAGTAAATTTATTAAAAGCGGCCACGTCTTTCCAATTAGGGTAGCTAGAGCCTTGCTGTTTGCTAACAATATAACATCAACATTTAGTCAAAACTGGTAAACGAAAAGTATCCCTGTTCAAGCTACCCGAGGAGATCGATTTTTTTTTAACTCCAATGTATGGAGCCTAGTATTCTGTGGTCATTTCTAGACTCTTCCCTAACCTTTGAGCCTTGTTCATATTAAGCCAAATAAATTATGTTGTATTCAAAGACATATCACATATTTTGTATCTTCTTTGATGCATTCTTCCCCTGTTTATCCCCGTCCGTCCTACAATCCCTTGCTAATCGTCATGAACCAGTAACATCTTAGTTCAGTGTCCGATCCCTTGGACGACAGTCTTGCATGAACTCACCTAGCTAAGTGCCTCTCATCTATGAACGCAGCATATGCAGTTGCATGAACTCACTTAGGTGCCTCTCATTTACGAACGCAGTATATGCAATCTTGCAATTTATGCGAAAACTAAACAAACTATTTTTATAGACGTCATCATCTCCTAGTAAATTTATAAAAGCCAAAAGTAATATGAGGCAAAGGCAAATCGAAAAAGCACTCCTCTATGGGTTTTCCTAATTTGATGATTGGACCAACACAGAAGATTCTTGCCATGATAAGGAATGTTGTTTTCAAGTTGTTAAAAGTCTTGGTACTCTTCATTTGGTTTTTGAGGCCGATTCAAGTTGTTACAACTTTTATGAAGATTAAATCAGTTTATATATTTATTTATTTATTGCCCAAAAAACTAAAAGGTTATGAAAAAAGTATGCGTATCTACTAAAAATAGAAAGTTTATGGAAGTGAGTTCCAGAAAGAGGTCAAAAGGCTGACATACAAATTGGCAACTTGAGGCTGGGGGGATGTATGCAAATTAGCTGCTCTCCAGCTACTACTATTTTGGACATATACACAAAGACCGTGTAACAAAATATTCTAAATGTGACATTATTTGACTGGTAAGTGAATGAAGATTTTGGCATAAAGCTATGGATTTTTGTTGGGATATGATTCAAATAAAAAATTAACCGAACTTACCAGAACTTATCAAGACTGTCCACCAACTTGTTATGGATTTTTTGGGTTATCTTTATTAATCGAAGGTGTATATAATTATCCGAAACGATATGAAAATATGAAATCATGAGCTTTGTAAACTAACTGTAACAAAAGTACATGATAGTTCGAAAGAAGATGTAGAAGCAGGATTGGATATGTGGATAACCCATTGAATAACTTAAGGCAACCACCTATCTACAACGTGAACTCTAAGGATAAAATGTGGTTTGTGTCTCAAATGCTTATGATTCTATGCTTCTGTTACCTCATGAACCTTCATATCGTGAATTCTGTCTTTTTTTAAGTGAACTAAGTATGGATATCGGTGCAAATGGTACTTTTCTTTAAAGATAGTAATAGAATGAAATTTTTATCGTATGAATATATGTTACAGGGAATAAGTTCAGATATTAAGCTTGCACCTTAAATTTTATTTTGTACATGGCATGCTATAAATTTGTATTCTTTCATTCAGAGCTGGGCCTGATTAAAGGGGAGGAGATAAAACCTAGTTCTACCAAATCTTGTGTTCGGACTTCGCAGCTACACGTTTTGAACTTCGTGAGGGTTCGAGGTATAAAAACATTTGAACTATTTGATCCTATAATCATAAACTTCTATAGGAAAGATATGTAAAAAACATTCAGTGAGAACTTTACCAGTTGGCAGCACAGCAGACAGTTTTCCTCCATCTGCAAGCATTTCAAGTTGAATCAGCAGCAAGACAACCACTTTCAGGATTCTAACACCTAGCCATCAGCTCTCTACCCATTAACGGCATCAAGCTGGTTCACTGGTTCTCAACAATGTAGCCTGCAACATGCCTCATGTAATTTAGTTCACCCTTGGTTGAGATGTATGTTTTTTGCAGTGACTTGTATTGGTCCAATAATGTAAATATAAAATACCTTGAGATGCTTAGACTAGTGCAGTATCACTGCAGTACTTACAAACAACCAGCTTCTTGCAAATGTATATTAATTAATCCTTTGCAGGTGCTAACAGTTTAACAGATTTTATTGCAGGGTAACATATCGATTCTGTTTTGCTTTCTTAACGTTTTAACAATAACAGAAGAAACTGATATACAAATCTGGGACCATGAAGAGAGAACCATTGAACACAAACCTTCCAATGATATCTGCAACTCAAGGGATGTATGGACTGATACGTGCTTTATCCACAAACACAGAAACTGATTTTACCAATACACATGACTAGTCATGGAGGGTTTTTGGAGAAATAGCTCATGGGCTCAATCCCAACTCCTGGCTAAAGGTCACTGAAGAGGAACAAGTGCTCATTGTTTGGTGCTAGGTTGTTGGGGAAGAGTCAGTCAGCACCCAAAACACGGGGTCAGGTTCCCTGCCAATTAAACCTTTTGGAGAGTCCATGAGTCCATGACACGTACTACTATTAATCTAAATCCAAGTCACATTGAAGAATCTCAAGACTTGAGCAACATATGAACAATGTGACCAACTGGGCATTTATCAAGTGTGTCCATACTCCCATCAACCAAAATATTTGGGTTCAAACCTAGTCAGAGGTTTGTGCATCTGTGAGTTACATGTCATGCATACAAAACATATGAAGGATTTGAAGTGTAACCAAAAGAAATGCAAATCTTACAGTTACCATCATTCGGGTTTATGTTCATGCAGAACAATAACTTACTGATTAATTCACTTTGCAGCATACTAGCATACATACTACATGTATTGTCTTGTATCAAGTCCCTTAAGAGTGTTCTACGCAAACTCAATCCTTCACTTTCTAGTGATACTACACAAATACAATATAATCCATTAAGCATCTGGAACATCTTTCAGAAAAAAAAAAACAGAGAGGAAACAGAACAAGGAAATCAATAGATCTCCAAAAAGGTCTGAAATTCGTATTCCGTAATTTGCTGGCTCCATGAGACAAATGGGGTGGCCTGCGAAGTCCAGCGTTCTCCCACGAGGTCACCAAAGGTGGCTTGGGTGGGAAAGATGCTATTACTCTTCATAAATCTGAGAAATAAAAGAAAACACTATTAACTTTACTAGCCAAATCATACAAACTGGATTCGCTACAACACTAACTACTTCAGAAATATTGGATGTTCCTTGTTCCTTTTGAATATTGCTCTCGTCTATAGAGCCTATATATGGACTGTGGTATGTTCCACACCATTGTGATTAAACCACTTTTTGTTGGTAATATGTTATCATCCTAATAAATTCTCATCAATAAATAGATATAAATGAAACTATAAAGATTCAGAATAAGAGAATATGTAAAGTAATGTCAGTAGGTTAGGACTTTATGTATACATTAAACGTCCAAATTCATCCACTTCTCTAACCTTTGCCAGCAACAAGTTACTTGTTCAATGTTGGCATCGAATTTAATCAAGAATCATAAGTCTTTGGAAGTCGAAGGACCAATAGTGTTAGATAGAAAGTTTGTAACCGAATAAGTTAGTTATATGGCAGTTACAAAGTTAGTTATGTTAGTTATACCCTTTTCGAAAAGTCACAATGGTTCACCACAATGGTTCGAACCCTATATATATATATATATATATATATATATATATATATATATATATATATATATGTATATATATATATATATATATATATATATGTGTATATATATATATATATATATATATATATATATATATATATATATATATATATATATATATATATATATATGTATGTACATGTACGTTTGTGTGTGTGGTAAATAATAATAAAAAGTGTGTTTTTTATGTAAACAAAACCCACCCTCTCTGTTGTTATACCGAGTCCCCGCACATCAGATTGTGCATACTCTTATTGTTTCATTATACATGTTCATCATGATTGATCCAAGATCCGCAAATACTTGTGCAAAAGTGGTATCAGAGATACATGGTTACAATGGATCGATCATTTGCAGTCCAAGGAAGATATCGCTTTGAAGAAGAAGAAGACCCAAAAACAGAGCATGAAGATGATCATGGACACGTTACAGTTTTGGGCAGAAAAGAAAGAAGGATGTTGCAAGAAGAGAAGTTACAAAAGAAAGATGTCTTATGCAGATGGCAAGAAAAAGACACGGTGAAAAGATGTACATAGGAATGGTGAAGTTTACTATGAGGGAACACAAGAGATCAAGGCAAGGAAAGCCAGATGTGGCGGCAGGGAATGGCAGAGGTGCTGCAGACATTCATGGACCACAAGCTGATGCAAAGACAAGTGTTGAAATAGGGGAAAAACTTAGAAGCACCGGAAAATGTACAAGGATGATGACCAAGAAGATTATCATGGAACAAATAAAGGCAACACATGAAAGAAAGAACAAGTAACAAGGCGATTGATAGGAAGCCGATGCATACATATTCTAGAAGAAAGAAATCAAATGGAAAGAGAGAAGAATCTGGAAGAGAAATCAACCATTGATTTGACTGAAAATCAATCCCTGATTTTCAGTTGTCTATTCCCTGATCTCCAGCAATCTACTTACCATATTTCAGTATTTGCATTTACTTTTCTTAGCTATAAAATAAGGGCAGAAGGTAGAAACTAATCATCAATCATTTGTATTTCAATTTGAGTCCTCTTCATAGGGACTAGTTGATTTCTTTGGAGTTCTTTGTTCAGATTGTTCTTCAATAAATCATTCCTATCCTTCCTTTTTCATATGTTTAGTTAGCCTTGTTCTAACATTTGGTTTCAGAGCAGTCTGATCCAGAATGGTGAACACCAGAAACTCAACTTCTCACAACGAACCACCAAACCACACCCACACTGCTTCACCTGCACAAAATCCCGACAACCTCGCACAACAGTTGTCTTCCATTGCTTCCAAACTCAATGCTCTTGATGCCCTTGCTGCTGATGTAGTAGTTCTTAAGGCACAAACAGGCCCGAATGGGTCCATTAGGGGTAAGTCAAAAGAAACCACCTTTGGATCTCGTCACGGGGATGATGATTCAGAAAGTAATGGTTGGTACCATAACTCGACAAGGAGACCATTCACCAAGATGGAATTTCCCAAGTTTGAGGGAGGTGACCCTCGTGGTTGGATCCTAAAAGCGGAAAAATATTTTCGCTATTATCAAACCCCTGATGAAGCAAAGGTGGAAATTGCTTCCATGTACCTAGAAGGTGATGCACTCGATCTCTTTGCATGGATCAGTGCTGAGCATAATCATCTTTATTGGGAAGAATTGGTGAAAATTCTGCATGAAAATTATGGTCCAGCAGAATTCCAAAATCCAGATGAACATCTTTGCAACATCAAGCAAACGGGCACAGTACAAGAATATAGACAAGAATTTGCAAAAAGAGTCGCACGAGTTCACGACTGGCCCGATCATTGTCTTTTGGGAGTCTTTCTTAGTGGTCTGAAGGAAGAATTGAAAGTCGATGTTCGAATTCACAAGCCAAGGAATGTTTTCAAGGCTGTGAGTTTGGCACTAGAGTTTGAAGCCAAGTCTCGACCCACTAGCACCCCTAGAGTACCCAATGCATTCAGTTACAACAAACTGAATTCTTCCTCAACTTCTTATCGTGACCAGCGCAACCCACATGCCACATCTCAAAATACATCATCATCAGTGCAGTCTAAGAATTGGGATAACGAACGACAAAATCGTCGTGATAAGGGGCTGTGTTTTAGGTGCAATGAGAAATTTGCACCAGGACATAGATGCAAAGCATCCACTTTCTCGTTGCTGGAAATTGCAGACGATAGTGAACAACTAAGTGAAAGAGAAGCGGATGTTGATAGGAATGAGTATGATGAAGATACAAATCAGCAAAACATGGCTAAAATATCTTTTCACGCCATTCTTGGAAAGACTTCGGGCACAACTATGAAGGTTCAGGGTACCCTTGAGAACAAGAAAGTATTGATACTCATCGATAGTGGTTCAACTCACAATTTCATCTTAGCATCATTGGTGAAACAATTGGGTTTGGGGGTGACTACGGTTCCTGCCTTCGGAGTTCAGATTGGGAACGGACAAATAATTCAATGCAATCAAATTTGTCGTGACCTTATTGTAAAGTTACCGGGGTTGGAAATTACAGAAGACTACTTTCCATTTTCAATTGGAGGAGCTGATCTTGTTTTGGGAATCAAATGGCTAGCATCACTGAACACGGTACAAGCCAATTGGAATGAAATGTTCATGATTTTTTATGTGAATGGGAAGAAATACAAGTTGCAAGGAGTGCCATCAGTCGCTACTAAAACAGATGTGTCTCTTCAATCTTACTCAACCCTTCCTGCCACCACTTTAGAAGCACCACAAACACAAGCTGTGATACCAGGTATTCAAACACTTTTATCAGCTTATCAAGATGTTTTTGCAGACGTTAACACCCTCCCTCCTAATAGAGCACACACCCATTCAATAACCTTGCTGCCCAATTCAACCCCACCCAATATCAGACCTTACCGTTATCCTTATAACCAAAAAACAGAAATTGAAACACAAGTCAATACACTATTAGCTTGTGGGTTCATTCGACCTAGTACTAAGCCCCTTTGCTAGTCCAGTTTTGTTGGTTAAGAAAAAAGATGGGACATGGAGATTCTGTGTTGATTACAGAAAATTAAACCAACAAACGATCCCTGATAAATACCCTATCCCCAACATAGACGAACTCCTTGATGAACTTCATGGGGCTACCATCTTTTCTAAGATTGATCTCAAATCTGGATACCACCAGATTTTAATGAACCCATCTGACATACATAAAACAGCCTTTCGAACCCACTCTGGACACTATGAATTCATTGTCATGCCTTTCAGCTTAACCAACGCCCCATCAACCTTTCAATCAGCCATGAATGACATGTTTCGGCCTCACCTTCGCAAATTCATCTTGGTATTTTTTGATGATATCTTGGTTTATAGTGCAAACATAGAAGATCATGTACAACATCTAAAAATTGCTTTGGATCTCTTGCGCGCTAATAACTTCTTTGCCAACTCAAAAAAATGTGTATTTGGACAGCAACAACTACAGTTTTTAGGGCACGTGGTATCTCAAAAGGGGTAGTTGTTGATCCTGAAAAGGTACAAGCTGTATTGGGTTGGCCGTTACCTCGTGATGCAAAAGAGTTGCGTGGTTTTCTTGGGTTGACGGGGTATTACCGTCGATTTGTAAAGGGGTATGGCTTGATTGCAAAACCATTGACTGATATGACAAAGAAGAATGGGTTTTTGTGGAGCTTGGAAGCCGAATCAGCTTTTAATAAATTGAAGTCAGCCCTTACAACAGTCCCGGTTTTGCAGTTGCCAAATTTTCATGAACCCTTCACGGTTGAGTGTGATGCTTCTTCGGCTGGAGTAGGAGCTATTTTACTACAGTCGGGGCACCCCATTGCATTTTTTAGTAAAGGTTTATCGTTCTCTAGTCGATTAAAATCGACTTATGATAGGGAACTACTGGCTTTGGTTTTGGCGTTGCAAAAATGGAGACACTATCTATTGGGCAAGCATTTTTATGTGAAGACAGATCACTGCAGTCTAAGGCACTTGCTTGCTCAACGAGTTACGACTAGTGAGCAACAACGCCTTCTCATGAAGTTATTTCCTTTTGACTTCACCATTATTTATAAATCTGGGAAAGAAAATCAAGGAGTTGATGCTCTTTCCAGAAGGCCGCAACATGCTGATTTTATGGCTCTTGTGCTTCCGGTTAATATAGATTTTTTTAACCTCCACGAAGCCTTGTTAAACGACCCGTATACAAAGAATATCATCACCTCTATAAGACAAGACCCAACAACTCATCCTGAGTTCTCTGTAAGTGACAATAAGTTGTTTTATCACAACCGTCTTGTTATTCCGGACGACTCATCATTCCGAAGAAAACTTATGTCCGAGTGCCATGATTCATTAACAGGAGGCCATGGAGGCTATCTTAAAACACTTAAGCACCTTACCGAAAAATTTTTCTGGCCACAAATGAAGAGGGATGTGAAAACTCATGTACAAAATTGCATGGTGTGTCAACAAAACAAGTACCAGACCTTAGCTCCGGCCGGCTTACTTCAACCTCTACCAATCCCTGATCGTGTTTGGGAAGATATATCCCTTGATTTCATCGTTGGGTTGCCCAAATCAAGAGTTGTCGACACGATTTTAGTTGTGGTGGACAGATTGAGTAAATATAGCCATTTCTTACCTTTGGCTCATCCCTTTACGGCAAAATCAGTGGCTGCTCTCTTTTGTAAAGAGATTGTTCGTTTGCATGGTATGCCTCGTTCCATCCTTTCTGATAGAGATGTGATCTTTTTAAGCAACTTTTGGCAGGAGTTGTTCCGTTTGAGTCAAACACGCCTTCGTATGGGCACCGCTTATCACCCACAATCGGATGGTCAAACTGAGGTGGTTAACTGTTGCTTGGAAGCTTACCTACGATGCTTTGCTCATGAGCGACCATCTACTTGGAGCAAATTTTTGGCATGGGCAGAATACTCTTTCAACACAGGGTATCACACCTCTAGTGAAACGACACCATTTAAAGCCATGTATGGTCGTGACCCGCCTGCACTTAATCCTTATGTTAAAGGTGAGACACTGAATGCGAACTTAGAGGACCAGTTAATGACTCGAGATGATGCACTTCAACTTCTACGTTCCAACCTACTTAAAGCACAATCTCGTATGAAAGCTCAATCCAATTCTAAGCGACGAGAATTATCATTCGAAGTTGGGGATGTCGTTCTTCTTAGAATTCAACGATTCCGCCAACGCTCACTATCTAAACGAAAGTTCGAGAAGCTTTCTCCACGTTACTTTGGACCGTATGATGTTGTTCATAGAGTGGGACCTGTAGCATATGAACTAGCACTACCAGAAGACTCCAAAGTTCACCCTATTTTTCATGTTTCTCTGCTGCGTCCCGCACACGGTCAGTTGGTTTCCCAACCTCCTGCCTCCTTGCCCATCACTGCTGACTGGGAGCAGATTCTTGTTCCTGACAAGATTCTAACACACCGCTGGATACCCGGGTCCAATACCTTGGAATTGCTGGTGTAATGGCAAAACCGACCTTTTGAAGAAGCCACTTGGGAAGATTATGATTTACTTTCTGGACAATTCTCATAGTTTTGCCTTGAGGACAAGGCAAGTTTCCATGAGGGGAGTACTGATAGGAAGCTGATGCATACATATTCTAGAAGAAAGAAATCAAATGGAAAGAGAGAAGAATCTGGAAGAGAAATCAACCATTGATTTGACTGAAAATCAATCCCTGATTTTCAGTTGTCTATTCCCTGATCTCCAGCAATCTACTTACCATATTTTAGTATTTGCATTTACTTTTCTTAGCTATAAAATAAGGGCAGAAGGTAGAAACTAATCATCAATCATTTGTATTTCAATTTGAGTCCTCTTCATAGGGACTAGTTGATTTCTTTGGAGTTCTTTGTTCAGATTCTGCATTGTTCTTTAATAAATCATTCCTATCCTTCCTTTTTCATATGTTCAGTTAGCCTTGTTCTAACAGCGATCAATTACAGAAGATGCAAAGGAGGAACGAGACTGCAAATCAACGTTGAACAAGAACAGAGTGAAGATTATGATGTCTTGATTAGGGGAGTGAATGTTGGCATCGAATTTAATCAAGAATCATAAGTATTTGAAAGTCGAAGGACCAATAGTGTTAGATAGAAAGTTTGTAATCGAATAAGTTAGTTATATGGCGGTTACAAAGTTAGTTATTTATACCCTTTTCGAAAAGTCACAATGGTTCACCACAATGGTTCGAACCCTATATATATATATATATATATGTATGTACAAGTACGTTTGTGTGTGTGGTAAATAATAATAAAAAGTGTGTTTTTTCTGTAAACAAAACCCACCCTCTCTGTTGTTATACCGAGTCCCTGAATATTAGATTGTGCATACTCTTATTGTTTCATTATACATGTTTATCATGATTGATCCAAGATCCGCAAATACCTATGTATACATTAAACGTCCAAATTCATCAACTTCTCTAACCTTTGCCAGCAACAAGTTACTTGTTCAATACCCGTGAACTCCATATAAATAGTCAGTGTGATTCCATTTGCAGATAGTTTCATCATTACCACTACTTTAATGTGATTTCACAGCCTTCAGCAAGTCCATGGTATTATATAATCTCATAAATAAACTAAATATCATCACAATTAGCACATACGCAGATTAACTAATAAAACAAGCACTTCATAACACGAAAAGTGTATGTGTGCGTGCGGGTGGGTGTGCTCAGATATACATGCATGCATGTGTGATAGTGTGCAATAAAAAGGATAATAACAAGGATAAGTGTTGGTGATTTTAGTGTCAACAACTATTTTAGTTAATTGCGATTTACTAGAGACTAGTGGAAAACATATTAACTCGGATACGAGTTAAGAAAGTGTGAAGTGCACACTCATTGAGCTAATATGTTTTCGCGAAAAACCCAACCGACATGTCTGTTGGTGAAGGGTTGTGACCCTTCAGTTTTAACCGAAAATAACTGGTTTAATTGCCATCTAACTGTTACATATGTCTGTTATTTAACAGACATATCTGGTCTCGTAAGAACATACAAATTCACACAATTCTCTTTGTCTTGCTTTGTTCTCTTGTGCGTAGAAACAAAGTGTTCTTCTCGAATTATTCCGATAAGGATTTCGTGATACCCAAACACCAATAGAGTCGAAATACTTTATACGAAAAGTGAACCTACACGATTCGTGAAGATATCCAAGATTATCATCACCCTAAACCTAATTTCTAACAATAAGGAATCTATAAAGCCATAACACGAAAAGCAAGCATGCAAGCATACAAAGCTATAGACAAAATACCATCATAAGATCTTAGGAGAATAAAGGCATAAAGACATAAAAGCATACAACGCATGAGAACACATAATATAGAATATAAGGAGTGCATAAGAGACAAAAGGTGACATAAGAATAAACATAAAAGCATAAAAACATAAACGCAAACGGGCAAAGGCACATAAAAAAATAAATGCTACCATATATCAAACACATTGTTAAAACTTAGGTCATAAAAACACTAGATCAATCAAAATGTGAGGTCAATATTGTTTGATTACATACAATAGTTACTCACATAAAAAATTTAAAAAGATCCTACGGATTACGTGAACTCACATAATGTTTCTATTCAACAAACACATGCATCATCAGCTGAAATAAACACGAAATCGTAATAAATAACATCGAAAAAAATAACAAATAAGAAGCAGTGAGAAATGTAACAAATTATTAATAATAAAGAACTCAATATCGTTAATTTTATACAAACTGTTTTGGATAACGTGAATAAGGTTAAGGATAAGGTTGTTTTGGATGATTTGGAGCAAAGGCATGATACACCTGCTTCTGATTCGGCCTCTAATGTTTTAAAACAGCCTAGTGTGGAGCAATTGATTGCTAATGCGCATCAGAACTTTGATGAAGCAATGAATAAAATTGACAATGATATTGCTAAGATGGATTCATCTTCTGATGTGAACAATTCGAGTGGTATTGGGCTCCAATTTAAGTCGAATGGTACTAAAGTTTATTCAGAAAATACTCCTCCGTTGAGTTTTGATGTGGCTATGCAATCCCAGATGTATGGTACTAATCATTGTGTTACTTCTGATCCTAATGCACCCAAGGTTGTTACTACTAGTGGTAATGGAGTTAATTCGGTTTCTTACGCGGGTGTTGCTTCTAATGAATCCCAGAAACACGTGTCTAATTTTCGGAGGCTAGAATGCAGCAAAAAGAAGGATGATGTTAACCTTTCAGTCCCAATGAAAGTGGTGGAAGAGGTGAACATGAGGTTTGAGAATACACTCTACGGATACTTCCTTGTTCAACGCCTTGCTTTCCCTGTTGTTGACTATTATGTTCGCAATACGTGGGCTAAGTATGGTTTACAAAAGGTTATGATGAACGCTAAGGGATTCTTCTTCTTCAAGTTTAATTCGAAAAAAGGCGTTGATGATGTTCTTGATAATGGTCCTTGGTTGATTCGTAATGTTCCTATTATTCTTAAACCATGGACATTGAACACCAACTTGCTTAAAGAGGATTTGACTAACATTCCGGTGTGGGTTAAATTTCATGATGTTCCTTTAGCTATGTTTTCTGATGACGGGCTCAGTCTTCTTGCTACATTGATTGGTACGCCCAAGAGGTTAGATGCTTTTACTAGTCAAATGTGCAAAGAATCTTGGGGCCGTAGTAGTTTTTCTAGGTGTATGATTGAAGTGATGTCGGATGAGGTTCTTAGGGACAGCCTCACTGTCGAGATTCCTTTACTTGATGGTACGGGTTCGACTATTGAGAAGATCCGTGTTGAATATGAATGGAAACCGCCTAGATGTGAGAAATGTCGGGTATTTGGACATACTTTGGTGGATTGTCCTAAGGTTGTGATTCCGACTGCTCAACCTCATAAGAATGTAAGTGATGGCTTTCAGACTGTTAACAATAAGAAGAAGGGAAAGCAAGTTGGGCCGAATCCGGGTCGAGGAGGTTCTACTAAACCTGTGGTGGGCAAGCATTTTGAATATCGGCCCAAAAAGCCTCCTCCTGAACCCAAGATAGTAAATGTCGGTAAGAAGATGGCTTCTAATGTGGCTAGTACGAATGGAACCAGGATCACTACATCTAATCAGTTTGATGCTCTTAATAAGGACGATACAGATGTGGATACTGGTCGTACAATGGAGGTTAATGAGGATGAGTTGATTAAGACTGGTTCTACATCACATGTACCGCTTGTGAGTGATTCAATGGGAACAATGGATGTTGGTTCTACTCCCATAGTTGAGAAAATTGGTAAGCTTGAAAAACTACTTATTGATGGGAAAGCTACTCTTGTGGATGATGATGGTCAACCTATTCCGTCTACCTCTTCTACTAAGAGAGCTAACCCTTTTTCTAAAGTGGAAGAGATTGAGGTGTCTGATTCTAAAGATGAGGTTGTTGCTAACCCATTTGATGAGTCTGCTAATATATTTGGTGGTGGCCAAGAGTTTGAAGATGAGTATGATGACTATGACTTCGATGACTATGCGAAACATGTTCGGGATCTTCCTGGGAATTTGGATGCCTTTAATGCCATGTATGGCACAAAGTTTCAAGGTCCTAGGAAATAATCTTATTTCGTTGTGTCATATGTTATCATTTGAGTAGTGGTTTGTTTTCTTGTTTAGAAAATAGGAAGTATCTTGTTATGTAAGCTCTATGCCTATGTAACGGGCTGATATATGGGATTTCACTCATATACATTGTACTTAAACATTTATTTGGTTAATATATTTACCAGGGTGCAGGATTACTCCCCTTTACCCAAAAAACTGTTTGTCTAAGAAAAATATAAAAAATTGGGCAAGGAAAGCTAAAATTAGTTTAATGATGAGGAATGTGATAAGTTATAAATAAACGTGAAATGTATAAAACTTTGCCCCAAAATTAAGCCATATGGACTCAAATAGTAATATTTTGGCCTAAATTAGTGACGCTTGATTGATACAAATTTGATTGGGCCTAAATATTTATGTTTAACAAATAATAATGATATGTGCTCGTCGTAATGTTTTTAAATGAAATTTATGACATATACTTAGGGTGTGTTTGGTTTAGGGGTATGGAAATGAAGTATTCACCTTTCAATACAGTTGTTTAGTTTATGAGTTTAGTTTTGCGAGAATGGGTATGAAACCCACAACCTCCATCGGTGAAAGTTATCACAACTAGTTCATATTAATACCCCGGAACCGAAAGTTATCTCCGCTTTGGTTTGTGAATACCTGTTTTCAGTGACGGAAGTTGTCGGTTTTCTGAACACCCCTTGAATGGCCTATAAACAATAGGTCCTGGTTATTATTAGTTGCAAGTGCCATTCACTAAGGGAGTTGATTTGCACACTCTCATGATTGATTGACACACTTTAAAGTAGAGTGTCTTGACATTTATACCCTCACATTACCTTTATTCATTTTTACTCTCTAAGGGTATAAATGTCAAAACACTCTATTTTAAAGTGTGCTAATCAATTAAGGGAGTGTGCAAATCATTTCTCATTCACTAAGGGTGTTCAAAAACCCAACAACCTTCGTCGATGAAAACAAGTATTCACAAACCAAAGCTTAATCACGATGTTTCTTTTTCGTTTGCCGCTATTGAGATTGTTGTTCGTGATTGTAATGGCTTTTTATTTCAATGTTCGGGCAAAAATGTGTCATAGTGAATTGGTTCTTTACGATCAACTCATATCCTTGCTGCTAGGAAACGGATGTAATCATGCTATTATTGAATTTGATTCATGTCGGTGATTTCTCTTCCTTATATAGAAAATGTGCCACCTTGGTCATTAGCACCTTTGGTTTCAGATGTTTTATTGGACTTCTCGTGCATGTAAGTTTGTGGTACATTATAAGCAATAGCTGCTCTTGTTTCTAGTTAATATTTTATTTGGGATGGTAAGTTTCTCTATGAAATTACCTCCATAGAGAAGGGTTATTCTGATAGAATCACTAATTGCCCATAAGTCTAATTCTCATTAATTCAAAAGTATAAATATAATATAATATAATGGCTTGGAAAGTAAGCAAGCATAATGGACCAAAGCCTAAAGTAAACTAATAACAAATATGTGCTTAATTCATAATACATGGATCGACTAATACACCCCCGCAATTTGAGCGGGAGGCCTTCGAACGTTCAAACTGAAGCGAAAATCAAGAAATAGCGCAGTAGGGAACCCTTTAATAAAAATATCCGCATAATTAAACTGTGATTGAACATGGAGAACACGAACTTGGCCCGATGCAACATAATCACAGAAAAAGTGAATATCAGTCTTAATATGTTTGGTAGGTGTTGCACATGATTAGTAGACAAATATATTGCACTAACATTATCATAATAAACCAATGTGGCGGTAAATAAAGGAGCGTGAAGCTCACGTAAAAGATTACGCACCCAAGCTGTCTTAGCAACCACATTAGCAACACCTCTATATTCAGCTTCAGCACTAGATCGAAACAAGGTAACCTGTCGCATGGCAAACCATGACAATAAGTTATCACTAAGAAAAACACAATAACCCGAGATAGATTGACGAGTAACTAGACAACGAGCCCAATCAGCATTAGTATAAGCAGTAAGATGAGATGTAGATGATACATGAAACTGAAGGCTATGATCAATAATATTGCGCACATAGCGTAAAATACGCTTTAAAGCAGCTAAATGTGGTTCTCGTGGATCATGCAAGTGTATATATGCTAACATGTGTATTCATTTACTCCAAATGGTCCAACTCCTATCTATTGGACGGACCCAGTTCCTCTCGCCCAGCCGCTAATCCCCTATGTATATTTACCAGCCTAACAGTCACCTATGCACTACTATGGAGCACCTGCTATGTATCCCGCTCCAGTTTCTTATGCTACTACTCCTTCACAGGTATTTCATACCATGACTCCTCATGATCCAGGCTAGAATATGAACACGGGAGCATCCTCACATCTTGCGGGCAACACAAGTATACTCACAACCCTTAGCAATCAAAGCATGTATCCGTCTATATTTGTTGGCAATGGCCAATTTATACCCATCACCAATATGTGACATAACTCTTTGTTGACACCTCATTAACCTTTGTATTTAAATAACATCCTTGTAACTCCAAATATAATTAAAGCTTAATTTGTGTTCGTAAATTTACAAAAGACAATGATGTTTCTGTTGAATTTGACGCCATTAATTTTTCTGTAAAGGATTAAATCAGACGTGCCAGCTTCTCCTCCGTTGTGATAGCAACGGAGACTTTTATCTTGTTACCCACCAACCATCATCCACGCCTCGGACATCCCAATGACGACGTGCTTCTGATTTGGTGTCGCGTCGTTTAATAAATTGCAATAGTTCTTAAGAGTCGAACTTATGTCATGCTTGTCAGTTATGCAAACCTATTAAGCTTCCTTTTTACAGTTTAATGGCTTGGAAAGTAAGCAAGCATGATAGAATTAGTAATTCCCCATAAGTCTAATTCGTAATTCTCATTAATTCAAAAGTATAAATACAATATAATAGCTTGGAAATTAAACAAACATAATAGGCCAAAGCTTAAAATAAACTAATAACAAATATGGGCTTAATCCATAGGACATGGATCGACTAATAGATTCTATGTGAAGTGTTTTTAGCTTTTGTTTTAACGTAAATTGATGTTAAAAGATAATTAAATAAAGAAAAATGATTGTTGTGCCTACAAATGTACCTAATGATTTGATTGGTTAATTTAGAAAATGATTTGTGAGAATTTGAAGAGAGAAAGTACATAATACAATTGTACAAGTGATTTATGCATTAGGCATGTATTTAGGCTTGATTAGTAGGTCTAAATATCATTACTCTTAAAGAAATAAAGAAAATAGGGGACATGTGATCGAGAGTAGTGTTTTGGGCTTCATGGGAATCATGCTTTGACCATGAGGAGCTTAGACGGCAGCATACGTGCAAGGCCGGCTAAACCAAAGCTACAGCACGTACATCGGTGGTTCAAAGATGCCTTTTTTATATAATCCAAATTTCATTCCTTATATTTACACAAACTCAATCTCACTTTCCATGATATTGGTATTCTCTCTATAATATTTTGTTACTTATATTTGTCCAATTTGAAATTTGACAAGAGTTGTTGTAACATAGAAAAACAACCTCCTTTTTTTTTCGAAGGGCTAAGATTGCTTTATGGTGATTTTGGTGAAAAGATTAACACGAACTTATGAATTATACACGGTGAGATGAGACTGTGACCTATATTACTTGTACTGAAAGTTTACTAAATAAAGATCAAATATTAACCACATCAAAATTAGGTTTTATGGGCAAAGAGTAGAAAAGTTTAGCGGTTAGGGGTTATCAACATCATGATCATGATAGTACGTACAAAATCCTACGATCTTATAGCTAAAAACTTGACGAGTTTAGATAAGATTGCTAAGCAAGTGATATGATGTTACAAATGTGTATATAGTTCTAGGTTAGTGGTTATCAAGAATCATTGTAACTTTGACTTTATAAAAGAATTTATAGACATGTGACTTCATATGATTGTGGTGAACTATTAATCCAACACAGTATCAAATTTAGCCGGAAGATAGATTTATCTAAAAAATAATCTTTGATCGCCTTCGTTTTAGCATGCTACTGAGTAATATAGAACTTTCATAAAAGACCATATATGTTGTTTTTGTCTGATAGGAAACTAATCTTCGCGAATTTAATAAATTACGAGTACTAATTAAGTGTACTTTTCTTTTTCCGCGTTAGCAATATGCACCATGCACATAACATGTGAAGAAAACTATCTTATAGGATCTTGATCTTGTTGACCGTTGTAATACTAACTTGGTTTCAACTATTTCCAACATATCAGATGAAACAAAAGCCAAAAAACAAAATGGTATGTTGCTGTTTTGCTAAAACACGTAGCCGGCAGATTGCCTGAAAAGGCCCTATGAAACACACGGTGTACAATAAAAAAAACACATAAATTTTTGTCTAAATTCTTGACTTAGCCAATTTTCCAACACATATACAGCCAACACACTTCCAAATATGTCACCTTGATTAAAATGCATGTATATATAAATATTCATCTCACCATGCCTAATTAATTCTAACATTCAATATACCCTGATTCTCTCGTGTGTTTACTCTAATGCCTCGTATATCCATGTTGTCGTTCGTGATCATTTTCATGTTAATATGCTGTGCAACTTTGTTAGATGCAAGAAAGCTCTTAAACATGGAGAATGTAGATAGTTTGGTCCATGGTGTCGTTAATGAAGTTGATACTAATGCGCGCACATCACACCTAAGTGAACGGCAATTTGTTCTTCACCTAGCCCGTATTGACAGGATTTTGCAGTCAGTCCCTAGTCCTGGTGTGGGTCATTAGCCGAGTATGAAACCCAACTTTACACGCTAGAAGATCTCAAAACCATATTTGAAAGATGAATTTTTGTCGTTTATTCTTGGTAAATTTCAGGTTGATTCTTTTTTAAACTAGGTACATTTTTGGGTTAGCAAGAAGTGATACTTTTTATTTGTCATATATTATTATTACAGTATTATTTTGTAACTAAGAGATAGGAATATTCTTTGATTGGATTTTATTACTTGTGAATTATGATGTTTATTGAGCTATTTTCATTTTTGCATCCGAATAACTGAATGTAACGTGTAAGCTCTTTATGGATCTATAACTTTGGGCCGTATTAGGCCGAACAGTTTGGACCATCGTATTTACAGTTTCTAAAAGAACTTTAAGGCCAGGAAATCAGAGGCTACTTTGTAGGTTTTAGATCAATTTTAGCAGCTTTTTTAATCAAGAATTTTGATCCTTGTAACCTCTGTTGTAAAAATCGGTCCAGGCGGCCGATTAATCCACGCATAATCGCTGATCGCTCACTAAGCGCCTTGATTTATCATAATTGGCCTATTTAATCGGTTTGGTCAAAGATCGCTTAAAAATCGATCGACAAACCGATTAATTGGACAAAATCGGTCTAATCGGATTAATCGGATAAAATAGCATAAAATTGGTCAACAAAATCGCTTAAAAATCAGACAAAATCACTTAAAAATTGGTCCACAAACCGATTAATCGGATAAAATCGGTCAAAGATCTCTTAAAAATGGTCAACAAACCGAGTAATGTCTATGTTTGACTTTGAACTTTGAAGAATTATGTATTATGTTTATATTTGAACACTTGAAATATTTGAACTTTGATGTACTATGCGTATCTCATACATATAATATAATATAAAATCTAAAATTATAATTTTAAACATAAAAATTCCAATCCGATTAATCTTCGCCTAACCGATTAATCGCTAGGCCTTTCCCGACCGCTTCATTAGCACCTAGCGATTTTTACAACCTTGCTTGTAACATTACGCAGGGATGTCGCGGATCCAGGTGGCGTAATAATGATATCGGTTTGAAAAGACTATCCGCGCAGTTCTTGTAAAAGGTTAATCAAAACGACTAAGTACACCCTTTAGATTAAAGTTCGATCAACTTGGTAACATTTGAATTACACGGCAAGTTCTGACCAAGCCACCTAAATCCATGGCATTTCCACACGATTTAACGAGGATCAAATGTCCAAATTTGTTTAGAAATTGATCCCGAACATACAATTTAGCGTGTATGCACATATGGGTATTTTAACCACCAAAACGATTTTATAAATATAAAAGATATAAATGGTTAAAAAATGTAACATCTGATGAGCTAAATATAAGACTTTGTTTACCATAAACATGAAATTGCATAGGCGCGCGAATTACGAATGACGCGTCAACCTTAAAGCACATGTATGCACGTATGGTACACAATGTTTATACAAACATGCAGGTTATCTTTTATAAATTTTACTCTCTTTATAATCCTGGTCCAGAAGTTGGGCAGATGGTCCAGACTCGTATATTTACTGTGGCATATGAACACTTTCGATCAAACAAAAAAGAGCACGTTTTGTAAAATATTAAATTTTTGGCGATCGATTTGTTGAAATGTCATACTCGATCGACTTGATGGATTTCTTATGTATGCAAAGTATAGATACAATACAGAAACAAAAGAAGTATCTGTAGAGCTCTATTCGTATTTTTCGTTGGTAATTATGAATATTAATTCGATCGATGTGATAAGACTTTGATTAACTCTTTCCTACAAATTATCGACGTTTGAGAAAAAGCTTATCAATATCGTCTTTGATAAAAGAAAACTTATACTTTGAAGCTTGTATTTGTAGATGTTTTAATATATTTTGATATAAAAACCACAAGATAGTTTAATTTATGTTTTTCCTTAAAAAAAACAAAAAAAACAAAACTTATGGGGTCGTCAAAAACGCATCTAAGCCAAATACTTATGGCCCTTAGGCGTATAATTATCATTTACTATTTGTTAATCAAATCAAATAATTGTGTTTGTACATATGATAACATGGTACTGTACGAAAATGCCACCTTTCTAATGGAGAAAAAACATATAACGTGGTTGTCCCATCTTCTAGGCTTCCAATGATATTGAACATAGAAAAAGACTTTTTTCGATAAATCTTTATTTATAAATTAAGTTATGTACACCAAGGCTGTCAAGATCGCGATCTCACTCGTTTTTGTCTTTGCAAGATCGAGATTGTAAGATAGGATCGAGACCCTGCGATCTTACAAATTTGTCATATTTTGTAAATAAAGGATAAACGAGTTAAACTGTTTTATATTTCTACTCAACATCAAAGATAAATTCATATAATATCCTTTTGAAAATGATGTGAATGAGCATTAGACATCCGATATGATATGTCGTGCAATCCATATTACACATATCATAATCAATAAGAAAGATTGCTTACATTTAATTTTAATTAACTGTTAAATGGCAAGCGTAAACTTTAACTAATAATAAGGTATACATAATGCTCGTCTGGTTAATGAGGAGATGAATGGTACTGTGGAGAATGTACCAGCTGATAAAAGAATGATTGTTGAGTAGTATGTTCGAACAAGCAACAACCCTTTATTGAAATAACAAACCAATATGTTGTCTTGATAGATGATTTTAATAGAATGCCTGATGTAAGTCTACTTTAGCAGAAGGAGCAAGATCTTGTTGATAAGCTTGTTAACAATAAAAGGATACCTACCATTGAAGAAGCAAAGATATGGCCGCTCGGAATGTTTGAGATCTACAAGGAACGATGGGAAGCTAAATGGAACACTGGGTGCCCTATTTTAGGAAGGTGGACATGATAAAACACTCGAATTTCAAAAATAAATGTTGAAGTGAATTGGTGAATTGGTGAATTGGTCTTTGTTGTTTGTTTGTATTGTTGATTGTATGTCGTTCTTTGAGTAGCATGTTGTATGTCTAGTGTTAGCTCCAATTTCATTTGTTGTGGTATGTCACTAGCAATGAGTTGGATGCTTATCATGTTTCTGGTTTTTGAGATAATATATTTTCACCGTTGCATAAAAAAAATAAGGTATACATAAAAATCAAGATCCAAAAATAATTACGAAATTACATGTTGGCTGTTAAAATACAAGATCTTCAATCAAGTGATGAGATGAAAAGAAGTCTTCAATAGTTATCTCATAAAATTTGATTAGGGGTAAATGAGACATCAGCACTTATTGACTTATTGCTACTTGTCTATTTTCTTTGAGCTTAAGCAAAAATATGGGCTAAAAGCCTAAAAGATTAGAAAAAAATAAAATAGATTTGAGCCTAGGTAAAATCGGGTCGACACGCGATCTTACGATCTTATGACTGATCCTACGATCTTACTTACGATCCTACCTCATATGCGATCCTATGACGATCCTACACGGTTTTAGCTAGTGAACACATAAACTCGTACGATCCTACGAGTTTACACGCGATATTGACAGCCTTCATGTATACCATTAAATGATTTAGTTGAACAAAGGCGATAAGAAAATCATGAACAGTAGCAGATGATCATCTAAAACGAAGTTTCTGAAACAAAACCAAACAGGTAAACGAATGTGGTTTTTCTTATTCAGGTTATTCAGATGTATGCGGCCTCACCAGGTTAATCCGGGGATCATTTTCGGCCATTTCCTCGTCTTCCCCAAATGTACACACCTAGTGAGGTTTGAACCCTTGACCTCTTGTTTTTTGCCCTTCCTTCACCCTAAATGTACATACTTAGTGATGTTTGAAACCTTTACCTCTTGTTTGAAAGTCAAGAAACTTATCACTAGGCCATTTGGTGGTGGTTATGTCTGAAACAAAACACATATATTGAAATAAAGCCATCACCACTTAGAGATTACGCACCAAAATAAGTTAAAGCCCTAATAATCGGGCTTTTTAGTGTATTTTGTAAATAAACACTTAGTTTGTATTAAACTATGATTGCTTTTAATATTATAAAACTTGTATTGGTTGTGGGTTGTATCGGTAGAGTTAGATTGGTAGAATAGTGTGAATGAGAGGAATGATGGTTATTTCGTTCCACCAACGGTATGTTTAGTGTAGAGTAGTATGGAGCTTTTTGAGGCGGTGAGTAGTAAGCCATGAGCATTTTGATTTTTAGTGGTCATTTGGCAAAAAAAGTTATTGATGTGGCTATTTTTTAGGAAGGCTAATTCTTCAATGCTTGTTTAAAAAGCGGTAAGTTGTGGCTATTTTTTCACGACTATTATTCACAGCTACTGCTTACTAACACTACTAATTTTAACAAATACACCCTAATTATTCCTCCAACCAAGCTTTATCTATGGCCTATAAATGGAAGGCTCCATGGGTGCCAAAATCATCCTAACTCATTCAAAGCACTAGCAAAAGTCTATTCATGTTGTGTGAGAATCAGAGAGTTTGCGTAATATCTCCTAACTACAAGAGGTACCAAAGTGCTTTGTCTTTGTAATTAGAGAGAATGTTTAACTCATAGTTTTTATCATAGTTAAATGTATCTTTTATGCCCGTGGTTTTTACCCTGTTGGGGTTTTTCACGTTGAATTCGTGTGTCATTTTGTATCGTATTTGTTAGTGCAAATATGAAGATATTTAAAATAAATGATATCTTATGTTTAAATGATAACAAATATTTAACTTGTAATATATAACGTAAAATGCGTAAGTTACTCGTAACAATAATGGGACAATTTATCCATACCTCCCCCCCCCCTCCCCACCCAAAAAAAACACCAATGGCAACCCCCCCCCCCCCCCCCCCCCCCCCGGTTTGTTTTTTTATTTTTATTTATTTTTGTTAAAAAAAATTCTAATAATGTTTTCGTTATAAAACTGTGTTATACTGTCAAATACAATGAGCCAGGGGGTAAGGGTGTTAAAAAGTGGAGTAGGGGGTATGGATAACACAACCCAAAAATAAATCGTCAAAAACATATATTTCTCAACACTTCTTGTCTTCGACGTCTCGAGTCTTCTCGTGCTTAACCGAGGTTCGAATATGTTGCATTATGATCAAAATATCTAACAGACCATTGAGCATATTTAAAATATATTTTAGAGTTAAGTATTTACAATTTCAATAATTCTCTTTTAGAACCATGTTTTACATTTCATACAACATATGTACATGAATTTACAAACTAGTCTAATAATCAAAGTTACATTTATTTCATATACATTGTATCAAAACACTTTCATCATTTTATTGATCGCTTACATCATATTATAAAATGCATCCTAAACACTTGCACCAATTTTGTTAAAACTCATTAAGTAATTTATAAAACTAAATTTGACAACTAGCAAGAATCTTCCCATTTGGGAATTGATTCAGATCTTTGAAATATGGATTAACCATACTTGTAATAATCCAAAATAAAAGAGGAAGGCATCAAATGTGTTTTTGCATTAAACCTTTCATAATTCATTTTTAGCCATTGATTCTTTAATACTTTAGGAGGCATCAAACATACTTTCCCTAGTTAATTATCTCAGTTAACTAAAAAGAGTGTTGAATGACAATTCAAACAGCTAGAACTTTAAATCAAATTTACCTACCTACGGATCCTGCAGAGTGGATGGATCCCGCTAGGATCCTTGGATCCATCGGGGTCTAATCTTCTTTGGTTTGCCTATTTAAACAAACCTTTTGGCCTCCATTCAAACCAAGGTTTTGCAATGCAATGTTAGGCATTCTCAATTCTTCAAAACCCTCACTAACCCTTTATCATAATGCTTATAACTCTCATTTATTGAAAGCAAATTAGCATGAGAAGACCACTAAAACAAGCTTAGAGCTTTTGTTATCTTCATCCATTGAAAGCATACTAGCATGTGAAGATCCACCAAAAAAAGCTTAAAGCTCTTGTCATCTTCATTCATTGAAAGCTTCTTATCAAGAGAAGATCAACCATATCAAGCTCAGAGTTCTTGATGTCTAGATTAGTTATTCAAATCTATTGGACAACCATGCCTTGTATCACCATTACAACACCATGTATCACCAACCATATTCGAAACTAGAGGTTAGATAGGTTTGTGTTTAGCCCTTAAAACACAAAGGTTATAGGTTTATTGTGTTTAAACCATAAAACACAACGGGTTTAGTTTTACCCGAAGAAGAACTCGATATCTAGTTTAATATCGTTAAACTTGCAGGCGACGTTGTAAGGTTTTCTCCGCCAAGAAGGGAGTTTGTTGAACTAGTGAAGAAACTAGGGGTGAGCACAAAAACCGATAAACCGAAACTGAAAAAACCAAAAAATCCGAACCGAAAAAGCCGCCCTAAATGACAAACCGATGGGAGTGGTTGTGACTTTTATAGTACTGTTTATTATCTACAAACCCAAATTTGATTATCTTTGTAAAATTACAAACCTTTGAAATTTAGTTTGAAGCCTCTAAATAGTAAAAGACTGAAAGGAGATAAAAACTAAGTTTCGGTGAAATTTAATCTTCTTTTCTGGTTTTTAGACTTGCATTTATATATTAGATTCTTGTTAGGTTGTTTCGTAATTTGTATAATTGTTTTGGATTGTTGGATATTACTAATCTTGTTCTTAGTTTAAATAATGTTGTTTGAAAACTTGGAATTGTAAATGTTATATAAGATGAAAACTTGTTTGTTGCTATGTAAGAAAAAAACCGAATCTAAAACGATTCCATGTCAAAACCGAATCCGAATCCAAACAGATTGTCGTTTTTAAAAACCGAAATATACCGTTCAGTTTTTTGTTTTAACATAAACCCGCCCCACTCCGTCTCATGCTCACCCCTAGAAGAAACTCTAGAGTAGGAAACTTGGGGAGTGCAGTAGGACGAAGAGAAGTCTCGTGTCGAACTACTATAAATCATCATGTTTGGTTTAATATCTCATATACTTATTGTCTTGCATTGTGTTGATAAGTTTTCTTTCAACATCCCTATTATTAACGTTGTAGAATTATTATTGTCAATTATCATAATGCATCATACTTAATTGATCACAGGGTACCCACGCGTTGCAGCGGCGGGTACCCTGAAATAAAAAATTTCGATGAATAATGTATTTTAGTTTATTATGTTTTTTTTAACAATAAATTTATGGATATTAAGAATTTCATATAGCCCGTGCCCATTCGAGCTCGAACCCGTTGGCCCGTGTCTGCTCGGGCTCGAGCCCGTTTGGTCCGCGCCCATTCGGGCTCAAGCCCATTTGGCCCATTGCCCGTTCGGGCTTGAATATTTGTATAATGTGCTTTATTATTTGTAGTAGTGAATTTTAATGCAGGAATTGTGTTTAATTTGGTTGTACAATATGCTTGATAATTTGTATTTCTTATGTAAGGGATGTTTTAATAACTGTATTAATTGTATTTATTGACCAGTTAAATAATTGACTACATTAAAAAGCATTAATGTGGTGTTTTGTTGTACACTATGTTTCTTGTCTTGTATGTCTGAAAATTATGTGCATTAAAGTGTTGTAAACTATGTTTATTTTTTTGTAAGTAGTAGTCATTATAGTCTTTAATAGCATTAATGTTGTAAGTCTGAAAATTACATCATGCTTATTTTGTTGTACACTATGCTTATTTTGTTGTAAATCTGAAAATTGGTTGCACCTATTGTACATTGTGCTTAAATGGTTGTAATTTTTGGTGAATGGGTGTTTTTAATAGCATTAATGTTGTTTGATAGAATTTTGGTCTTAAAATGACACCACGCTTTATTTTGTTGTACAATATGCTTACTTTGTTGTAATTCTGAAAATTTGGTGCATTAAAGTGTTGTAAATCATGCTTAATTTCTTGTACGTCTTAAAATTAAAAGTGATGTGCCTTCGTGTATTATAAGTAGTATAGATTTTATACAAACAGTTAAGTTTTTTTTAAAAAGAATGCACAATATTTCATATTTTAGTTGCGGTTTTGCTTTAATCTGAAGTAACTCTTCTCAACAATTTGCACGTAAGAGGTGAGATCAATACAAAACACATCTAATCTAAAGAACAAATAATAAGATCTCAACCATTCATTTTCTTTTCATCCAATGGATGAGATGAAAACAAAAATTAACAAAGGAAGGGTAAAAATGTAATTCTATAAAACCCACTTTCCACCCTTTTTTAAAAAACAACACATCTTGCAAACGGTAAATCTTCAAGCTACAAAAAATACACCATCGTGACGAGAAAAAAATCATCTTTCTATTGATATGCACTTTTATATACTTTCGACGAACTTTTTTTTCAAAATTTTCGTTCAGAAAAATCCCACGGGATTCGTATAAAAATCCCACGGAATTCGTAAAAAAATCCCACGGGATTCGTATAAAAATCCCACGGGATTCGTACAAAATCCCACGGGATTCGTAAAAAGACGAACTCTTTTTTTTCAAAATTTCCGTCCAGAAAAATCCCACGAGATTCGTAAAAAAATCCCACGGGATTCATAAAAAAATCCCATGGGATTCGTAAAAAAATCCCACGGGATTCGTAAAAAGAAAAATCCCACGGGATTTGTTTATTTTAATCTAAACCGTTGGATGAAAGAAAGATGGATGGTTGAGATCTTGTTATTTGTTCTTTAGATAAATGTTGTTTCGTATTGAACTTTTCTCAAAAAGTATTAGAGTAGTCATTTACGTGATCCAATGTTTTTCATCTTTAAAATGAATGTCATAACTTTTTATTGTTTACTGCTATTTTGACGTGGAATCTATTGAGTATGAGCGAAAGTCAATTCAAAAAGCAGAGAAAGTCAGATAAAATCTAACAAAGATTATATGCAACACAATTGTCACGTTACTATGACGTGCCATTTTAAATTAATAGTGCTAATACGTGCACGAAAATAAATTAATCAAACATAATTAATTATATTCACAACTTCACATAACATTTCATCCACAAACACGCGTTTCATGACATACACATCATGTCATTATCGAACTCGTCATGTTTGTCTATAAATGATTGTTTTATCATAACTCGAGTGATTTAGATGGCAATAAAAGATGTAAAAATCAGTTTATATTTCTTGCAAATAGCCATTTTTGTAAATTTTAAGAAAAACTATAGATGTCATATTTATGGCATAAATCGAAGACTACCAAGAAGTACGGGTGTCTTTAGTCGACGAGAAATACCTCATTTTTCTTAAAAACTTTTCATTAAAAAAAAAAAAAAAAAAAAAAAAAAAAAAAAAAAACTCTCAAATTTTTTCTAGAAATTTTTCTAAAATAATGAAAATCTCGTATCTCAAATTTTAACTAAAAAACTGAAAAGTCCAATTTCCCTTTCTCTACTTTTCTCTCTCACTAAAAAATGAAAAATGTAACATCATCTAAGATTTTCCAAATTCATAACTCTCTTCTAAAGAATAAAAACAATTCAATTCTCAAAAAAACCAAAAATGAAAATATGAGAAAATTTCTCAGCAACTAAACGCAACCTAAACAATTTGTTTATGACTCCTTATCTAATAAGTTTTTATGAAAGATCAAGATTCGTTAATCGTTAAACGACGAATAGTTTACAAACAATTAACGGATTTGGTAAACATGCGTTTAGCTTAACATATATATATATATATTTTTTTTAAATACTAAGAAAAACACGGAAATCATATCTATTGCATAAATCAAGGAGACTACCGACACGTACCAGAGTGGCAAAACTAATATACATAAGTACAAATGACGAATACTTTTCTAAGAAAAGAACACGCAGATCAGTTAACTGTTAAAGAGTTGACGGATTTAGGAAAGGTACATCTTCCTCAAGTAACATATTTTGACACAGTAAGGAAAATGAAGATAGTCATATCTATTGCATAAATCAAAAACTACCAAGAAGCCAACAAGTACCAAAAAAGCTAGATAATTTCTTTATAATTCCATGATGTATATGGCAAAACTAATATACAAGAGTACAACGACTAATAGTGTTCAAGAACGACACAGTTTAGAGATGCGTTAACTGTTAAACAAGGTACAGTTAACGGATCTAGAAAACATACATGTCGCTTAAGTACTAATTCATCATGTGCAATAAATTTAGCTACTTCGCTATTGTATTAACAAAATTTGAATAGCACTTTAACACAGATTTAAAGCTGATGTTTCAACTTCATACCTGTTTGTCTCACAACATCAATTGTAACCATGTGGACCATGTTGCTCCGGTGATCCTAATCTACTTTAATACCTGCGGGGCCTATCTGATTGATGATCAAACCAAATAAACCTGACACTGAATGACGGTTTTACCCACCATGAACCCCGGAACCACCATGAAACCTACCGCCGGTGTTCTTCCATGTGTCAAGAACGCCTCTTCGTTTACACTTTCCATAAACACTTCAGAAAACCGACTTCCTTTTGCCACCTGGAAAACAGTTGCCTCTTCGGGACCAAACGAGAATGCAAGACAATGTAAAAGCCAAACCCTTTTTGCCACATCCAAAAATGAATCGAAGAAAGCCGTTTCTGGGAATTTTCGTGCATTTATGAGGTTTCTTTGGTTCAAATTCCCGAATAACGAGGATTCCATTTTCGGATGAACGAGTTTCAAGTACTTGGCCCTGCAGAATTCGGCGAACATTGAAGTTGGTTTCCATGCTATGTATTCCCTTGCTTTCAAAGACTTCAGTTCCATGAATTTATCGAAGAAGAACTGTCGCCGTTTTTCATTCTGCGCCATAGACTTTGAGGAATCCCGAAATTCAGGGAGATTGAAACCATCAAACATTTCTCTACAAACAAAAGACTCAAAAGCATAACATATATGTGTTGCGTCCCAGTAAACAATATCTGGATGAATCGAATCCGCAGCAGCATCTAAATCCCAGTTAGCAGATTCCATTTCACTTATCATGAACTTAACCAAACTTCGGATAGATCTTGTGGCTTGCTTCACATATGAAATAAAATTGGTCGCGGTTAACGACCCAAGACTTAAATTCTCATGAGATGACATTGACGATAACGAGCCGCTTGAATTCAATCTTTTCTCAATAGACTTATTTTCTCGCCTCAAATCTTCTAATTTCTCTTTTAGGAATATGATCTCTGATTCTTTCAGCTTGTTCTGGCTGTCAAGTTTCTTCGCTGATATCTCGTAAGTTTTTATGAGATTCTTTTGTTCTAGAATTTCTGCCGACAGTAGGGTGGTTTCAGGAGATGAGTCATCGATGTGTTTTTTCAAGAAAGACTGTTTTAACTCGGTCAAACTTCTGAATTCTGAGATTATGCTCTTATCAGCAGCCCAGATACCGTCTTCATCATAAGGAAACTCACAGTGCTGCATCTGAGCATATGTAGCTTTGACCGATGATATGGTAGCAAAAAGTTTGGCAAGAAAGGCATCCAATACCGCTCTTTCTCGAAGCTTTTCATCTTCATCGTTGAAGAACACAGGCTGACGACTCTCACCAATCGGTTTATCATGGTTGACTTTCTCTCGAGTCTTTGTTTTCTGAAACTTATTGCCTTTTGCAGCCCCTGTCACAGCTTGAATATTCAGCACCTTGGCAAAAGTACGAGCCAATCTACTCTTATTCGAATGCTTAGCTGAATCCATCTGAAAAATATTACAATAAAAATAAACTTGAAATGACTAACGCTTTTGAAAAGTATTGTTTCAGGTGCAAAATGGAGAAAAATAGGAGCAGATAGCTGGATATTAAAGAAAGCAACAATGACTTGATTTTAATTGCCTTCGCTGTCATGACTCATTATTATTAGTTCATAATTGAATTTAAAAATAAAGAAGACCACGATATTTTATTATATACAACCCAAGAATATTTCTACCTACCTAAATTGAGAATTTCCCTAAATAAAACTTCCCTAACGACCTAAGATTAACAGCTAAATTAGTTATAAACTTAAACATAAGATAAAAGTAATTAAATAACCGATAATTATTAACATCTACAGTGCTAAAGGACGACAGTGAACTTTTTACCTTTTGACCGAAACATAAGGAATAAAGATTGGACGAGAGGACCGTTGCAATCATTACCATTAATTTTACTTTAAAAGTGAGATATAGGAGATCAAAGTTAAGGCCAACGGTCATTTTGCACTCCATGAAAAAGCGTATTATGAAAAGCAGAATAATAGAACCTTTAGTAGGAGGGAATACTATGATTCATTGATTCTCTTTGTCTTTCACCTAAAGTGAAATGGCAATCAAGGAGTTGCCAGCTTTTTGAGCCTACATGGCAAAAAAGGATGCAATTTGAAACTAATATGACCCGCACCTTTGGGAATAAAATTAAGGGATATTATAAAGTTAGGTATCAAGATCCACTCCACCACCGTTTTACTTAAAATGACAAATTTGTTAGTGACAAAGTTCAAAGCAAATATTCTTTGTTTCCTACCATTAATGAAAAGGAGGCGGCGATCGATAGAAACTATACATATGTAGTTGACTTTAATCATACAACAAGCAATCTAAACATAAATTATACGACCTAGTGAGACATATTACCGAACCTTCAATGCAAAAATGCGCGATAAGCCATGATCTTAACTAAATCACCAAAACATGTTAAAACACGTACCAAACTAGCAATAATTTCTGTTTCAAATAATAAAACTACCAATAGTTCAATGTAATTTGGGTGATTACGCATATAGCATCAAAGTTGCAAACTTTACCTTTCTCTGTTGTATAAAAGGGTCAACTAGACAACCTTTTGTTTTATAGCTATAATGATCAGCCTAAAACCCAACATTAATATGATATTTCCTGGATTCCACGATAAGGTTGAAAGCCTAATCATACTTGTATCGAGTTATTCGGTGCATATTTCTACTTTAATTAGCTATCCTTGTACCTTCTCAATCTCTTCAAAGGCCAAACCTCCACCAAACGGATGTCGTAATCATGGTGAGGCTATTCAGAAAGGAATTATCTGCATGACTTATTTGATAAAGAGCCAACTAATACAATCAATTACCTCAGCAAAATCTAATTATTAAAAAAGACGAAGAAAATAAATAAATTATTTGCCCCAATTACACTTTTCTACAACAGGAAACGCGCAAAGGTAAAATCAAAGAGCAGTATCAAACACAAATTTACAAAAAAGTAGAAATTCCTAAAAAGTGACTCAAAAGATAACGACATGAACTCGTCCACATGCAAACCATATGGGCATTTCCCATCCACAAATAGTGTTTAAAAAAGGAATAATGGCATGTAACACCGACAACTTACGCAAGTTACTTATTTTTGTTAAAAATGCTTTGTCCACAACATCTTTTACTTTTACACAACAAAAATCTTCATATGTATATTATATGGATTAAGAAAGTGTAAGATTCAGGACATAAATCGGAAACAAATATGTTTGTTGCGTAACAAGTAAAACGTGTCGTCTGCACCCCCGTAATAAAGGTAATTGTAGTTCTACTGCACCATAGTATCCCCCCGTAATAAAGGTCATTGTAGTTCTAGTGCAACATAGTATCCTATATATATCCGACTTATTCAACGTACTTAAAGTGACGTGAGGCCATAAATGTGGAAACCAATTTGTTTGTTGTGCACAAAGTAAAACATGTCGACTACAAGTCACCTCACCTGTAAGAAAGGTCATTGTACTTCTAGCAACGTATTTTCCTAAATGGACCCGACTTATTCAACTTACTTAAAGTGACGTTAGGGCACAAATGTAGAAACAAATTCATTAGTTGCATACAAAGTAAAACTTATACACGTCACCTCTCATACTAAAGGTCATTCCACTTCTAAAGCAAACTACTTCCATAAACGTAACCAACCAAGGCAACATACCTATTTCTGCAAAGACGACAATCATCAAACTTCTAAACCCGACATTAAACTTGTAATTCTCAATTCTATCTTTTTCTACAACATAACAAAACCAAATTCTTTTACACTTACAAAAAGTTAATCACTTTTACATACTTTGCATATAAACAAAACATAAGCTAGGGACGGAACCTGACCCGGTGCATTCAAGGAAAACTAAACAAGACTAAGAGATACTTTTATTTTGGGCCGGGTGCATTTTAAGAAAAAACAAGGTCTTTTTACAAAAAAATAGCATTACGACGCATGAATCCATAGACGTCCCGGGACCCACCCTGACATAAGTTGAACGTACATTGCTATTACACGCATTTATCTAAAGACCAGGGTAAACAACACTTTTTGAAATCTTTCATGGGGGGTGTTTGTTTTGGCTTATACAACGGACTTATGGCTTATGTGGTTTTCGGCTTATGTTTTCATAAGCTAACTTTTTGTGGCTTATTTTGAAACTTTTCATATAAGCCAAAAAGTTTCAAAATAAGCCACAAAAAGTTTCAAAAAAAGCCACAAAAAATGAGCTTATGAAAACACAAGCCGAAAACCAAATAAGCCATAAGCCCATTGTATAAGCTGAAACAAAAAGTGACCCAAAAAAAAATTACCCATCAGAATAAAGTCAACAACAAAATTTACCTTTTTACCGTTGACTTTGACCAACTAAAAAATCCATCAAACCTTTTCTCTAAACCCTAATTCAAGAATCTTGAACATATAGCAAATCACAACACCATAATAAACTAAAAACCAAGCTGTAAACACATAAATATATATAAAATCAAATAAAAAGATTCTTGCACATTGAAAACGCGTATATGGGTACCTACCAAAAATGAGCAGAAGGAAGGAAGGTTCGTGAGTTGATCTTAAAAGGGTGATTTCATAAGGGTTTTAGGAATAAGAAAGAAAGATTCAAGCTTTTTTTTTAATGGCGGAATTTTTATTTTTATTTTTTATTATTGGAAAGGGGGTGTTGTAAAGGGAGCGTAGCTGAGGGTCATTTAAAAACTACAATCAAAGGAAGGAAAAAGGTCTCTTTAGGTTTGTTACACATTTCTGAATTGACTAATGTGCCCTTGATTTATGAAACTCTTTTTCCACTTCAATGCTATGGCCTATGGGTATGTTTTGCGCAATGGGCTGAGGCTGAAATTGGTGTTGAGGTTTGGGCTGGGGTTGGGGCTTTTATTATAAGCCGAAGTTGAAATTTGTATTTTTGTAGACTTATTTGGCAAATGTGCTGGGGTTAGGGCTTATTATTGCAAAATTACTAAAAAAGGTGTAATTAAATGAGTTTTATAGTATATGTTAGATATTTTTGTGGGTAAATATGTAATTTATGGTTCATAAGCCCAGAACTAAAGTTTTTAGCCCTTTTTATGGGGCTAAAGTTTTAAGCCCCTTTTAGGGGCTTATGATTTCATAAGCCCGCATGACAAACGAGACTTATTTTATAAACCTGCTTATTTTAGAAGCCCAAGCCCCATAAACCCCTCCCCAAACACACCCGGAAATGGGCTTATCGGGGCTAATAATGGTTTGAGATTTTAAAATATGGTAGTTTATAAAATAACATTTGTTTGTTATACAGGTTTATGGAGACTTTTATAAACCATAAGCCTCAATAAGTTCAAGACAATAGAAAAGGACTTATAGGGGCTTATAGCTAGTCAAATTACTTAAATATCTTTCAAAATATAATGAATTATCATGCAGAAGTTGAAAATATATGTGAATTTGATCTGATGTATTTTTATGCGATTTTACATTAATAAACTTCAGCTCCAACTAATTCATCAAATAGCTTTATAAAAAATCAACTTTCGTCTTGTAATATAAGCTTTAGTCCTAGCTCCAGCTCCATTGCGTCAAACATAGCGCTTTTATTTTTATTTTTTCTCTCTGACTTTTTAGTAATTAATCGACAGAATTTGTACTCGCCGCAACTAGGTCAAGTCATCATTCTTTATAAGATTAATGTGCCATTGTGCTACTATTTACAACTAGCAAATATTACTATTCTATTGCCGACGGTGCATTGATACACAAACTAATTATATCCGTTGGATCAAAGAACTTTTGATCTTGACCATTATAATTCATTAATTATCTTTCTTAACAAACTAGAGTTAAAAGTGGAACTAAATACACACATTCAAATAATGAAGTGAACTAATTTAAGCAACCTAACTGGAGAAGTAAAACATAGACTTTTTAATTCATCCATCATATTTCAATGTATTAAATTTAACATCTGATTTCTTCCATATTTACACGGGTGAACATGTCAAACAACGTATTCACTATCAAGGCAACCCGAAATGTGTTAACCAGCATCACCAATATATTTGTATGACCGACTAATACTGTTTCCCTTTTTTAAAACATGGCCATGACCGCAACGATACCCATTTGTTGCTTAATGAGGTGAATCGCACATCATAGAAAAGGAAACGTGAGGCAGATTTGGCGGGATGAAAATGGAACAATGTTATTGAAATTGAATGTTCAGGTGATGAGAGCATTTATATTGGGATGATGATATACTTAATGATGCTCCGGATGGAGATGACAAATAATGTGTGTGTGGTTACTGAAATCGAATAGAACTTAATATGTATTTTATGGATTTGCTATATCTTATCTCTATATTGGAAGCGGGGGTGGAAGATGTTTTGTATAGGGAAATATCAAGAGGAAGAAATGAAAAGTGTTGATGTATGCTCTTTTAAATATGTATATATAAAATATATTCGCAACAAGTTCCTCAATATTGTTTATAAATTATTTAATCGTTAGACCCGAGCAAAGCACGGGTATTGCACTAGTTGAACTTGAGGGGGAGGTTCGGGATCAAAAGTATAAAAGTAATCTTTTTCCGAAAAATTGACTTTACTACTTGAAGGATGTTTGAATCTAATATAAGTTAAACAAGAAACATATACTCTCTCCGTTTTAAAATTATAGTTCACATTTTTTTGAATGTTTCAAATAATTTTTCATTTTCTATTTTAAGTAAGATATAAATAATTTAGTGAGAGAATATTCTATTTGAGTTGTTGAGATTTATAGTGGTTTCATTTTTATTAAATTTTGTAATTATTGTCTTCTAACAATAATTTTGAGACGAAAAGAGTAATATTTTGTTGATGATAGTCACAAGTTTTTTAGCTAATCAGTCATTAATGAGCAGTTGTTTTGTGACCTTTTTTGCAAGGTGAAAGTGTTTTATATGGCTTTTTAATTGTATTATTTTATTTTTTTGGGAAAATCATAAAAAAAATGTTTTCCTAAAACGAAAACAAAAAGAAAATTATGCAACTAATTAAAAAAAGCCCTATGTTAGAAATACATTTGAACCGAAGACTTTGTTCGTTTTAACTTTTTCAATTATAAAAACTCAAAAGACTCATGTTTTTCAATTTGCTGAACAATATAAGACATGTGACAATTTCTATGTATCGGGTTGTATCTGTGGTTTGAGTTTTAATATATTTGCTTTTGCCTTTCAAAAAAAAAAAAAAAAAAAAGACATGTGACAATTTGTTTTTGATTATACTGCCTAGTATAATCCACTCGTATTTTTCAGTTTGCTGGGCAATATTAGACATGTGTAACAACCTGTTTTTGATTAATCTGGCTCGTATAATCTAATTTTCCAAATCAGTACACAATATAAATAATAGAAATGAGATAAATGAAAAAAAAATAAAAAAATACATTAATATTGATTATTATTTCTGTCAACATCAATCATGCATACTCAAAAAGCTAAAAATTGTGGACTAAGCTTTGCCCAAAATTTGATTTGGAGTACTTTTTAGTTTTTAGCACCATAAATAAAGGTTACTAAATGCCTCTTTATATTAATTAAAAAAAATAAATAAAAGTTGTGAGGGATGGTTTAGTAATTTTGGGGTGGGTGTGGTCACCGAAATATTCTTATATCTTGTTTGATTGGACCACTTGATGGTTGGGCCCCGAGTTATCTTGTCATGATGCGGCTATTTGGGCCCTATTTATACAAATTTCGGTGGAAATATCATAAGATAAAACAAGGGAGAATTGCATATATACCCACTAAAACTTAAAAATTTGCATATTTCCTCATAATATAAGTTTTTTTTTGCATGATATACAATGCCTTTTAAGCATGTTTTGGGTATATATGCAAATATGCAAGTTTTAGTGGGTATATATGCAATTGACCCATAAAACAAAATAAATATACTGCTTCCGCCCCGTAATTATAATTCAGTGTTAGACTTTAAAGTCTGTAAATATTTTTGTTTATATTATATAATACTTGATGAAAATTATAACAATAAAATACATTTAAAACTCAATTTACTCATATATTTTGTATAAATTAATGTATAACATAAATAAAAATATTTAATATCAAATTAAAAATTAAAATTTTTAAAAGTTAACACTGAACAATAATTATAACACAGAGGAGTAATATAATATATCCAATCAACTTTCCCACTTCTTTTCTTTGAAAATCACAATTTCCTTAAAAATATTGTAGTATATATTTAGAACGACAAAAAAGCTTTTAAAAAGTAGTTTAAATGGAATGTACATGGATGGATTTTTTTTCTAAATAATAGTCAAGCAAAGAAATTAACCGGGATTTAATATTTTCACGATGTTGTCGTTATTAGGTGGCTTAGATATCGTAGTCAAACCTCTTATCAAGCTATTTTTCAAAAATTAGTTTGATCAAATTATAATGTTTCAGTGCAAGTTGTCTTATAACAACTATTTATTCGATAATTATACAAAACATTCATGATGTATCTAGTTGTTCTTGTGTAGAAGTATTTGTTTTCGTTGATGACACCTTATCCAATAATCATTGTTATTAAATTTAACTCAAATACTCGGTTTCATCACGTCTTACAAAGTGGTCTAAAAGATAGAATTTATCAGATTCTAACAATTAACCCTTAGTAATTTACCCGGTTTGAATCTGTGTAACAGCAAAAATGCCAGAAACCTAAAAAAAAAAAAAAAAAGGAACACTTAAGCCACACCTCTTTATTTTCCGTTTCAACAATGACATTTATATTTTATATTTTAAGTTTTCTGATATTTCCAAACCATGATTATACAATTATATCTTCTTTAATGAAAATTAAATATAATATAAATTCGATCCATTAATCATGACCGCACTTTTGCTCATTTATCAAGTTAATATAATCCTACTTAGAATCAACGTATAGGGTAAGGATCCGGTGAGAACAAAACTTAAGATGAGAAGGATGAGAAATAACTATAACTAGGGCTGTAAACGAACTGAACGTTCATTGAACATTTCATGAACCGTTCGGTAAAAAGTTCGTTTATGTTCGTTTATTTATTAAATGAACGAACATGAACAATATTTTACGATCGTTTAGTTAAATAAACGAACATGAACAAAAGTCACGTCCGTTTATTTATGTCCGTGAACGTCCGATTATGCGTTCGTTAACGTTCGTTTATGTTCATTTATTTATTTATGTTTGTATATCATATTTTTTAATTGTATAATTTTAAAATTAGTTTGTCTAAACAAAAAAACACTTATAAACAATATTAGATGCATAATTTAATAAAGTTTATGTTTGTTTGTATGTGTTATTTATGTTCGATCGTTTATGTCCGTTTAGCGTTCGTTTAATGTCTTAATGAACTAACATAAACGAACATGAACAACTCATTTTCTTAATAAACGAACATGAACAAGAAATTTCGTCCGTTTAAGCGTTCGTGTTCGTTTATTTGTCCGGTTAAAGTTAAATGAACGAACATGAACAAGGCTCCGTTCGTGTTCGTCCGGTTCGTTTACAGCCCTAACTATAACCATATATTTGAGATGCATTAACTTGATTTAGATGCATATCAATTCATTTAGATGCATCCCAATTAGTTTTGAAAGTGATTTTGAAGTGAAAACGATTCAAAGTAATGTTAACAACAAATTTGACCCGCAGAGGACGAAAAATGTATATGATTTGTCTAACTTGATGAAATGCATCTAAAATATGTATATGTATCTAATTTTTTGTTAGAATATATATTATGATACATCTAAAAGATTAGGGATGCATCTAATTCAAGTCGATGCATCTCAAATGTGTGATTATAGCTATTTCTCATCCTTCTTATTTTAAGTTTTCTTCTCATTTGATCCTTAGTCTCAACCTACAATCAAAGATTTGGACATGAGAAAAGTTCATTATAGAACTCATATTTGTCATAGAATCAATCAACCAATCATAGTCACTCATTTCTTTTATTAAAATATATTCGCCCTTTTTTTAAAAATTAAATATCTCACAAACCGTTAATCGTTACGCCAAAAAAATCATACCATCTCGACGAGAATTAAATTATCTTTCTATAGATATGCATTGTTATATACTTTCGACGATTTTTTTTTTTTAATTTCGTCCAAAAAAATCACATGTGATTTGTAAAAATCAGATATGATTTGATTTTTACGAATCACATGTGATTTTTAAAAATCACATGTGATTTTTACAAATCACATGTGATTTTTCTGGGCGAAATTTAAAAAAAAAACTTCGTCGAATGTATATAACAATGCATATCTATAGAAAGATAATTTAATTCTCGTCACGATGGTATATTTTTTTTAGCTTAAGTATTTACCGTTTGCAAGATATGTTATTTTAAAAAAAAGTGGAAAATGATTTTTTATTAATTTAAATAGAAAATAGATGGCTATGATTGGTGATTTGGTTCATTGATTTTATGACAAATATGAGTTCTATATAGATCTCAACTCATTTGGACATATGTTTTTCAAATGACCACAAAAAAGAAAACGTGTTTTGTGTCCATGAAATTTAATGCTATAAAAGTGTTACCTACCAAATTATAGGAATATTTAATTTTTTGATGAGAACAATATTTTTGACCATAAACGTTTAATTTTCGTCCACAAAATATCATAACTTTTATGTAAAGAAAGTATAGATCAAATGAAATGTAAATGTATGTAATTATGAATATTTTTAATCGACGAGCCAAACGACGTCGCATTCTACAGTGAAAATCCGATGTTGACCCGCTTGCATGTGAGAGAGCGTACAGTGTTTATTCTCTTTTTTTGTTGTTTCGAATGTTGGAAAAAGGCAACATTTGTCGTTTCGGGTAGCAAACGACCCGGTTTATATCACAACCGCCTCACACCTGGGCCAAAAAAATAAAAAACGCAAACGTTCGAAGCTTCAGGAATACTTCTTCTCTGACACGCGATCTACTGCATTTATCTCATCTCAACTACCAAGCGCATCCCGTCTAAGGTATAGCAACTACTCAATTTAATACGCTCATACACTTATCATTCTTTGTCTTAATTGCATGTAACACTGTTACTGTAGACGATTCAAACATTGAATGCATAATCTGATAAAGCAAGTGTAATTATCATACGGTATTTAAGTAGAAAGATGTTGCAGATGCTAGATAAGAAACGATATATGCAACTAACTGAAACTCTAACCTTTATACTTTATTTGCTTATGTTTTTTGCTTTGCATATGGAACTAACTAAAACCCTTATTCATATACTTTGTATGCCTAAATGTGTAGCAATTTGTTGTCTGCTAAATAAAATGAAAACAAAAAGAAAGTTAACACACGACAATAAGCCTAAATTTAACCAAGCCGCTGATGGCAATAAGGATAATGTTAATGCCATTAGTCATAATATTGATGCCGTTAGTATTATACCTCCTAATAATAGCAAAAAGAAATTTATGCGTGACAACTATATGCAAAATAGCATAGAAAGTGGAAAACAGCCTATACAACATTGTAATCGTTTAGTTACCGAAACTTTGAAATCGAACGATGTGTCATACAACAATGTTCTTGAGTGCCATGGCTCCGTAACCCTTACACCAAATTCGGTAAAGAATCCACAATTACCTGAAAAAATAAACAACCCTTATGAAACAACGAAAAGGAAAGGAGTTTTTTTAAGACCTGTTATGGCGAATGAAAAGAAAGGTTCTATCTACTTTACAACCTCTACAAATGCAAAGATACCAGCAACAAATGCCGTCCAACGATTAACAACAGATTATCAGACTAACTGCCAAAGCAACAGCAGCATAGCGTCAGCGAAACAAAAGCGTAAGTAACGTTATCTCAACATCTTTTTATCATAATATATGATAGGTGCAATTTAACTACAACTAACCACCTTGCTTTATTACTCTATTCTTTGTAGAAATTTTTGGTTTTCCACATACGCAAATGGATTGCGACATATCAATGGAATCTTTGAATCCCGGAACAAGCATTCATAAACCTGATAACAGTATCCAAAGTACGCAACAAAGAGATCTTCCAAAATATTTGGTGCATATTTTCTGTTATCTATTTTCTATAGTACGATATGCATGCTTACAAAATGTCTGTCTTTCTGTTACAGCTACCAGTATTCAAAACAAAGACCGCTGTATGCAAACATCATACAATGATAAGATGATGCATCAGGAACTTAAAAGTAAGTATTATAGTTATTATAAGTTCTTATAGTATAGTTAAAAATGGATTACAGACCATGTTTAACGGTAAGAAATGTTACAGAAGGAATACACCAGATACCATTGTTAACAATTATTGAATTTTTCTATATTAGTGGTTATCATTACTAGAAGTATATAAATTTGGGAATTGACATTTTAATGTCTGTAAACTGCAGGCACAAAGCCTAAACCGTTACTCAACAATATTGCGGGAAAACTCATTAAATATAATGTTCGGGAACATATGAAACGCAAAGGTCAGTTAAATTACGTTTTCTGTTTGACACTATACATTTTATAGTTTACCTTCTAATAATGTATACGTAAACATATTTCAAGCTCATGGTGCAGCTAAAGAAAAAAACAGCAACAACAAACAACAATTGACTTCTCATAACTATAACGACATATACCAACATTCTAAAAGTAAGTTTTACATCCAATATGTAAATAAACTTAAAATGTTTACACAACTTTGCCTTAAGTGCTACAACTTTTTGATAACACAACGACAGGTATGAACACAGAACAAACTACTATGTTGAAGAGTGAAAATGAAAACCAGAGTTTTACACGCAGTAGAAACAAAGGTTTGTATTACTTTTTAGATTTATTTGTTTACACTAACTTATTGATTTTTTAGAATGTTTTCTTATTTGTATTCTAAAAATTGTGTAGGCCCACCTTTGGAATATGCAAAGTTTGGAAAATGTGACCAAGTTTGTGAACACTGTGGTGCCAGATTTTGGTATGAAGAAAGATTGGCACAACCGTACAAAAGTACTCTGCCTCAGTACCATAAATGTTGCTTAGGTGGTTGCGTCGTTATAAAACAACACGAAGGATACCCGGAGTACATCAAACAGTTATACAAAGACCGCCACTTCATGGAAAACATAAGAGCATACAACCAAATGTTCAGCATGACATCTTATGGAGCAAAGGTTGATGACTCAATTAACAAAGGAGGAGGGCCTTACGTATTCCGCATTTCAGGTCAAATATATCATAATATTGGGTCACTTTGTCCACAAGAAAGGGAACGACCATGTTTCTTACAACTATACATATATGATACAGACAATGAAGTTGACAACCGTATGTTTCACTTTGGCGGTGAAGAAAAAAGTGGACTGAAAAGGAACATCGTAGAAGGATTGATCGACTTACTGGATAAGCATAATGCATTGGTACAATTGTTTCGTACAGCAAGAGATAAAATCTTAGACTCAAGAATACCACAATTCAAAGTAAAGTTGTACAGTGTAGCAGGCACCCGTCAGTATGAACTACCTACAGCAGAAACAGTTGGTGCAATAGTGTATGAAGAAAGCCAAGATGCAGCAGCCGATTTTGATATTATTATTCAAGAGCATTCGAGGACCGCTCAAAGGGTAAACAAGCTGCATCCGTGTTATATGTCTCTTCAATTTCCGCTGATATTTGTCTACGGTGAACAAGGATACCAAAAAGATATGCCGCTAAAGCTTCAACAAGGCAGCTCTCGCAAACAAAAGAAAATCTCCATGAAAATGTATTACGCTTACCAGATACATGATCGTGTAAAACGTTTCAATTTGCTGCCAAGAGCAGGACAGCTCTTCCAACAATATGTAGTCACAGCGTATTGTGCAGTCGAACAGAGTCGACTTGACTTTATTCGTGAAAAGCAAAATGACTTCAGAAATGAATATCTTTCAGGCCTATATGACGCAATTATGAGAGGAGACCGTGATGAACACGATGTAGGTTCAAGAATAATATTACCAGCGTCTTTCACAGGTGGTCCTAGGTACATGTACATCCATTACCTAGACGCACTAGCAATCTGCCGCGTCCGTGGGAACCCTTCTTTCTTTGTGACATTCACATGCAACATAAAGTGGCCAGAGATTACAGAATATATGGAAGATTTCCCAGAACTAGCTGCTACAGATAGGGCAAACATTGTAGTCCGCATGTTTGAGGAAAAAGTCCAAGATTTCATCAAGTTTCTCAGAGATACAAGAACCCTGGGCAGATTGACGGCAGGTATTTCCTAAAACTACCTTATTGTATATGCAAATTTCTTAACTGCCTAAAAAAAAAAAAAAAAAAAAAAAAAAAAAAAAAAAAAAAAAAAAAAAAAAAAAAAAAAACTCTTATACAACTTAAACCCAAACTAAATTACTAACATTACTCCTAATCTTTATGCCACAGTTTTATATACAATCGAGTTTCAAAAAGGGGGTCTTCCACATTGTCATACATTAATTTGGATCTCAGAGGCAACAAAAATACGAAATGACGAAGAAGTAGACAGATACATTTCTGCAGAATTACCAAACCTGACAGAAGATCCAGAAGGTTATAGAGTAATTACAGAGCTTATAATGCATGGCCCATGTGGAGAAACCAACAAGAATGCTCCATGTATGCAGGGGGTTCAGACCTGTAACAGGAACTTCCCAAAACAATATTGTAACAAAACATTCATAGACAGAGATGGATACGTACACTATAGAAGACGCGATACAGGCATAACTACTAAGAAAAAAAACGTTCAGCTTGATAATGCGTATGTCGTCCTATACAACAGATTACTGTGTATGCGATACTACGCACACATCAATGTTGAATACTGCGGATGGTCAATGCTGATTAAATACCTTTTCAAGTATATTTCAAAGGGCACTGACCGTGTCGTTGCTAACATAACAAAAGCTACTGAACCGTCATCATCCAACACACAACAGCAACATATACGAATTGACGAAATCAAGAATTTTCAAGAATCAAGATTCATAGGACCCCATGAAGCATGCTGGAGGATCTTCGGTTTTGACATACACAGTAGAGACCCAGCTGTTCAAATACTTGCGGTTCATCTAGAAAACAAGCAACGTGTTACTTTCAGAGCCACCAATAGCCTTAATTCAATAATTTCTAACCCTTGCAATAAGAAGAACACACTCACAGAATGGTTAAACTATAATGCTAGATGGGAAGATGGAAGAAACCTCACATATCTAGACTTCCCAAGTGAATTTGCATGGTATAACGGCGATAACTATTGGCAAAGGCGACGGAACCTGAATAAGCCAGCAATTGGGAGACTGACGTACATACACCCAAGCCTAGGGGACTTATTTTATGAGAGAATGCTCTTATGCCATCAAAAAGGCTGTAAATCCTTTAAAGATATACGAAAAGTCAATAACATAATATATCCAACATACAGGGCAGCGTGTGAAGCAATGGGTTTGCTTGGTGACGATAACGAATGGAAAATAGCGTTAGAAGAAGCTGCTTTCCACGCAACTGCTTCACAACTAAGGGCTTTATTTGTACAGATTCTCATTTTTTGCGACGTATCAAATCCTAAAAACTTATGGGAAACTTTTTGGAAACAAATGTCTGACGATGTTCCCAACATACTTTCAAAAACTCTCGGGATTCGAGTTATTGAAAAAAATGATACAGAGCTAGAAGCGTATGTTTTGTGTGAAGTCGAAGCAATGTTAAACAGCTACTCAAAATCGTTACCAGAATTCGGTCTTCCTTTGCCGCCTAAACATCTGCTTAAGGCATTAAAAAACCGGCTTCTGATGGAAGAAAGGAACTATGACCGTGAAATGTTGCAGAAAGAAAGAGATTTGCTGATACCAAAGTTGAACAGCGATCAAAAGATAATATTTGATTTGGTTATGGGTGCGATTTCACAGAATAAGCAGCAACTTATCTTTGTATACGACCTTGGAGGAACGGGAAAAACATTTCTTTGGAAAACTATAATATGCACAATACGTTCGGAAATCAAGATAGTATTAGTGGTAGCGTCATCAGGTATTGCATCACTACTTTTACCAGGCGGACGTACTGCACACTCAAGATTCAAGATACCCTTGGATCTAACTAATGAGTCAATATGTAGCGTAAAAAAAGGAAGTCAATTGGCAATTTTATTGGAAGAAACAGATATGATAATATGGGACGAAGCTCCAATGAATGATCGAAAGTGCTTTGAGACATTGGATCGCAGCCTTAGAGATATCCTTGATGCACCAAACTCTTTGTTCGGAGGGAAAACTGTGATATTGGGTGGCGACTTTAGACAAACACTACCGGTGAAGAAAAAAGCGTCGAAAAATGAAATTATTTCCTCTTCGATCACGCAATCATATCTGTGGAAACACTTCAAGGTACTCAGGCTCAGTGAAAATATGAGGCTACTAAAAGAAGGATTACTTGAAGAAGAAAAAGACAATATAAACAGCTTCTCAAAATGGCTACTTGCCATTGGAGATGGCAAGATAGGTATACCAGATGATGATGACAACGAAAATAGCTCATGGATACATATTCCAGATACCTTTTGCATACCTGAATCTGACAACTCAAGGTTAGAGCTAATACACTTTATATACGATAATGAAACATTGCAAAACCCAACAGCTCAGGCGTTACAAGATAGAGCAATTGTATGTCCTAAAAATGAGACAGCGGATCTGATAAATGCACAGGTCTTAGAAATGGTTAAAGGTCAGCTTAAAACCTATCTCATCTCTGACGAGGCAGTACCTAAAAGCAATGATGGTGGCGAAACTGAGCTTCTATATCCTATAGAGTATTTAAACAGCCTTTCTTTTGGAGGTTTTCCACAACATAAATTGCAATTGAAAGTTGGAACACCAGTTATGATCTTGCGTAACTTAAATTTATCGGGTGGATTATGTAATGGAACAAGACTGATAGTCACTCAATTGTTGAATAAAGTCATTGAGGCAAAAATTATCACAGGCACACGTATCTCAAATAAAGTCTTTATTCCACGGATTCTGTTAATAAAGAAGGAAGAACAACTGCCTTTTATCTTCAAAAGAAAGCAATTTCCTTTAAGAGTATGTTACGTGATGACCATCAACAAAAGCCAAGGCCAGTCGCTGAACAAGATAGGAGTTTACCTGTCGGAGCCTGTTTTTGGCCATGGTCAATTATACGTCGCTCTCTCACGTGCAACATCTGCCAAAGGCTTAAAAATACTCATCCACCAACAGCCTAACCAACACCCAAATAGTACAAAAAATATTGTGTATAAAGATTTTTTGTCACAGATTGTACCAAACCAGGTTTATCCATCATTTATTCTCATCACTTATTATATAGCAATAGAAAATAGATAACACATGCTGTCTTTACCTTGATGCCTTTAATTATATCCAATATGCTTAATCTACATTGAGAACCAACTATCTTTATCCATTAGATATATGTATCATTTATTGTATAAGAATAGTTATACACTTTTTGCCACTATTAGATATATGCTTAATCTACAAAGGCAAGTTTTAAATCTTTTGTTCGGGAACTTATAATGATAACACCTCAGTTGAGAATGTTATATTGATTGTGCCTTCTATATTATTTAAAACAACAAGGAAAATCTTTTTGTATTTTTAATCTTTTACATATATATACAAAGAAAAGAAAAATATTTTTGTATTTTTGTATTTTTATAAAAAACAATGACTTCACGAGGAAGGTTCTTCAAGTCACTAATCGCAAAAACTTCACGATATTGTCGCAACACACCTCCCCGGCAGCGGCGCCAAAATTTGATTCGTGTAAAGTGAGTGGTGAAAAACACAATATCAACGTATATCAAAATAACCGTAAAATTCGACAAATCAACCCTTTAGGAAAAAGGTCAACGTATCAAATCTTACGGGTGTGATAAAAGTGATACCGGAAAAGTGATTTCCCGGGTCGTGTCCCAACGAGGTGTGAATGGAAGGATTCGTTGAGTTTCGTGATTTGAACTTGAATTGGTTTTAATGATTTGTTTGATTTGAATTACGTTTCTACAAATTAATTAACGGGAAGGTAATTAAGGCAAGGGAACCCTAATAAACTAAAAATAAACTATCACTAAGCCTAAGGAATAATAAAACAAAGCTACACTAAGTCCTAGGGTGCTAAAACGTAAAAACGTAAAAACCGGCAAACAACCCGAGCCATAAACGTAAAAATTTTGCAATTTAAGGGCTACGGGTGTGAAATCAATTTTCCTACGTTCTATTTGATCAAAAATAATTTTAGAAAAAGGCTGGGAATTTTTTCGACTTTTAAAATAATTACTACGAATTTAAAACTACTTTACTCTAATTAAATGATTAAAAATATTAAACTAATTTTGAAAAATCTGAAAAATTCACAAAAACTACTTTAGATATTGCTGATTCTAGGAAAAATAAAAAAAGTGGTGGTTGCTATTGAAAATAAGCAAGAAATAAGCTAAAAATAGCTTATGAGCAAAACTGTTTTAAAGGTTAAGAGAATTGTTTGTGTAAATTCCAACGAGACAAGTCCCAAGGGCGCGTGGGTTCGGAGGTGTTGTGTTTGGTTTTTGAGTGAGGAGAGTGACCTGGATTCGAATCCCACAGGTGACTCTTTTTTTTGCAAATAATTTTTTTTTTAAATCTTCTTTTTGCCAACCGAAGTTAAGATCAAAATAAGGCACTTTTGTAAAAACTTTTTGTGTGAAAAGTTTAGAATAAGCAGTTATGACTGCTTATTCCAAACAGTTGGGACAAAAGAGCAAAACAAACACCCCTTTAGCAGCTTAGAGAGCAAAAATTGTTATGAAAAATGAGCAAGATAAAGGTGCATATAAGCTATACTACCATTGGTTAAACTAAGTAAGCTACTAAAGTTCAACAAGCTATAACAGGTAGAGGGAAAAACAGTTGGCTAAATAAGCTACTCTAAAGGGGTAATCCTAAGTTAAAAGAAAGAGACATAATAAGCTACACCTAGCTCCTAATAAACTAACACTAGAACTACAATTAAGCTAACAGTTGCTAATTAAGCTAAAGGGACACTAAGATAAGCTACTGGATAAGCTACTTGGGAAGACTGACCTATGTATGCACAGGCTTAGGAACAGCCTGATGTGGTGCTGTTGCAGCTTATTTTTAAGCTGCAAAATCCTTCCAAATCAGAGAAAAAAAACTACAGAACCCAAGGTTAGTATCACAGATATAAAAAAGAACTTAGTTACGGTGTTGAAAAAGCTGGTAACAGCTCAAAAATGAGCTGAGATCAGCTAGTTTGGGGCCATTTTGCTACTGATGCAGAAAAAGAAAATGGTCCAAAGACAGATTTTAACAATGATTTAACTATGATAATGATAACTTGAATGCTCAAATCTGAAACTAAGGTAAGTTGGGTATGCAAAGGTTTAATATAAACAAGATTAGCACGACTTGGAAATCATTTAGACCGAGAAAACGTGCCAAGATTCAACAGCATAGCTGCTGAATGTGCAGTTGCAAAAGGACTAAAACCAAACTTTCTTTTATCCAATCTTGTACAAAACTTGTGAAATCATTTCCTACTATCCTATGCTTCATAAAAGTACTTTGACTTGATAAGTCAAATGGGTTAAGACATGATTTTTGACCAATAAATACCCTGACCCAAACACCCCTGAATGGGTACCAAATTCTTAAAACAGATTCCACTTTACTCTCTGAAAACTAAATTAGAACTGATATGATGCTAAATGATAATTAAAAACTAGAAAGTGAACAAATAAGCACTCAAGTGCTTATTTGTTGATAAACTGAAAGACAGGAACTTGAACTAAAAAACTTTCTCATTAAATAAACTCAGTACAAAAGACTTTAAAAACATAAAACTAAATTTTTGAAAACTAAATTAAAGGGTGCCTTATAACTTGGCTACAATCCACTATTTATACTAATCTACTTGGGTCTTCCTCTTCAAGTCTTCACTTGTGCTTGTTTTGTGAGAGAAATCAGCTAAAATGGAGCTTTGTGCTTTCCTGCTTCAATCTTGACCATCAATATGTTAGGTACACTTGAGGAGCAATCAGAACCGTCCATTGAGTTCTTTTGACTTGGATTGCTGAGGTGGCACGTTTTAGGGGAGGGGGAAGAAGCATAGTGGGTTTGGGAGTTGGGATAACCTGGGTAAAGAAGGTGGTGGAGTGTTTGGGTTTTTGGGATTATTGGATAAAGGGTGTGAGGATGTTCTGGGTTGAAGAGAAAGCAGGAAAGGGGAAGGTGGAGGGAAAAAGGGGATGAAGAAACGTTTTTATTATTGGTTATAGAGGGGGTCAAAATGGAGGGGAGGTCAAGTGGGGATGTGGCAGGGGTCAAGTGGAAGTGGGGGGTTCAATTGGTTTGGTATTATAATCACAAGGACCATATTTGCTATTCCACAAAAAACAAGGGACCGAAACTGTAACTATCCAATTTTCATCATAAGGACTAATTATGACAAGATTAATTTTCCCAAGGACCAAAAATAATAATTTTCAAATTAAAAATGTCCTGGGGTAATTTCTGTCAATCTTTGAAATTTCAGGGACTAAAGTTGCCATTTTGCAAAATTGAATTTTATAAGGCTAATTTTGACAACTTGATAATCCCTGAGGGCCTTTTATGAAAAATTAACTTGTTTTGAATAACCAGGGACTAGATTTGACAATTTATGCATAAAATACAGTCTAAATATTTTTTCTGTCTTTTTGAGACTTTTCAAAGTGTTTTTGACTGTTTTTGCAGTGTAGAAGGAACAAAAATGATGAGTATTTACACACTCATCAATCCCCCACACTAAAACATTGCTAGTCCCTAGCAATCTTTTGAGAAAACTTAATGGATTTGAATCTCTTTACCAAAAGCCATTACTTCTGGAGTAGCCAAATGTTTTAGTTCAAGTAAGAACTATGGTACACTGATAACCATATGATTTTGAGCAAACCACCAGCTTCCAACGGATTTGATTTGTCTTTACCAGAAGCCGTTTGCTTCTGGACTAGCCAACTCTTAGATCAAATATCTTTGGTGAGTTGATTACCAATTATGGTTTTCCAACTGCCTTTACCACAAGCCATAAACTTGCAGGCTAGACAACACTTCACTAATTAAAGATATGGTGAGCTGAACACCATACAATTTTGGGCAAATTTCAAGCCGTCAACGGATTTGATAAATCTTTACCAAGAGCCGTTTGCTCCTGGATTAGCCAATCCTTTTGTTTATTAGACATGGCGGACTGATAACCATAAGTTGAGTAAGTGCAAAACACTTACTCCAAAAAAATTTTTGGCCAAAAATGGGGGAATAAGATGGTAATACATATGATAAAATTCGTGAGAATTCCCCCCCACACTAGAAATGAATATTGCCCTCAATATTCAAAGTACCGGTGGTTATGCCGAAACAAAGAACGTAAAAGGGAAATACTACGGCCATTATTTGAATTTTTTTTTTTTTTTTTTTTTTTTAGAAAACTTATATACAACAGCGGGGGGCAACTCCCCCACACTAGGGTGGTAGAAAGTAGAAAGAAGTCAGAAATACGGGTGAAAACCCATATAGTGTGCTACTGTTTTTGATTCCCGAGTCGCTAGCTTGACTCGACCCCGTATTCATTTGTTCTTGGGGAAGCAACGTGGAAAACCAATCTCGATCGGACTTTCGTTCACAGTGTTAATAAACATATGAACATCAGAAAGTTCCACACCGACGAGATACAACCGCGGTATTGTTAATAGTAGAAACTATAAAGGATGATACCGGGGTCAAAAATGGTGTCCTCATTCCCGAAAGAGAAAAGGGAAAGAGCAACCACACCATCTGTGAAGAATGGAACAAAGATGTGCATGAGAATGCAAGTCCATTCCTCATCAGTAAAAAACAAATCACCATTTTTGACATTTTTAAGCCTAGTCTTGAAGTTTGTGTGGTGATTGTCAACAGAATTTCCGGTAGGGAGGGTTGGAAACGGTTCTTCAATCAACATATTTTCCAGAAAAAAGATGTCCCCCTCCGAATCAAAGTAAGTATTATCAATTCCTGTTGGAATTGACTCATCACTAAGAAAGGCATCGACTTCATTCCAAAAGTTGTCATCTTCCTCATCCGGAGTGAGAGAAGGGATGGAAGAGTCGAAAAATAATAAGACTAGGAGATGATGGATCATTTTTGAGCAATTCTTCAATGGGAAGAATGTCTCCCATTGGATCAGAAACATCATCATCCAATCCAGATGAAACAGAAGAGAGTTTGGTTTCATTCACAGAGTTAACAAACTCAATACGATAAACAGATTCCGGAGGTGGGACAAGTGGTGTGCTCTTAGAGCTAGCAATTTCCACCACTTCCGATAAAGTCTCCGATTCTAGATCATCATCATCAAGAACACTCGTGACTTCCTTGGTACAACTTTCAAACCATTTGTTTGAACCAGGGTTGATTTTCAAAGCTTTTAGCTCAGCATGTTTTTGGTGAACCCTCTTAACCGTGAAATTTGAGAGTGTTGCATTGATTCTTTCAGATTTTTGATCAATTGTGGCAACACTATGTTTGTATAGAGGTTTGGAGTTCTGGTTGATATTAAACGTGAGTTCTTCGTTGTCAACCCGTATGGTCAACTCTTCAGCAAATACATCAATTAGAGCACGGCTCGTTCTCAAGAAAGCTCTCCCTAAGATGAGGGGGACTCTAGGATCTGCATCAAAGTCTACTACAACAAAGTCAGTAGGAAAATGAAACTTTCCCACTTTCACCACGACATCCTCGGCTATCCCAAGTGGACGAGTTTGGGTACGGTCCGCTAGCTCGAGTGTCATACAAGTGGATGTAAGTTTAGGAAGAGACAATTTCTTCCATACTGAGAGTGGCATGAGGTTAATGCTAGCGCCAAGATCGGCCAAGGCGGAGCATTGAACCATCCCCAAGAAATCACACGGGATTAAAAACCTGCCGGGGTCTTCAAGCTTTTTGGGAAGCTTCTTGAGAAGGACCGCTGAGCATTGCTCATTGAGAGGGGTTTTAGCCATCTCAGATAACTTATCTTTGTTGCTCAGCAAGCTTTTAAGCGTGGATGCAAATTTGGGCATTAGAACGAGAGCATCAACGAAGCTTATATCAAAGTGCAGTTCATTGAAAATTTGGAAAAAATTTTCCATTTGCTCTTTGGTTTTATCTTTGAGCTTCTCATCATGCAATCTTGATGGGTAAGGATGCTGACTAGACTTTTGAGCCGGGACGGAAGTCATTTCTGGCTCAGAATTTGTCTTCGGAACTTCGGGTTCCGGACTTAAAGCTTGGACTACCGAAGGTGGGACGTGTGCGGTACTTCGTGGGCTTGAGAAATGCACCTTGTCCGTTGTATCCTTGGTAACTTGACTCATTGCTCCTGGTGGAGGAGGCATTGGAGTCGAAGGTCCATTGTGCGTCTTACCACTACGAGTGGTTACGGCTTTCAACTCGGCATTTGGATTTGGAACTGTATTGCTTGGGAGTCCTCCAGAAGATGACGAAGCTTTGTTCATATTCATGTTCATGAAACTGCTCATCATATTCTTCAACTCATTTGTCTGCCGAGACATTGTGGTATCAATTTCCTTTTTTAGCTCAACTCTCATGTTATTGATCTGAGTTTGCATTGAACGTATGCTTGACTCAGTAATTTTCAGGAAGTCATTTGGTAGGGGAGCTTGGGAAGGTTGTTGATAACTTTGCTGATTTGGAGCTTGATATGGTTGGTTGAAATTGTTCCGGTTCTGATTGAAATTTTGAGAGTTATTGAAGTTTTGTCCTTGATTTGGAACAAAACGATTCTGATTGCCATGGTTTTGCACAGGAGGAAAACCAGGTGGTGTCATACCGCTAGGTGCATGGTATTGAGGATCAGCTTGTGGTCGGTATTGATTGTGGTTTACAGAAGCTACGGGAGCTTGGTAAAAAGAAGCATCGGTTGCTTGACAATCATAATACGCGTGTGGACCACTACAAGTTTCACACACCTTGTTCACGGCTTTGATTGGTTCCGGTTTATGAATTTCGCTTTTGATTTCCTTTACCTCTTTCATCATACAACGGATGACGTCCGTTAGAGCGGCTAACGGAGCGGCTAACTCGGAAGAGTTACCGGATGAAGAAGCAGGAGTGTTCGGAATATTGACTTTGTTGCGAGAAATAGGAACTTTTGATTTTATTTCGCAAATCTCAATCACATCTTTAGGCTTACGATTCAAGATATTGCCACCTGCGGCTGCGTTCAAAGATTCTTGATCGTTACCGTTCAACCCATTATAAAAGATATTAACTTGTTGAAGCTCCGTGAATTCATGATGGGGGCATTTCCTGAGGAGATCTTTGAATCTCTCCTATGCCTCTCCAAAGTTTTCATCGAAATTTTGACGAAATCCAGAAATTTCATTTTTAAGATTAGTTGTCTTTGATGGAGGAAAGAAATAATTGACAAACTTTTGAACAAGATCCTCCCAAGTTTCGATGGATCGAGGGGGTTCTTTTTCCAGCCAAATCCGGACTGCCCCCTCAAGTGAGAACGGAAATAGCATCAGTTTGATCACTTTTTGTGGCACACCCTTGTAATTGATAGTTGAGGTCAACTTGTTAAACCAACGGATGTGTGCATACGGGTCTTCTCGATCAAACCCGTGGAATTGATTCGTAGACACAAGTTGGATCAAATGCGTCTTCAATTCAAAGTGATCAGAATTGATTGGTGGTAAAACGATGGCATCTCCATAACCCTCGGTGGGTGCCTGGAGCATTTCCGCCATAGTTCGTTCGTCTGCCATATTGTTGTTAGGAATAGTACGAATCTCGGGTTTGACTATTCGGGCAGCACGTCTATGAGAACGTCTTCTAGGAATTTCTACTAGATCATGAAAAGGGCTCAATGATCTAGAAGAACGAGTGCGCATGCACTAGATGTAACTCGAGGGAACAAGAGAATTATGAAAATGGGGAAAGGAGAATGTTTTTGGGTTTTATTGTTTTTTGAAAAGTAAAAGATAATAACAAATTCAATTAAAACAATATCGAGGCAAAACGACAGTGAACTTAAACCAATAATCCCACGTGAAATGATCACTTCTATAAGTAAAACGCACAAAGGAGCGGAGAGACTTTATTAGGTCAGCGCGAAGCTTATTAAAAACCCGTCTCTTTTCAGCCGCAATTTAATGTCAGGCCGTCCTTATACCCCTCACACAGTTTGTTAAACCGATAAAAGTAAACCAAAACACGAGCGACACAAAGGCAAGTTTTAAATCTTTTGTTCGGGAACTTATAATGATAACACCTCAGTTGAGAATGTTATATTGATTGTGCCTTCTATATTATTTAAAACAACAAGGAAAATCTTTTTGTATTTTTAATCTTTTACATATATATACAAAGAAAAGAAAAATATTTTTGTATTTTTGTATTTTTATAAAAAACAATGACTTCACGAGGAAGGTTCTTCAAGTCACTAATCGCAAAAACTTCACGATATTGTCGCAACACACCTCCCCGGCAGCGGCGCCAAAATTTGATTCGTGTAAAGTGAGTGGTGAAAAACACAATATCAACGTATATCAAAATAACCGTAAAATTCGACAAATCAACCCTTTAGGAAAAAGGTCAACGTATCAAATCTTACGGGTGTGATAAAAGTGATACCGGAAAAGTGATTTCCCGGGTCGTGTCCCAACGAGGTGTGAATGGAAGGATTCGTTGAGTTTCGTGATTTGAACTTGAATTGGTTTTAATGATTTGTTTGATTTGAATTACGTTTCTACAAATTAATTAACGGGAAGGTAATTAAGGCAAGGGAACCCTAATAAACTAAAAATAAACTATCACTAAGCCTAAGGAATAATAAAACGAAGCTACACTAAGTCCTAGGGTGCTAAAACGTAAAAACGTAAAAACCGGCAAACAACCCGAGCCATAAACGTAAAAATTTTGCAATTTAAGGGCTACGGGTGTGAAATCAATTTTCCTACGTTCTATTTGATCAAAAATAATTTTAGAAAAAGGCTGGGAATTTTTTCGACTTTTAAAATAATTACTACGAATTTAAAACTACTTTACTCTAATTAAATGATTAAAAATATTAAACTAATTTTGAAAAATCTGAAAAATTCACAAAAACTACTTTAGATATTGCTGATTCTAGGAAAAATAAAAAAAGTGGTGGTTGCTATTGAAAATAAGCAAGAAATAAGCTAAAAATAGCTTATGAGCAAAACTGTTTTAAAGGTTAAGAGAATTGTTTGTGTAAATTCCAACGAGACAAGTCCCAAGGGCGCGTGGGTTCGGAGGTGTTGTGTTTGGTTTCTGAGTGAGGAGAGTGACCTGGATTCGAATCCCACAGGTGACTCTTTTTTTTGCAAATAATTTTTTTTTAAATCTTCTTTTTGCCAACCGAAGTTAAGATCAAAATAAGGCACTTTTGTAAAAACTTTTTGTGTGAAAAGTTTAGAATAAGCAGTTATGACTGCTTATTCCAAACAGTTGGGACAAAAGAGCAAAACAAACACCCCTTTAGCAGCTTAGAGAGCAAAAATTGTTATGAAAAATGAGCAAGATAAAGGTGCAAATAAGCTATACTACCATTGGTTAAACTAAGTAAGCTACTAAAGTTCAACAAGCTATAACAGGTAGAGGGAAAAACAGTTGGCTAAATAAGCTACTCTAAAGGGGTAATCCTAAGTTAAAAGAAAGAGACATAATAAGCTACACCTAGCTCCTAATAAACTAACACTAGAACTACAATTAAGCTAACAGTTGCTAATTAAGCTAAAGGGACACTAAGATAAGCTACTGGATAAGCTACTTGGGAAGACTGACCTGTGTATGCACAAGCTTAGGAACAGCCTGATGTGGTGCCGTTGCAGCTTATTTTTAAGCTGCAAAATCCTTCCAAATCAGAGAAAAAAAACTACAGAACCCAAGGTTAGTATCACAGATATAAAAAAGAACTTAGTTACGGTGTTGAAAAAGCTGGTAACAGCTCAAAAAGGAGCTGAGATCAGCTAGTTTGGGGCCATTTTGCTACTGATGCAGAAAAAGAAAATGGTCCAAAGACAGATTTTAACAATGATTTAATTATGATAATGATAACTTGAATGCTCAAATCTGAAACTAAGGTAAGTTGGGTATGCAAAGGTTTAATAGAAACAAGATTAGCACGACTTGGAAATCATTTAGACCGAGAAAACGTGCCAAGATTCAGCAGCATAGCTGCTGAATGTGCAGTTGCAAAAGGACTAAAACCAAACTTTCTTTTATCCAATCTTGTACAAAACTTGTGAAATCATTTCCTACTATCCTATGCTTCATAAAAGTACTTTGACTTGATAAGTCAAATGGGTTAAGACATGATTTTTGACCAATAAATACCCTGACCCAAACACCCCTGAATGGGTACCAAATTCTTAAAACAGATTCCACTTTACTCTCTGAAAACTAAATTAGAACTGATATGATGCTAAATGATAATTAAAAACTAGAAAGTGAACAAATAAGCACTCAAGTGCTTATTTGTTGATAAACTGAAAGACAGGAACTTGAACTAAAAAACTTTCTCATTAAATAAACTCAGTACAAAAGACTTTAAAAACATAAAACTAAATTTTTGAAAACTAAATTAAAGGGTGCCTTATAACTTGGCTACAATCCACTATTTATACTAATCTACTTGGGTCTTCCTCTTCAAGTCTTCACTTGTGCTTGTTTTGTGAGAGAAATCAGCTAAAATGGAGCTTTGTGCTTTCCTGCTTCAATCTTGACCATCAATATGTTAGGTACACTTGAGGAGCAATCAGAACCGTCCATTGAGTTCTTTTGACTTGGATTGCTGAGGTGGCACGTTTTGGGGGAGGGGGAAGAAGCATAGTGGGTTTGGGAGTTGGGATAACCTGGGTAAAGAAGGTGGTGGAGTGTTTGGGTTTTTGGGATTATTGGATAAAGGGTGTGAGGATGTTCTGGGTTGAAGAGAAAGCAGGAAAGGGGAAGGTGGAGGGAAAAAGGGGATGAAGAAACGTTTTTATTATTGGTTGTAGAGGGGGTCAAAATGGAGGGGAGGTCAAGTGGGGATGTGGCAGGGGTCAAGTGGAAGTGGGGGGGGGGTTCAATTGGTTTGGTATTATAATCACAAGGACCATATTTGCTATTCCACAAAAACCAAGGGACCGAAACTGTAACTATCCAATTTTCATCATAAGGACTAATTATGACAAGATTAATTTTCCCAAGGACCAAAAATAATAATTTTCAAATTAAAAATGTCCTGGGGTAATTTCTGTCAATCTTTGAAATTTCAGGGACTAAAGTTGCCATTTTGCAAAGTTGAATTTTATAAGGCTAATTTTGACAACTTGATAATCCCTGAGGGCCTTTTATGAAAAATTAACTTGTTTTGAATAACCAGGGACTAGATTTGACAATTTATGCATAAAATACAGTCTAAATATTTTTCTGTCTTTTTGAGACTTTTCAAAGTGTTTTTGACTGTTTTTGCAGTGTAGAAGGAACAAAAATGATGAGTATTTACACACTCATCAAGGGTCAACTCAACAATCTCAAACCCCTGAGAACAAAGGAAAAATGGTAATGCCCCCAGTAGAACCAATCAATGTAGCAGACATAAGACCAACAGATTCAAACAAAATGATTGAAGTTAAAGTTTATCGAAAATGGATTGGTAGGAACCCTAAAAAAACTGATCCTACAGGTGTGTGTTGCATACTGCTTGATAGACAGGTATGTAACAAAACATTTTTGATAACCAAATTATACCAACTTATGCAAAAACATTTGTTATAATGACTTAAAAAAGAGTAAAATATCAACCAGGGTAATGCCATTCAAGCAAACATGGCTGCCAAGGACATTCAGTATTTCGAAAGAAAGGTGCAAGAAAATATGGCATACAGAATTGCAGGGTTCAGCTGTGAGCCAGCGAGAACATGGCAACGCGCTGTCAGCCACAAAACATCTCTCATCTTCGGACATGCCACCACTTTCGATGTTATACCAGCTGATGATTTCCCATAATATTATTTTGAGTTTGCTGCACACAATGAACTTCCAAAAAGAGCAGACGTTAGCACAGCCATACTCACAGGTATTTGCTTACACATTTGTTTTATTAGTATAACTGACACTTACAACAAATAATAATGGCCACATGTTTCCCCTTTAGATTATATCGGAACGATTCAGCGAATAGACACTGTCAGACACGCAGGAAGCACAACATCAAGTCTCACACGGTGGAGAGTCATAGATGTGCAGAATTTGGAGTAAGTTCACGTTTACAAAGTAAAATAAACACAAACTAATATATTTCATCTTTTTTCCAATGATCCATGATAAAACAGGCATGTTTTCATCATGAATCCATATAAGCAATTACTATCAAATAATAAAATCTCAAGATACGCATATCATTAATGACACATAATGATTGTTCATTAATATTCACATAAAAAATACATGCAATCCTATGGTTTCTATAAGTTTAACAAAAAAACTAAACCTAATTATTTAATTAAAAGGTAATCTACTCTATTAAAAACATCCAGGGTTTCAAAAATTTTAAACTCTAGAAACCATTAACATGTAATAATCAATCAAAGATTCAATTTTTATGTGTTTCGGTAATTAATTACACAGTATTAACGGCTCATGATGCCACTGTTGAAATTTATACATCATAACAATTATATAATAAACATATAAACATCAAAAGCACACAACGGAAGCATTAGAATCAAATACTTGTAATATAATTAACCGAAACATAAAGTGATGTGTACCTTTTAGCAAATCCAAGCGATTCAATAATCAAGAACCAAGAACCCTAAAAAAATAGGGTTTAGTACTCGACTTCACCAAAAAGTAGACCAAGAATAATCAAACACAATTGTGTTTGCTCTACGTTCTTGTACACACGTATTACTAACGATTCAATGCGAAAAACTAGGTTTTTGAATCACAAAACTAACCAAACCAATCTGGTTTCTCTCAAAAATCGACCCAAGCCTTAGAGGGTTGTAGTTAATCGATTCAAGGAGAAAGAGGGGAGAAGAAGAGAATATTAGGTTAGCTTATAGGAACCAAAATTACAAACAATGAACACATAGGTTTGTATTTATACCCTGTGAATCTTTAAGACCAAGTTTGAGTGGGATTGGGTTTCCATTAAACCCAACTGATCGGCCTCTTAATCCTCAAGGGATTCTGGAACCTTTTTGACCTCTATTTTCATCTCTAGTCTTTTAAGTTAATAGTTAACGACCGTTAACTAAACTCCGTTAAGTACTAACACCCGTTAAGTATTAATTGTGATTAATAATTAAATATAACATTTTGTATTAATTATTTAAACATCGACTATCATACGTAAAGTGTGCAATCCCATTGGCTCGTGTTCGAATCCGGTCATACATATATTAATTTATATCCACAAAACTTGCATTAACTATATCTTCAAACATTGTTAAGAGGGACTGATATAGTGGAAAGTCGATCAAAACACAACCCAACAACACCACAAAATACAGCATTTGGCTAGATTTCATTTGCACATATATAAGAAGCAACGTAGAAACCTGAACAATTTAAATCTGATCCAATGTTCGACCATAGACAGGCGGACACCACTTGTCTAGTCATCCATTTCACAAATTATCTTTATTTGTGGCTTCAGTAATAGCTTAATTTACAACTGGTAAAAGAAGAAGAAAATAATAAAACTCTCAATAAGGTACTACATCTATAACTTTACTGCACAAGCCTCCTCTGCTCTAAGCTATTGCCTGCATAACTATTTATATATAAAAAAAAGTGTAGCATTGATGTCCCCTCCCAATCTCCCATTCAGCCATTCACAAAAATTGCCATTTATTTCAGGGCTTCATATCCTTTTCTACCAAGAGCCATTGTTTGATCATGCTTCGCAAATGAGTGAATTCCCATGCGGGGCAAGCGGCATCAATAGCATTAGCTCCAATAGAATCCTACACATCATAAACATATATAGTTTACTCAATAGATAAAGCCTTAGACTTTAAGTATGATTGTAGGAACTAAAGTATGTGGGTGATAATTGGATACTAACGAGCATGGTTTAGGCACTTGGCCGAATGTGGCCACTAAAGCTAAGCGTTGCGATAGAAACAGTGTGAAACTGCCTTCCAAGAAAAAACATAGTCACCTGAAAAACGTAATTAAATGTAACATACTGACAAAACAAGATCTTCCAAACATCATACAGGAAAATGAAAAACATAAAATGTCATAAATTTAGCAATAAAAGAGCATTCAATGTTTAAAGCAGACAAACAGAGGGGGAACGGGCAGGGAAAGGAGATGGCAGGATAATGATTCAAATTATTTCACTAAATTAGAGATGCAAAGGTAATTTCGTAATTATACATTCTAAACAATTGTCTTCTTTCCGGATTCTAAATAAATGATTATGTTGGCTCGAAAAGATCATAACTTCACTGCAAAGCCACAAAGTCAACTTGCTCATTGGGAAAAAGTTTAATCAAACGGTTAGTCAGGATCACATAGAAATACCCAAATATAGGTATTGAATAATTCTTACACACAGGTTATATCTTGACTGAAAATCTTCTTCAATTTGCAGGTCACAATTTGCAGAGACCAATAGCTGGCTCCTAACAAAGCCTCATCTAGAGCTGATTACTCATCAAATTTGAGATTCTTAATATTTAGAAGGATATGGCTCCATTAGAAATGTTTTGATACAAGCAGAGTTTTAAAGATGTCAATGAATCCATAACATTAAATTAAAGTTCATGCAATTGGTAACAATATCACTTTCAACATGCATAATGTCATGACAAGATCATAACCTTTTTCACTTTCTTTCGAATTGTTGGGTTATGGATATTTAAGAAAGAGCTCAGAATATTCAGAACATACTTAGGGGGGTGTTTGAGATTGCTAAGTTCAAACTGGTGCAATAGTTCCTGGATGAATGTAGCATAGTTACTTGATTTGAACCCCTAATGCCCCAAAATTCACCAACGGGCCTTTGGCCGAGAGGTATCCATGAGAGTGCGAATGCTCCCTAACCAAGTGGTTGTGAGTTTAAGTTCCGGCCGGGACAAGTGTGAGATGTATATTGTTTACTGTGTGTTAGATTGCCTTAGAAAAACATATTTACATATAAATTGCAGAATGTACTCATGACACATACTAAAACCTCTTTCACTTCTCTTGAGTTAATGAAAACTTATCTATAAGTAGTCCCTAAAGAACTTCATCAAATATGCACCGCATTACTAAACAAAATATCACTAACCTGATGATGCAATCTCCAGCATAGTAAAGCAAGTAGATAATCAATCATAAGTTGGTCTTTTCCTCTTTCCTTGCAGATCTCTGTGAACCGAAGTAAATACTTTCAGAAAATCATTTCCATTTCTCTCTTGATCTTTCTGAATTGTTCTTGCAGATTGGGCGGTAGATTCACCGCACCAATTTACCTCAATCAGTTCTAAAGTTAAAATTTCACCAATATTGGCGGGAATCTCTTGAAGCCTTGAACAACGGCGCACAACCAGCCTTTGAAGCCTAGGAAAGTGAGCACTTGAAGCTTCCCATTTTACAATATCCAAGTCTTGTAATTTCAAGAACTTGAGGTTCGGGAATCCTGTATCACTTGTTTCCCATCTTTGTCCGATGCAGGCATTGGCATTCAATTTTAAAACTTCAAGGTTTGGTAACAATCCAACTGTCTGAATCTCGTTCCAGTTTAGAGCAGTTTCTACTAAAGTTAGTCGGGTAAGCTTTTCAGGAAACATAAGAGGGCTGCATGACTTCACTGCTGCATGATACATCATGGTATTTGATAACTTTAACATTTGAAGTCGGTTCAAAGAGTGGATATCTGGAAACTCCAAGACCCCTAAAGTCGATACTAAAGGTCCACAAAAACCAAGCTTCCTAAGATTGGGGCTTCTGGTCAAAATACTAACGCAAGAAGGAGAAGGGCAAACACCGGAAATAGTCTGCAGATTGTCTAATAAGAATTTGTCGAAAGTGACGTCTTCAATAAGATTTTCTCCTGACTTAATATAAAGATGCCTTAGACATTCTATATCCCATGTACTTTTAGGTAGAACAATATTCCTTGTTGATGATATAATGAGGATATGTAGGTGTAGGAGCTTAGATATCAATATTGGGGGATTACCATCTTCCGCTTGAATTGCTAGATACCTTAAATTAACTAGCTGTAGTACTGGCCTAGGAAATGAGAAAATAAAGATGGATTCAATATCCAATATTCTAAGAAATTTGTAAGTCTCACAGTCAACAGATCTACCCGCTTGAAAACATTCACCTAATTCTACAGGACAGCACAAAACAAAGTTAACATGTTGGGTGGAACGCTCTGAAGACATATTTATTTTACTGTCTGCACCTGCAACAGGAGAAACTGCTGAAGAGACACGCCCATACCTGTCAATTATGATTGAGCGTTTTTGAAAAATGTAATTTATGATAGAAGAGATGTCAAAAGTTTAAAAAAATCATCGATACCTGTAAATTATAGGAGAAAATCCCTCTTCCTTTGCTTTCCACACGCACAAACTGCGCAATAGGTCATGAACATGACATGCTTTAATTTCTCCATCAGCCCCTTTTCTGGAAACCATAACAAGACTTCTTCCAAGTAAATCCATTAAGTAATCCTCTGCAACGTCTTCCAAAGTTTTATTTCCGGTTTGATCTATGAAACCGTGAGCAACCCATAACCAAATCAGTTTGTGAACCGGGATATCACAATCTCCAGGAAATGCTCCTAAGTAGAGAAAACATGGTCTTAAATGTGGAGGCAAATGATTGTAACTTAAAGCTAAAGTATCCATGTATTGGTCCGGGTCACTCACAATATAATTGCTTAAACTTTCAGCAACTTCTTTCCATGAGGCTCTCGTCAATCTACTTCTAAGAAGTCCTGCAGTTATAGAAACTGCTAGAGGCAATCCATAACATTTACTAGAGATCTGCTTTCCAACATCATATAATCTCCAAGGGCATTTTCCATTTTTGAATACCATCATTTGCAATATACGCCAGCTTTCGCGTGCTGTCCGTAGGCGCAATCTATGAGGCACTACGGCAGCTGATGCCTCCAAATTCAAGTCTATGTTTCGAGTGGTTAGCAGTATCCTACTCCCATTTCTATCATCCGGAAAATATATTTTCAACTCCTTCCAAGCTCTATTATCCCAAATATCATCCAAAACCACAAGATATTTTTGACCCTTCAACCCTCTGTATATTTGTTCCCCTAACTGGTCATCGCTCATGCTATAAATTCTGTTTGTAAGCTGAACAATAGAACTCAAAATCCCGAGTAGAAAATCCCTCTTCACACATTCTTGAGAAACACAAGACCACGCACGAATATCAAAGAAATACACGATATAAGGATCCCCAAACACTCTTTTAGCCAAGGTGGTTTTACCTAGCCCCGCCATTCCTACAATCGGGATAACCTCCAGCTTTTTTGAAAATCCAGTAAGCTTCTCGAGTAGCTTTATCGTATCTTCCTCAAACCCTACCACGTTTTCTTCCTCACCTACATTCTGCTTAGCCGGTAATCTACCTGCCAAGGCAAGCAGTTCAAGTTGCCTCTCTGTAAATCCACGTTCAAGTAGTTTTCTCGACTTGACATCAAACACAACAAATTCCCTGTCCGATTCCACAAACTCACAACAAAGTATTAACATTACATCAATCACTGTCTTTAACTCATCTAATGCACCATTAACTCTAGGTGCTTCATCTATCAAACCCGGAAAGTAATCCGCTAACATACTCATAACCTTATCTAACATACCTTTCACTTCTTCATCGTTATTCACCTCATACCAGATACACCTATCAAAAATCCCCAAATTATTTTTATCTCCAAGATGATCTACAACAGCTTGAACCTCATAAAGAACCTTAGGTAACGACTTCAACCAATAACCAACATCTAACGACGCGTACCCTTCCTCTTCACGAAGAAACTTAATCAACTCAGGAGCTGAAAGATGCACAATTCTCCATAACTTTTCAACTATACACACTGACATTGCTTTCTTACATAAAATCTTAAACCGCCAAGAATCAATAAAAGGAGTAAACTCATGTCCTAATGAAACATCTATCAGGATTGAATCGGCTTTAGTACGTAACCGATCAAGGCGCGTTAAAAGCCTATCAGTAGCAACTTCCATTATACACAATGATATATACACTCCAAATTACTACTTACAAGTTAAAAAATTACAATATCAAAATAGTGACTAAAATTATACTAATTGTAGCAGCAGTCATTAAATAGCAAAATTGTGAATATAACATCTAAGAGCTATAATGAAAATGGGTTTAACAAATTACATAATATTTCTTTTAATCAACAACAGCAGCCATAATCTGAAGAAGCAACATCCATGGCTTCTTATCTCAAAGTGATTTATAAATTTACAAACTTTCTTATTCTTGATTTATTGATATATCTTGATATACTTTAAAATATCTTTTAGGAGAGAGAAAATAATAATTTTATATATATTATAGATTAAAATATTAATTAATATTAAAATGTATCATATACAAAATAAGAAAAAAGAGAATGAGAGGATGAAATTTTAAAATGGCCCACAAAATGCATATGCCTGGGATTTCTGGATGCCTGTATATTCGGATTTAACCCAAAGTTAAAAGTCACAATATTACACCAAACTATAGTTCTTTACTTTAATCCCCAATTTCACAATATAAGGACCCATACCAAACGGACCCTAAACTGTAAATAAGCCTCTTTTTTATTTTATTATTATATTTTTTTTTTCTTTTCTTTCTTTTTGTAGTATAACAAATTTTTAGGTGAATATTAACCATTCATTTATTGTTTTCTTTATCCCTGGGTTTTTACAAGATCAATATTGTAATATTAAATTGGGATCTTAAGCTTCTACTATAATGCTATCTCCGTCTTATATTAAGTGTCCACAATGGAATCTTGGGATGTCCCAAATTAAGTGTCCAGAATCTATTTCAACCAATGAGATGAGACTTTAGTGGGTAAAAATAATATTTGATTGGTGGAGAGTGTAGGTAGTGGAATTTTCTAAAACTTTGTGCACTTTAAAATTGGACACTTAATATGGGACGGATGGAGTATTACTTTTTTAATAGTTATTGTAATATTATTTAAATCTACAAATTATTATATATTATAGCATATGAGGGTATATTGGTCATTTTAATAATTATTTTATTTTATTTGAGCAAATTTACTATTGGTAATATTAGATTGGGTTTTGGCGTCGTCGCCACCACCTCACGCCAAATCAATTTTTTTTAGGTGGGTTTGTTTAATTTATTTGCAATTAATAAAGAATTATACCCAATTGTTTGCGGAACAACACTTGGGATTGAATGACAAGTATGGTAATTCTCTTCTCTAAACTTAAGCTAAGCTTAAGTACAACTATGCTAACCAACTGAGATATTCTCAGGAACTGAGATATTTTCAGGGACTTAGTTGTATTTGGAGGAGAGAAAGGTGTTTGTGAATGTCAACGCATTACGTGCACAAACTTGTCAGCCTTTCTAATCCTACTTATGATCTTATTTATACACAATGGTTTATAACTGTTATTGAAAAAGAAAAAGATGAACTAAGCTAGTTTGGACAAAATATTTGTGTATGTGTCTTTGTTACAATATCTACTTTAGGAATGAGACAATGGTGCTTTTTGAGTAGCAGTGATGACACCGCTCTTATCTTTAGCCTTTCAGGGAAAGTTTGACCTTTGCTTGATAATGATTCCCCCTTAGTCGCTTCAAACTTATCCCGCCGTATCCCGCCTTCACTTCAGTCTTTTAGCCTTCAGTCTCTTCAATCTTTATGTCTTCAGTCTTCATAGTTGTTGAGGAGACTTGGAGTTCAGTGAGATATTGTCATCACTCACTGAACCCATCATCTTTTTTTTTATCATTCACTGAGTCCTGCCTCACTGAATGGAGAACCTTCCTTCTTAGGCTCGTCTTGAGCTTCTTAAAGATAACTCACTAAACAACTGTTCATTCAGTGACTTGCGTATGTATAAGGTTATTAAACACTTAGGTTATTTTATCTTCAAATCCTAGTTTAAAGGAGTTTAGGAATTCACAGACCCAACAGTCTCCCCCTATTTGGATATAAATATAGCCTAAGTGTTTCTAAGTTCAGTGTGAGTGAGCAAAGGTCTTCTTCTCACACTTGAGAATTTTTCAAAGCAACTAAAGCACACTGATTAACATAAACATCATTCATTCATTCATATTACATAGTCCTACTAGTTACAACAAATATAGATAAAAAATACACCAGATGTAAGTTTAGTCAAATTGGTATCCAAGCGCTTCAAGCTTGGGCTTTTTCGATTTCAGCTTCTTTTGGTCAAGGTGCTCATTTATCTTTATCCTCAAATCATGGCAAAATCTCAGGTTCTCTTTAGAATGGATTTGGGCGGCCATCACCAAGTAGCCGACCATGTCTTGAATCCCTGACAAGTCAATATCACTCTATCTTTTTGTAAAACCCTAAAATTTCGAAATACGTTTTTGCTTAAGTTATTTAATTAACCTATGTAATAATAATTATTATATTTGAATAATTAAATTAAAACTATGATATTGTATTTGTCATTTAAATTACATACATTACACTACTTAAAGTAGATAAAATACTACACATTATATATTTAGACACTCATTTATTGTTATATTTTTTTTGAAAACCGAATTTTGACCCAATCCCTTCCCCTACACGTTTTTTTTATTAACTCCTCATAAAACAAATAATTTGAAACCAAAAATAAAGAATATTTGTTCCCCCTAAAATCCATAACTAATTGGCACCTCCCCACCCAAAAACGTTTTATCCCTAAACCCTAAAAAAGGAAATATGCCGGCCTTCCCTTCCCTCTCCAATAGATCGACATACAAACAAAACAAAAAAAAAAAAAAAAAAAAAACAATTCATTGAAACCCAAAAAGAAAAAAATTATTGGTATTCGAATGGAAGATCAAGAAGGAGTATCTCGATGGCTATTGGTGATTATCGTGGGTGTTCTTTTGGTGTTCTTATGGTATCCCTAAACCATTGTTCATTATCTTTTTAATTCGAATAATATATGTGTAATAACATGAAAGCCGGAATTGAAACAATGGTAACATGATTAGGTATGTAAAAGGATGATTAAAAGATGTTTTTGGAACCCTCGCATACTACAAAAATCGAATTAGGGTTAAATGGGGTAAAGAAATCGTTTAGGGTTTTGTTTGGGTGGGTCTTTGTTCGGGACAGCTTTGTAAGCTGAAGATGTGTGCGTTATAGCTCGAGTTCCATAAAGGTCTTTTCCTGGGTTTTTTGCATGAAAACTTAGTTAAATGTTTTAATTAAGTTTTCCAATTGGTTTGGAGTGAATTGGAGTTGTATTGGTCATGTTTTTGAATTTTATGGGATCATGTGTTAAAGCCGAGTTTTGAGACCTTAAATTCAACCCGGTTCCACGATTTTTTATGTAAAATCTATAAGGATTTATGACATGCCCTTCTATAGGAGTGATTTCTAAGATATGTGTGACCTTTTGGAATTTTCTTTAATTTTTATGAATTGTTTTGATAGGCCTATTAGATGTAAACTTTCGGGGTGTTTGTGTAGTTCATTTTCTGGACATGTTTAGATAAACTATTTTTGAAATGGTGTTTGTACTTGGTAATAATTCTAGGAAAATTTATGTATGCTCACAATACATATAGGTACTTGTGTAAATTATTATAGCCTCTTAATTGAAGTCTTGATATGGATTAAAAATTCGAAAAGTGAGGGTTAGATTATCATAAAACTGGATTTTTACTTGAAGTTAAGGTTTTTGGTGATTTCATGTAATCAAGTGAGTGTTTGGTATATGTGTGATTGAATGCTATGTAATATGAGTTTAGGAAGCATGATTGGGAAATGAGATGATACCATGCATGTTCAACAAGTTTTACATGAGATTATTAACATGTACCTATCTATAATTTTATGTGATTGATTTCATGCATGTTTTGTCTTGAAAATGCCTTGAAAATATATGATTTGATGAAGATTAAACATGATGATGTGGATAACATTGTGGAATGCGTGAAAATGGTCCTTTTATGCTTGCTTACATGTTTGAATGAAATGGTGTTAAATTGTTATGAAGGATACATGTTTAGGGCTTGTGATTTGGTTTCTACATGAAATGATGAGGTTGTTATGTCATAAATAATATTGTGTGTAATTCTTTGAGTGAATTGCTTCATCTTCTGTTGTTTGGGTGTTGTTATGACTTATATATGAATTCTATGAAGTTTGGTGCAGTATGGTTTGGTGTATTGATGATTTTGGACTTGTTTGCTATGTGGGTCATTTTGCATGTTAGGTTGTCCAGATTTTCGGTCATATTCCTACAGGTGTATTTTGATTATTCCTACATGTTTTTGCATGATTCTTAATTCTAAATGTAAGAATTTTCTCTGTACTTTCGGAATATGTAAGATTTGTAGCATTTGGAGACCTGGAAGTGTGATTTCTATATTTTACAAGTCAAGGTGTCAAAACTGAGTAAGCTGAGTAAAATTTTGGGTTGTGGTATTTGATTTTTCATGGATAAACCATAAGGATTTTTGACCTATGCTTCTCCAATTTTTCTATTTAGGATATGTGTGACCCCTGGGAATTTTGGTTGAATTTTTGGAGTTGTGTAAATGTGTGTGTCACGTTCAAACTTTTGGAGTCTCTGTTTTTGGTTACTTCCTAGACAGGTCTGGAAAGATGATTTTCTAATCCATACTTAAGCTAAGTAATAAAATCCCCAAATGAAGTAACCTAACTAACAAGGGAACACCTGAGAATTTTCCTAAATTTATTTGAGTTCAGTTAATAGTCATGAAAATTCGTCCAATACGGGTCCAGAATTGAGGTTTAAAACCTAATGTGCAATACAAGCCTAACAATAAGTATATGGCCAATAAATCTAAGAATAACTTTTGATATGAATATATAAATGATATGCGAACTGTAATCCGTGTAGATTCATTGAAGAAGACATGACGTTGTGTATTCGTGTTCATTTATTTGTTTGCTTTCCTTTCATTGGCATTAAGGTACATATATTATGACCTTTCTCTTAAGGTTTCTCATGACCTCTTACACATCTTTTGACCTTTAGCTATCTTGATTATGAACCTTGAACTATTTTATGTGAACCTTTGAATTGAGTCTTTACTATGAACCTTTTATTTTGAACCCTTGATTATGCTATTCTGATGACTTAGACATTTGCCAAACTTGGACCTTACCTTTTGACCCTTCAGTTTAATACCCGAGCCATTTTCCCTAGCCATGAATGTAACATGGCCATGTCATTGATGCACCAATGGCATGACTCCATGGTGGTCGAGTGATGAACTATCCCGTCCCTTTTTGTTATATATATCTTATGAGCTCAAGATTATTATATATGTTTGGCCACTAATATTTTTGCAGGGGCGTATGGATGCAACCTAGATTTGTTCTGTATATGATATGATTGATTTATTTCGGTGATTGATGTTGTGTGCAATACACGTCTTTCACATTTTGGGAGCTAGCTACTCCATGTTTACTTATGATATGATATGATTTGATTTGTTTGGGCTCGTGGTAGATTACTGATATTTTTCCTTTCATGCCCTTTTATCCTTGTTATGCCTCATGTTATTCCACTATGCACCATATTCTATATTTCTCGTTTTTAGTTTTCCGTCGATTACTCATTAATTCATTATCCTTATATGATTCAACCGAATACCATACTATACTCCATTTCATAGATTTGTCATACTCTCATTCCATTTTGGTTGACTACCAAGCTTATACTTCATATTACCACTTCATCCGTTTACCCTGCTATTATATGATTTATGTGACTACCTGTTTTACATGCCATTATGTGACTAATTGATTTACCCGTTTGCCATGCTAGTATGTAATTATTTGACTCATCCATTTACCATGTTATACTTCGTTCAGTTATTTTGTGGGCTTTGATTATCATTTAGTATTCCTATTTGCTATTTGTGACTACCATTCTTGTACTTCTGGTTGGTATTTTTCTGTTGCTTACAATATTGGTTTGGCTTAGTAATTGATGTTTACCTAATGATCTGTCATGTTTACACTTCTGTTCATGCTACTGATTGATGAAGGAATATGGTTCAACTTATGTTATCTGTCTAGTTGACTTGTTTAGTTTGCCATGCTATATTCTTGTTTAATTTATTCATTCAATTATGATGCTCGTTTGGTATTCTTACCTGATACATGTGACTATCATGCTTATACTGCTGTTAGTATTTCCGCTGGTTATGATACTTGTTCTGTTTATTAACTGTGGGTTATCTGACTTGTGTGATTGCCATGCTTACATTCAATTTAGTGACTTTCGCCTGCTTATAGAATTCATCTTGGCTTATATGTATTCTGATTATCTGATTTATTTGTGTTGCCATATTTATGTTTAGTTGATAAGCTGACTACTATGCTTGTACACTGTTTGGTTACTTGTTTTGCTTATGATGCTGTTTATCAATTCCTATTCGTTTATGTCTAGTATTTATATGTTTGGTTATTTTATGTGTACTTATGTATGTTCGCTGATGCGCTGCTTTGTTTTGGTTTCCTTTGATTGTTGTTCTTCTTGTTATCTATTAATATTGTGTTCTGCAGGTTCCTCATTGACTCATTTTGTTCATTGCTATGATCTTGATATCAGTTTCCTTTGATTCCTTTCATATCTTTATTTTGTTTAGTTTTTATTTTGTCATATCTGTTCACTGGGCTTTTTAAGCTCAGCCGCACTTTCTTTTCCATGCGGCAGGTACCTAGTAGGATGCTGGGCTCTGATGGGCTGAGAGTAGGAGCAATTGAGTGAACCGAACCTAGTTTCCCTATCTTATTGAACTCTTTTTGAAGATCATTGTATTGATATTACATTTTTTTTGACATATTGGATTTTGTATATTTTCCTTGTAAGTCATTCGTTTATATCACTTGGTATTTTATTTTATAAGACTTCCGCTTCCAAAATTTTATTAGTATGTTCTGATATGACTCCATAATGTGACATTCGGACCCTTGTCGGGTTGGGGTGTTACAATTATGGTATCAAAGTTAAGGTTTCGTCTTGTTGACCTTAGGATTGACCTGTGAGGACTTGGGTAGACATTAGGCTTCCGTTTGTTTGATCTTTTCCGATTGTTTTCACTTTTCATTCAGATTTGATTTCGATACTCTTTTGTCTCCGTTGATTTGATCCTCCTTCCACATTTTGATTTTGTCTGTTTTGTCTTCGCGCATTCGCTTTTCGATAGTTTAGATGGAGGCTATTCGTAGAGTCGAAGATGGTGGTGTCGACCCTGCGTTGATGCAACAGTTTCTGAACTAGGGAGGTTCGTGAAGTAGGAGTCGCACCCGATTGTAATGCTACTGGAGACATCAGAATGTTGCTGGAGGGAGCTGACTGGAACAACCAGAGGAGCAAAGACGGAGACAAGATTCAACTGGTGGACACTTGAAAGACGTAGGAGCATAGGAACTATGGCCGGTGTACTTTAGACGTGCGGAGAAACTACTACCAAGATTCGGGCATATTGGTGAAGACAGTCCAACCGTTGAGATGCTGAGAAGATTCATCTGCTTCATATGATTGGGTGCTCTTGGATAATGGAGTCCTATGGCTTGATTCTTCGGTGTTACTACAACTTCGTGTTGTGTTTTATATCTCTTTGAAAAATCTCGATTTTCATCCATTATGTTTATATGATTTGTATTAGTAAGGTTAGACTTTGCGGCACCTTGTCATTCTAGTGAGCCTGAGACTATTCTTGATCGTCAGAAATGAGTCACGAGGAACCTTCTCGAGCAAGTCAGCGGCCTTCTTTCTTTTGTGGAATGGTAAGTTCATTTGATGTATTATGTGCTGCCTGTATGTGAATCTGGTTTGATTTGGTATGATTACTTATTACCTATATGTGTATATGTTTTGACGTGATGTTAGTTATGTGGTTCGACATGACCCGAGATAGAATATGATAACAATAAGGACTTGTTATGTGATGCAAATATTATGACGCCTGATCAACGTGATAATACCTAGATCATATAATTTGAACTTATTGGAATCATACGACGTCCTGGGAAATGCCTGAGGTTGAGGTTGGTACGTTGGATGGACTAGGACTCATATCCGTTATTTGTTAGCTTTCATATTCATTTGGCCTGTACCTCCTTGCGAGATTCTCACTGACATCTGTTACGTATAAGTTTTGTACTCTTTGGACCAGTAATTGTTATGATTTGTGCGAAACTATGGATTGCTACGTCTGCCTTAAACTAGTACGTCTCCGTTTACTTCTGCGACTTCAATTTCGCAAACGAAATTTTTTTAGAGGGGAAGAGTTGTAAAACCCTAAAATTTCGAAATACGTTTTTGCTTAACTTATTTAATTAACCTATGTAATAATAATAATTATATTTGAATAATTAAATTAAAACTATGATAATGTATTTGTCATTTAAATTACCTAAATACATTACACTACTTAAAGTAGATAAAATACTACACATTTTATATTTAGACACTCATTTATTGTTATATTTTTTTTGAAAACCGAATTTTGACCCAATCCCTTCCCCTACACGTTTTTCCATTAACTCCTTATAAAACAAATAATTTGATACCAAAAATAAAGAATATTTGTTCCCCCTAAAATCCCTAACTAATTGGCACCTCCCCACCCAAAAACGTTTTATCCCTAAACCCTAAAAAAAGAAATATGTCGGCCTTCCCTTCCCTCGCCAATAGATCGACATCTAAAAAAAAAAAATAATTGAAACCCAAAAAAAAAAAAAAAAAAAAAAAAAAAAAAAAAGTTTATCGGTATTCGAATGGAAGATCAAGAAGGAGTATCTCGATGGCTATTGGTGATTTTTGTGGGTGTTCTTTTGGTGTTCTTATGGTATCCCTAAACCCTTATTCATTATCTTTTTAATTCGAATAATATATGTGTAATAACATGAAAACCGGAATTGAAACAATGGTAACATGATTAGGTATGTAAAAGGATGATTAAAAGATGTTTTTGGAACCCTCACATACTACAAAAATTGAATTAGGGTTAAATGGGGTAAATAAATCGTTTAGGGTTTTGTTTGGGTGGGTCTTGGTTCGGGACAGCTTTGCAAGCTAAAGATGTGTGCGTTATAGCTCGAGTTCCATAAAGGTTTTTTCCTGGGTTTTTTGCATGAAAACATAGTTTAATGTTTTAATTAAGTTTTCCAATTGGTTTGGAGTGAATTGGAGTTGTATTGGTCATGTTTTTTTAATTTTATGGGATCACGTGTTAAAGCTGAGTTTTGAGACCTTAAATTCAACTCGGTTCCACGATTTTTTATGTAAAATCTAGACTAAAATACACCGTTGGTCCCTAAACTTGTTCCCGCCCATCGCAATGGGACAAACTTGGGCATTATCATCGTGGGGAGTCCAAAACTTGGGTTTTATCCTCTAGACAAGTCCCTTGACCAATATTCTGTTAGTCAACGTCTGTTAATTTCCCCATGTTTCTTGCACATTAGGGCAAAATGGTCATTTCATTATTTTGGTGGTAAGACTCGTACAACCTTAAGGACTAACGGTGTATTTAATCAATAAAATTATACCATCACCACCACCACCATCCCTTTATCTTTTTTTCCTGCTCCTCTCTCTAAATTTCTGTCTCTCTCTCTAAAATTAACACCATCACTATTCTCAAATCTCATAAACTCCTTCACAAAAAAACATAATCTCAATCAAACACCATCATCATTCTCTCTCTCAAATTAAGATCATCACCATTTTAAAATCATGTAGGTTAGATTAAAGACCAAAAAAATTAACTTCGATTAAAGTCAAATAATTAAAGTTCAAACACAATGAATTGAAATGTCTAAACACAATTAATTTTCAAATCATGTAGGGCAAAAATAATTATTTTGACTTTAAAGTTTTACAGCAGAAACTAGTGTGTAGTACGCTTTCTTCTAGTTTTACCGCTACTTTGCCCGGGAATATATATGTTATGTCTTTACTTTCAGATGGTATATGTCATCACTTGAAAGTCTCGGTTGTTCCCTGTCTTACATATGCCATGTCATCATGATTCTGTTATATCAGATAATAGATTAGGGGAGAGGATACTCCAGCACCCTATATATTGTTTGGCAGGCACCCCATAGGCCATGGGGCCCATCCATACAACAGGCGCATGTACCTTTTTTTTTTTTTTTTTTTTTTTTTTTTTTTTTTTTTTTAATTGTGTAGTGTTTATTTTGTATGGTATATTTAATTTGTGTAGTGTTTTTATATGTATAGTGTATTTATTTGTGTGCTATATTTAATTTGTGTAGTGTTTTTATATGTATAGTGTATTTATTTGTGTAGTGTTTTTATATGTAGAGTATTTATTTGTGTATTGTTTCCATTTAATTAAACAATAACAATAAAACATTAAACAAGTACAACAACAAATGTTTTCAATATTACAACGAAATCTACTCCACATGAAGATTATTAATGTCATCTATAAGCTCATAGAGTATTCCACTCGACTGACATGCGTGATCAACTGGATTTCTTGCTAATTCCAGTGATGCCTCCAACGTCTTTATTCTTGCCTTCAACAAATTATTTTGAGCCAATAGCATGTTGATCGTTTTATCTTTAGTTTCGTAGTTTGAGAATTGCGTTGAAGAAGAGGCTTGACCAAAGTACTTTTGTTGAAATATTTCCTTCCACATGAAGTATCGACACCCATAGTCTTCAGGCTGTTACATGATGAAAAAATTATAAGAAATGTATTCTAAACAAACAAGTTATTGATATATTTACGTAAATAAGCAAACGTTTAATTATTTACCTTTGACAAAGGACATGCATAATACTTCAGACCACAAGTTTTGGGCTTGTGGGATGTTCTTTCAATTATAAATCCACGTCGACAACGACACAAGAAAGGATTTTCTTGTTGCATCTGGCCAAAAGAATTTGTATAATTATTCACAACATAAATCAGTAATATCATGGTTCACAAAATTAGAAGCTTCGAATACATAAATAACCAATCTTGTTATAGATTAATAGATGATACATGGTTCACAAAATCACAATATAACTAGAAACTAAGATCAATCACGCCCGAGGCGTAGTCGCTCCAATGATGCTGCCATCTGTCCCACACGAAACTCTAACTCTGAAATGCGTCTCCTCAATCCGGCAATCTCTCGCTCGTACTCGTCAACGCGAGACGGCTGTAACAAAAGATGAGGAAGAACCGGAGGACGGTGTATAAAATTCTCCTCATCTGCAGTTGGAGATATAGCTGGAGAGGGAGGCACATAAGATGGAGAAGAAGGCACATAATCTGGACTCTCAACACCAGCGGGTGTGTTGTTGACACAATGAATGTCCCTCCACATTCGTTCGTGATGACCAAGACCTACGACAAGAGCTCGATAGCCACAATTTCCATCACCTGCCACGTTAAAGATCCCTAGGATTCAGCGTCGAAAAAGAGGTGGAATTTGAGCCATAAAATATTCGCTACTGTCATCTGGAACGTACAAGTGGTGTCTTAAGTCGCCCTCGCTAGGTCCTTCATTCAAGTCTGGGATGGTAGAAGGTTCTCCCACATATGAACTATGTCTCGCAGCTTCTTCATTTAAGTCTGGGACTTTTTTAGGTTTCGTGTAGCTTCTGCGGTGCCCTGTGGGGGGTTCTTCGTTCAAATATGGGATATTTTGTTTAGCCTTGGATTTGTTGTCCTGACGTCCACGATTACTTTCTTTAACAGCAGGTTGTTGGGTTGACACAGATTCAGGAGCGTATATACCTCTGAGCCTGTTTAACATATTTTTTTTGACAAACGACGATGCTTTGGTAAAAACACTTTGGAATTTTTGTACGTCATCTTGACAAGAAAAATATTCAGGCTCTTCAGGCCCTTGAGGCTCTTCAGGATATTCAGGCTCATCAGGCTCTTGAGTATTTCGGACAACAGGCCAGGGAACGCTTAGTGTTCTCCAAAAATTATCAACAAAACCACGCGGAATAGGCAATCCTGTATTCGAAAAAAAGGAACTAGTTAAAATTATCGGTATTGACGGGGAGAATAACTTGATAGGCATAAATTTAAAATAAATACCATTTGCTTGAAGGTAATACAGTTCGTGATAGCATGGTAAACCATAAACTAACCGCAACTGATGACCACATTGATGTAGGTCGACATCCTGTTTACTTTCTGCTAGTATGAGTAGTAAAGCATCTCTTGAAACATTATACCGCAATTCGTTAAATAGTGTGCCCTTACACGCATGCAGTTTCTTGATTTTGCTTGTATTCAAAGTGGCTCGTATCGCAGTTTCTTGCGCAGCTATAATCTTGTCGACCGAACACAACAACGTGTCTAAGCTGGACTGTGTGGAGCCCAAGTATAACTTCAACAACGCGTGTTGACTCTCAACTCTACATGTTGTTTTCTGGCCGAAGCTGCGATATTGATCGGTAATGTACGACACAAACATGTCGTCTTAATGTCACAGCCAGTTACGAAAATACCGCAAAACATCTGAGAAAACAAAGAATTAATAAAGTGAGAAAACAATTCGAGTAGTTATTTATTAAATAATAATAAAAAAATGTATAATGGGTAAGTACCCTGTTTTTGGACTAATAAATCCTGTAGGTGCTGATAATAATGCATGAACACATTTTCGGTCAGAGCTGTAACCATCAAATCCCATGTCCATCTAACGGACTCATACTCCTTTACCGTATCGAATTTGTTTCTGCAATGCTTGAGCACATTTTGATTGATATGCCATCGACAGAGTAATCTGTTAGCGTTTGGAAATTCTTCTCTGCATGCCCCAAGCAACGCTAAATCTCTGTCGGTGACGATAACCCACGGGTAATATTGTTCTTGTATCAGCAACTTAACACATTCCAACACCCATTTGAAATTTGGCTCTTTTTCCTTGTCCAAAAAGCTAAACGCCATTGAGAATGTTTTGTTTGTTGAAGTAACTCCAACAACTGTAAAGAATGACAGTTTAAACAACGTGGTGTTGTATGTGGAGTCCATCAGCATGATTTCCGGAAATGTTGTCCACAGGGCATATGACGTCGGGTGAATAAAAAATATTTCCTCGAGCTCATCAGTGTGCTTATTTACCCTTTCGTAATAAGTATAACCTTTACGCCTCAAATGTACTAAAAGGAGTTCTATCGCCGTCAAATCACCACGATCTTCTCTGCGTATCTTGTTTTGTGCATTATATACCGTTCTAATGCTAGACACGTTATTCGGATCGCTCTCTTTTAGTGAAGAAAGTATAATTCGTGGTGCTACTTGATGTTTTGTCAACTGATTAACCAAAACTAACTCACTTTCTTTTAATCGAATGGCCTGTGAAAAACCATGGAACGAGTCTACAAAGTCATGATTATGCCTCAGACACTTGGCCCTCAAGATACAACCACTAGTTTAGTGTTACCAGTTCTACCAGTTCGACCTTTTATAAATTTCGCCAGTAATCTGAATGGGCAATTAATTTTAGCGGTACTAGTCTGCCGTTCAAGTTCATCTTCTAAACCTTCACGTGCAGATGTCCCATGTCTAGAACACAAAAATTCGATAGAGTCTTATAGCCCCTATCTGTTTTACTTTTTCCTTTAACAATAAGAAAACCAATAGATTCAGCAGTAGATCGCACCCAATCAGTTAAAGCAACTTCAGTACCGAACACCTAAAAAATAAAAAACAACTTTTATAACTTTCATTTTTAACAAACTTTTATAAAAAATACAACTTTGTACATTTTAACAACTTTATTTATTGTTACATTTTTTTTACAAACTTTTATAAAAAAAATACAACTTTGTACTTTTTTAAACAACATTTGTTAAAAACATTTGTAAAAAATACAACTTTTATATTACTTTTATTTTTAAAAAACTACAACTATTTATTACTTTTATATACATTTGTTAATAACAAAATTTTATTTATATTACAAAAAAACATTTATATTACAAAATTTTATTTATAAAACATTTATAAAAAACATTTGTTAATAACAAAAAAAACTTATAATACTCTTTTATAAATAAATGAGTTAATACGTGTTCCATTGTTGTGGTGTGTACGCGTTCCATGCTTGTGGTGTGTACGCGTTTTCTGCCCTTTGAGTTGATATCTGTCCTTCTCTCTCACTATCCTCACACACGTTAAGTTTCTCTCTCTCTGTGATATCTCTCTCTCTCTCTCTCTCTCTCTCTCTCTAATATCAAAAGTTTTTAGATCTAGATCTAAAAACTTTTTAGATCGTGATGTTGCTATTGTGGTGATGTTGCTATTGTGGTCATGTTGCTATTGTGGTGATGTTGCAATTGTGGTGGTATCTGTTGTGGTGGTATCTTTTGTGGTGGTATCTGTTTTGTTCAACTTTTTAGATCTAAAAATTTTTTAGATCTAAAAATTATTTAGAGCTTGAATCTTTTTAATCTCTTGAAAAAAATTAGAGGTTGGTTTAAAAAAATTTGAGGTTGGTTTTCTTTGATTATCTAAAAACATTTTAGATCTAAAAACTTGATCTTGAAAAAAATTTGTGGTGGTATCTGTTTTGTGGTGGTATCTGTTTTGTGGTGGTATCTGTTTTGGTGGTATCTGTTGTGGTGGTATCTGTTTCGTTCAACTTTTTAGATCTAAAAATTATTTAGAGCTTGAATCTTTTTAATCTCTTGAAAAAAATTAGAGGTTGGTTTAAAAAAATTTGAGGTTGGTTTTCTTTGATTATCTAAAAACATTTTAGATCTAAAAACTTGATCTTGAAAAAAATTTGTGGTGGTATCTGTTTGTAGTGGTATCTGTTGTGGTGGTATCTGTTGTGGTGGTATCTGTTTCGTTCAACTTTTTAGATCTAAAAATTTTTTAGATCTAAAATTTTTTTAGATCTAAAACGCGTACACACCACAAGAATGGAACGCGTACAAACCACAACAATGGAACACGTATTAACTCTTTTATTTATAAAAGTTAACTCTTTTATTTATAAAAGAGTATTATAAATAAAGTTTATAAAATTTGGTGGTATCTGTTTGGTGGTATCTGTTGTGATGGTATCTGTTTCGTTCAAGTTTTTGTGGTATAAAACTTGTCTCTCATTGTTATCTGTTTGGTTATGTTTTGCAGGCACCCCATGGAAGGGTAAATAGGGGGTGTTTGGGTGAGCCATGACCCTTGCAGTTTCATTACCATTACTGGATAGTAAAGTGATCATTTTTAGCTCACTTTGCAACTTTAATGAAAAAAAACTTGAGTGTTTTGGCATGGCAAAACTGATGATTTTCATTACTGGATGGTAAAGCGATCAACTTTAGCTCACTTTGCAACTTTAATGAAAAAAACTTGAGTGTTTTGGCATGGCAAAACTGATGATTTTCTAAAAAAAAGGCAATGATGATTTTTTTAAAAAAAAACTTAAAGAGTTTTGGCATGGCAAAACTGAATTTGCAGCCAACATGAGCTAAAAAGCTAGTAATCTGAGCCTATTTGATAAGTTTACCTCTTGTGTGTCGAATGGTGAACTAGACATGGTTGTTGCTTGTTGCTAGTTGCTGTTGTTGCTAGTTGCTTGTTGTGGTGGACTGTGACACTTGTTTGTTGTGGTTTTTGGAGATATTGCTAGTTGTGTTGTTGCTTTCTTGGTGGACTGCAGAAACTTGTTTGTTGTGGTTTTTGGAGATATTGCTAGTTGTGTTCTTGCTTTCTTGCTAGTTGCTGGGTACTGCTGTTGCTTATAAGGTTGAATGCCTGCACATTTTCTACTTTCTTGTGATGTTTTGCAGAAGGGAACGTACCTCTTGCACAATGAAAACGTGTTTGTGCTTGGTTAGACTTGTGCACTTTCTTGTGATGTTTTGCAGAAGGGAATCGTACCTTATGCAGGCACCCCAAAGGGCTATGGGGTGCTTGGCAAGTGAAAATATAGGGTATTTCGCCCGCGGGCATCCTCTACACAGGCACCCTATATATCACTTGCCTGTTGTGACATGGTTATACTTGTGCAGTTTTTAGACCTGTTGTGACTTGTGCAGTTTTGAGACATGTGGTGCAGTTTTGAGACATGGGGTGACTTGTGCAGTTTGGCTAGACTGCTGTTGTGAACTTGTGCACTTGTGCAGTTTGGCTAGACTGCTGTTGTGAACTTGTGCACTTGTGCAGTTTTGAGACCTGTTGTGAGACCTGTTGTGACCTGATGATTTTCTAAAAAAAAGGCGATGATGATTTTTGAGCCTTAAAATTTTTTCCGAGGCGATGATGACAATCGAATGGACGGTAAAGTGAGATAAAATCTCACTTTGCAACCTTCTTCGAACCTGAGCCTCAAAAATTTTCCGACTAAGTTTTTTTTTAAAAAGTTATAAAACAAAAAAAAAAATACTTGTAGAAAACTAAAAAAACTTGTAAAAAACTAAAAAGTTGTAAAACAAAAAATGAAAACTTGTACAAAACTTAAAAAACTTGTAAAACTAAAAATAAAAAAAACTTGTATTACTTTTATTTTGGCAAACCAAAGCAAACCAAAGCACCCTAACCTCAAATTTTTTATATTTTGGCACGGAAATCGATAAAAAACATTCCCCCAATGATTGCCAATGATTAGCAAATACCATATATTTTCACTTGCCAAGCACCCCATAGCCCTTTGAGGTGCCTGGGTAACATGACCCTAGATTAGCTAGACAGATATGCGTCTCACATTCATTAGCTCATTATCATGACTACACATACAGTCACATGTCACATCTGTATTTGTGATTTGATCCTTTAATACACGTCGAGTCTTCTTATTTCTCGTATAGTCTATAACGAGCGGGGTTGCCCGCGCGTTGCATGACTGTGGAAACTGATGAGAACATGTACAAATTATATGTAGGGATGGTCTTCTAACAGAAGCAAAACTAAATACCTGGGCAGCGAAATATGCAAGTTCAGTTGCTTTAAAAAGTTTACAGATACAGATTTTGGTTCTATATTTCATAACAATAACAAAGAAAGTAAGAATGATCTATGTGGTGGTATTACTTTCTTAATATCGTTATGCTACATTCAGTTATGTGTTTCAGTTGCATCTTTATTTTCTCTTTTGCGCCCATGCTTTTTGCAATCGGCTTCATGTTTTTTCGTCATGAATAAGGAAAACTTCTTAACTCTACTTGAACCTGTTACAATACAAAAGGCAATTCAATAAATATAAATTCAGGTGGGTTTGGTTTCTTGAAATCTAAAAAAGTCAAAAACTTAGTAAGCTTATAACCTGCAATGCATTTAATGCCTCCTAGCAGGATCACCGAAGTCAAGGTTGCTGACCCATGTACATTTTAAGTGCATACCAATCTTCCAAACTCCATTATACAGATAGTTCAATATTAGGCTTACATGGGCATGTTTCTGAATATTAGGAGGCATTAAACCTACACGTTTGACCCGGACGACCCATTTAATTTTTAACCCATTACCCATTAAAAGTAAATCACTACATTTACGACAGTTATTTTTGCCTCACATAGTACCCCTTTTATAAAACCGTTATATCTCCAACCTAACATAGTTTTTTAATTTGCTTACTGCTAACTTAACTGGTTCCACTTTCCGACACAGAACCCAAATGCATGTTTTCTAAATGCAATTTTCTCAGCATATTGCCATAACTATTTCACATCTAGGACATGTTTGATAAACATATTTTCTAAATGCATGTTCGTGGATATTAAGATTGGCACATTACCTGGTTGAACACCTGATTGAAATACTATCAATGATAGCAGCAGCCTTCGAACAGTGCTGATGCACATCGTCCTTGAAGACCTGATTCATACATGACAAATGAACAAATCCAAAGTAGCTTATCTGACTCAGAATTCCATCTATACTTCATGCCCTTATCTAACCTTTATCGAAAGCATTTTTCTATCAATTGCACTTCAGTTAGTACCTATAAACATGGAAAACAATTTATTAATCGAACCAAAGCTTTTCAGGCCATATTACCTTCGTTTGTATATAAGTAAAGTTTTTATTTAAAAAAAATAAAATGAAATCATAAGCATACCAATCCTAGAGCTAAGGTTTAGTATTCTGATCTCAATAGTCAAACGGTAAACATAAATGTGAAAATGCACATACTCTGTGGTTATACGCAATCATTTCATCCGTTCTCGCTTCATAGTCGCTTCTATGCTGCTGCATAACTAAGCCTTTTCATATGTCTTTGTTAAAAGTCTGTCATTGTCACAATTAAAAAATTAGCAACGTGAACAAAAATGCTTGATAATTTTACCTATATATCCTTTACTTTATAGTGTCGATAGATATTATCATAAGGTTTTGCACATGCTTGTGACTGATCTATTAGTACACAATTCAATAACACGAACCTTGTTTCTTCTTCTTCTTCTTCTTTTTTAATGGATATGTAATGGGCATATGACTACATCCACCTGACATGATTGAACTTCAATATGTCAGGGCTCACCCACACTTTTCCTGTAAAAAAACAGGTAAACGCTCACGTTAGTTGAGCACTCATAAACTGAATTCAATATATTGCATGTACATTACATAACTAAAATTGCATCAATGAGACTGATCCTTTCTTTTTTTAAGAGATACCTGATCAACCATCAGTAGTTGGTGCTTTACTTTTAAGCAAATCCAATGACCCTTAAAACGACCCAATTCCCCCTTTAAAACGGTTGTTTGGAATCAGTCCCGAGTATTACATTGTCCCGAGTATTACATAGAAAATCTTAAAACAAATACTTATTACCTTGACAGCGGGTTGGACTCTTTAATTTCAGAAAAATTAGGTAGATGGGTATAAATTGCACCCATTATGCATGTGGCTCACGTCCACAACTCTTGCAGGCATACGTTAATACCAACCGCAGAATGAAGCTCATACCTAGTTAACGAAACAACATCATCAGAACAAACCTTCCGAATAATCCCGAGAAGCCATTCAATCTGCTAATACAATAAAGCAAATCACTTATATTAAAATAAATTTTGGGAACCTCATTTATGATCCAGCAGGTACAAAGAACAAATGACTCTTTTCAAAAAATTCTGCTTAAAGACATGTAATCTACTATTTCATGAGATAAAAACCATTTTTATACCAAGAAATTATTTACCTCGAGTGGACTGTTCAAAAAAAAAAAAAAAAAAAACTTCCACGCGATTGAATTCGCAAACCCCCTCCTTGCACCACCCCCTATGGAATCCATGTCTTGGCATATTAATCATTTCTTGTCCACCACCGCGGCTGTCATCATAGCACATGCCCACCACCGTGGCTGTCATGATAGCAAGGCATATTACTTGGAAAACCTGGGCCTGTGCATGTACTGTTCAAGCATTAGGCTTCTGATATGGCATTTAAACTGAACCACACGAATGATAATATATAAAATAAGAATCAACCGTCTGAAAGTAGGAAAAGTCTTTAGTTGTGCCATTTTACTTTCATTTATTTCGCTCAGACAAAGTTAAAACTCAGTATAAACCTGACATTCACATTTTGACTTTCACACTGCTGTAGCAAAAGTAACAGGACAATATGACAACTTCAACTCAAAAATATAAGCTCCCATATAAAGAATTCAAATATTTATACCTGAAGAGGCAAGAATTTCCGCACGTCGCTCACTGGCTTGAACCGCAAAACTTATTGCCAATAACTTCTCCACCGTATCCAGAACTTCTCGAACCTACTTATGCGTACCTATATGTATATCCTACATAAATAATCAGATAACCATTGTGAAAAAAGCAATCCAACATATCTAAATCTACATAAAATATACCCCAGATAAAACAACAGGTGAATCATTTACATAATCAAAAGTTACAATTAACCCAAAGACCAATTAATTAAAAACTACAAAAGTTTTTAAACATCAGACATAAACAATTCACAAATCCAAACACATACACATATGCAAAAACATACAAAGATTACCGTAACTCAATTATCAAGCTTCCAAATTTAATAAATCCCACACCACAGTTGACCGGAAAAGTAAATAAAAACAAACCTGTTTGGAACTTAATTTCAATCTGACCCTAGTTATTAAATTTTGTTTTCAATCTGAACAATGTATAAGCAGATACAGAACAGACAACCGACTATGATCATTACCGAGCCCTTGATATTGTCTACACGACTTACATGGATTGCAGTTTCTTGCTGATAGGTGTGTTTTGGTTTGTATCGACATGTGAAGCAACTGCTCTACTGACCGACAACCGTCACCATGGCACCTGCACAAACACACCCACATTCCCATAAAACTCATACAAACTAAACACAAAAACAGTCGCATTTAATAATTGAACATTCGAAAGTGGTGTGATGAATGATGAGTGTCTATATACTCATCATTTTTGTACCATCTAAACTGCAAAATCATCTGAAAACACTCAATAATGCATCAAAATGATGAAAATATCACAAATCAGTGTTTTATGTGTTTTAAATGCAAAAATATCAAAATCAGATGAAAAATGATTCAAGTTTGCAAAATTGGCAGTTTTAGTCCCCCAAGTTTCAAAAGTTGTCAAAAACAGTCCCTGGTAAATCAAAATGTGGAATTTTATCATTCAAGGTCCCTGAAATATTCTAAGTTGTTAAAAATGGTCCTTGAATGATTCTTTGGTCAAATGGCAGAAAAGGTCCCTAAACTTTGAAAAATGTCAAAATTAGTCCTTGGATATTTTAAAATGGAAAATGATCAAATTTTATCCTTGTACTATCAAAGTTTGTCAAGTTTGGTCCTTTTGATATCTTTGGAAAATGGGCAAGTTCAGTCCTCAAGTTTGGTGGAATTACATTTTTGGTCCTTGTATACTTGCTAATCCAAACCGGATCCTATATCACAAGCCCAATCCAAATCCCTTAACTGTTGGCCCATCTTGCATATCAAGCCCAATGCCTTGAACCCTTGACCCCTTGAACCATGACCCTCTTGACCCTTGAACCCCCCCTCGTTATTAATATACCGGTCAAATAAGTCAAACCCAGGAACACTGTTCCTCTCCCTCACAGAAAGCGCGCCAAACCAGAAACCATGGTGGTTTCCATGATTTGCTCCATCCCCCCACCTTACCTTGTCCCCCTCCACCTTCACTAACACCCAAAGATCTTTAATTGATTCAAACCACCCTATTAATATCAAAAACCTGCTAATAGACTTTTTGGCGCCAAAACTACACTTGGACGGATATGATGATATTTGAAGATCCAATGGCTCAGATTGAGTGGGAAAGTTTCAGAGGTCAGCAAGAAGTCCAAAAAGTTGATTATAAAGGGAAGAGAAGCAATGGGAGAAGGTATCTAGCATAATTTAGTTCACTTAATGTCGTTTTAGCTTATTTTTAAATTCCAGTGTATCTTTAATCTTTCAAACTCTGTATTTCAAGTCTTTAATGTATAATTGAGCTTTTGTTGACATCAATTTCAGTTTTAAGCTTCATTTTCAAGTTTGTGCAATTTCAAGTTAAAATCTCATATGATTCGAATGTTGTTTTTATTTGTTGTTTTGGACTGAAATAGACCATGTAAGCTCCTATATAGCTTCTAAAAGCTATTAGAGACTTTAAAAATCAGTTTAGAAGCAAAAACACAAAAATACCAAAAATACAAATAAATTAGCTAAAAATAAAAAACCCATGGTGAAGAAGATCAAGAAGCTGGAGCAGGGTAGATTGTGGATGGCCTTGGTTTTGTGCTTCTTGGGAAGCTATAGGAAGTTGTTTCAGTCCTTGGTTCTCAATTTTGAGCTTGGAAGCCATTTGTAAGCTTTTTGCTCATTTTTGGCATTTCACTGTTGTAGTTATTTCATAGTTTAAATCTTTGTGTTTTAGTGTTAATTAGTTATAGTTAAGGATAATTAACCATTAAAAATAATCACTTGTTCTTTTAAATTTGTATTTAGTAAAAATCTCATTTGGACAGTTAAATTAGTATAATCATCATTCTTGTGTTTCATGTTGTTAGTACTGTTGGTTCATGTTTATTTAGTCTTATTTAATGATATTATAAGGTCTGTAATCAGTCTCATGGTTTTAAATTGTGTTTAGCTTTGAAAATCATCAAAACAGTCTTTTGAAAAGGTGTTTGGATTCATTGTGTTTACTGTCTTAAAGGTTGTTTGAGTGGTTGCTTGTTATTGTTTTGTATCACACTTGGTCTAATTAACTCAAAGAAACCAAGAAACACAGTCCTTGTTTAAGCAAAAGTCAAAATCTCATTTGATCACATCTTTCTTATTCACTGTTGGATTTTTATGATCCATAATTTTGTTTTTGTGTTCATAAGTTGTAATTTTTGATCAAACCAGTCTTAATCCACCTTAAAACAACATAATCAGTGCTTAGGATCAGCTTAAAGTTCATATAAGTCAACTTCTTTGGTTTTCTTAAAAAGTCAAATTTGCATTTGGTCGTTTTTGAATTAAATAGACAATTTTAGTGTGAGTTTAATATTGAGTTTTAGCTTAAAAGCTTTTGGGTTATTAAAGTTTAGTTGCTAAACTTAATTAGAAAAATACTAGTTCATTGTTAATCAGCTTGTTAAGTGCTTTTTATCTAGCTTATTTTGAGTACCTGTTCTGAAAAAGTGCCCTGTGCACCAGTTTTACAAGCTCAATCAAAAGCTCACACCGAGCTTAATTGTTGGTCAAATCCTGTATAACTTGGTTCTTTGGAAAGCTGGCCTAGCCATCTTGAGGTCCCAAGCTTAAAATTCCATTTTGTAGCTTGTTTGCTAGGGCTGCAAGTGGCTTGTTGTTCTGTCCATTTCTTAGTTTTATACAAGTGCTTATCTGCTTATTTCAGCTTATTAGTATGGCTCTCTGTGTATTCTAGCTTAATTTGAGTAGCACTAGCTTATTTGCATCTTATTTCACTTTTGTTTTCAGCTTACAAGCTTGTTTGAGCTTAATTCATCATAATAAGCTCATTAAGCATACTGTTGTGATCATAAGCCCACAAATAGCTTATTTTCAGTTTGTAAAATTTTTGTCTTTGTAAAAGTTTCTTATTTTGAGTAGTTAAGTAGTTTTGAAAAAGAAAATCCAGAAAAACATCAATTTAAATATGGTGATAGCATTTATTTAATAGGAATTAGCTTTTTGATTTTTCTTTTCAGCTTATTATTAAGCAAATCTAGTTTTCATATTTTTTTTAGTTTTCTGTCATCTTAAGTTATTTTTAGAAAAAGTTTCATAATTTTCCTAATCTGTTTAGTATTTATTATAATTTTAAATAGTTAAAAGTATTAAATAATTAGTAATAAATAATTAAAAAGCATAAAAAAATATTTTTTCAGTTTTAAAATTAGTTTTATAATATTCTAGATTTTTCTAAGTTAAAATTTTATTTTTCCAGGTTAATTTTATATTTTCTAGTATTTAAGTGTATTTTAAATAGTAATTAATTAATAATAAATAGATATAAATTGTAAAAAATATTTTTTTCAGTTTTAAAATAAGTTTTATATTATTTTAGATTTTTCCAAATCATAATTTTATTTTTCTAGCCTTATTTCATATTTTCTCCTATTTTAGAGTATTATTAAATAGTTTAAAATAGTTTTTAATTAATAATAATTAAATAAATAGTTGTAAAAATAATTTTCTTTTTCTAATAATTTTCTTTTATTTTTAGGATTTCAAAAATGTCATTTTCATATTTTTAGGTCTTTTATTTCTTAGATCTCATTTTTATTTTGTACGTTTACGTAGTTTTTTAAACGTACTTATTTACGTTTGTTTTATCTGATTGTTGTGCTTTCCAATTCTGTTTCCAATTCCATTCCAGTCAATCAGTAGAGTAATAATTAATCCAAATCTTTACTGATCACTATCCTTAGTGATCATTCTATCATCTGATCAAGTTTTAAAACACCATTGGGTCTCCGTGGGACTTAACGACCCGGGAATCCACTGTATTCTCCTGATCTTCATTGCATTTGGTTCCAGGCTGTTTTAAGTTTGTTACGGTTGGCCATTCACAAGTGGTCAGCTTGTGTGATTAAACTTGACTGTCTGGAGCCCAATCAGATGCACAGCGGAATAGAATAACACAATCAACATTCCTAATAAGGTTTTATTTATTAATTAAAACAAAGAAACTAATAACTACTAATACTACTACTACGCTCTATGCGTTTGATCAGACTCTCATTGGGCGATGTCTGCTATGAAATAAAATAAAAAGATGCCTGTAACCTAGACGCCTTCCCTCTTTATATACTAGAGGGAGGTTACAAAAACCCTAATCTTAGCTTACTAGAAAAGCTAAGCTAACTATTACATAATAGGCCCTCATTGTTTCTTCTTTTTTCATTCTTGCTTGTGGTTTTGTAATCTGCAATTCCCAACAATCTTCCCATAAACTGGAATTTGACTATGTTAAGTTCCAGTTTCCTGATATTACAAAACAACCTGTATGAAGAAACAATGCTAAAACATGTCATCACAAATAGTAAGCTGCACAGCAACAATCTTCTTCCCCTTTTTGCAAAAAGGGGTCTTGTGCAACTTGTAGACGCTTCCCCTTAAGTGATGCATGTAGATGGTAAGTATATAAACAATATGCTTCCCCTTAAAAATATACTAACCATCTGCTTGAATCATGAACTCAGTAGCATAGACCATTTCTTCCTTCAGTGAGAAAAAGACATCATAAAATGTCTTTGAATAATTCTTGTAGTCAATATATGCATGGCGATTACATGCAATGGCCGATAGTCTCAGTGAGCTCAGACGGATCAACCAGAAACCACTCAATGCTTATGATTATTCTATTTTAATAATCATATCATGAACTGTATGATATCATATGCCCCCCAAAATATTTGTAAAGAGCGTGTAACTGTTCCAATCAAGAATTATATCATGCACTGAATCTCCAAAACAAACCATACACATCTTCATTGTTCAAAATCCAAGGGCGTCTTCGGACCTAAAATACTATACCAGCATAAACCAACCCGCAGCAACCGAAACTATACTATCAGCAGAAACTGATCAGCAGAAAAAAAAATTTTGTTTAACTAAAAAGCACAGCAACAGAATCCGACCAGCAGCAACACGATCAGCAGGAATCGATCAGCAGAAACCAAATAATCTACCAGCAGGAGCCGTCACGAATCAAAATATGCAACCAGTAGGAACATCAAATCAAGCCGAAAATATGTTAATTACTAGGGTTCATCGTTGAATAAAAATTCAACTCACCAAGATTAGTAAAACATTAGAAGACCAGCACAAACTGTCAAGACCAGAATTAGCATGTACAACAATTGATCATGAACAGTATAAATGTTATCCGACCAGAATTAAGTTCCCACATTGCCAATATTATAATATTCGAACAGTACCAATCAACCTGCTGTCTCCCTCTTGGTCACACGATCAGTACAAATGGAGATTAGCACCAATATATCAGTAGTACGTATACATGAAAGTCCCATGTGATGCATATTAAAATATTCGACCAAAAATCATCATCCCATGATATCATGATCCATATGGTCCACCGTCCAATCATCCAACTAGTAAGTTCCATCGTAGGTCCCCTGTCCAAGTAATATACATCGTGGGTCCTAAAATGTGTACAAGCCACATGACCAGCTTTGATTTCCAAGAATCAATATTCAATTATAATAAAGGCCCCACGCGAATCCAATGAAAAACGAGACCAGAATGAAACCAATATACACAAGTATTATATAGCGAATCTAATATCACGAGAGACCTGCATCACTAGACTTAGGTGGTGTTTGTTTTTTAAAAGGGTCTGAATCTGAATCTGAACTGCACGTCTGAATCTGAATCTGATGCGTAAATGTCTGAATCTGAACGCATCTGAACGAAGAAAAAAAACACATGTTTGAACGGGATTTTTTTTCTTTTTTTTTTTTTTGTTATTTTGTGTCTACAAGAAGCATTCAGACGCGTTAAGACACCCCTCTCAGGTCTTGACAGATTCAGACATTTTTTCCGTTCAGACGCCGTTCAGACGTCTGAACGGAAAAAAAAAAACAAACGGTCTGAATGGCAAAATGTCTGACCGATTCAGACATTTTGCCCGTTCAGACGCTGTTAAGAGGCAAAAAAAAAACAAACAGAACCTTACTTTACAAAATCATGTACAATCAAATCCACGTGAACCATCAGTAGCAATGAGATAGCCACGTGAGCCAATCAGCAGCAACAATAATATAAATACCTCACGTGACCACTATCAATATCCATTTCATGGGTCCCAATATGAAAAACACGCCCAATAATTTGACAATACAAATTAAAGTGGGGATCAGCGTCATCCAGCGAGATCAGTATCAATAATAAATCAATCAATTAAAATATAGAATGACCTCACCGACCAAATCAATAACCATAATCGAACCAATCAAAGACAAGACAACCATAACAAACATGCGCCTTATCTCAGCGAATCCCATCATTTGCGTGAGATTAATCGTACGAGGCCCACAATATTCGACCAATATATTTCATCAATAACATATTTACACCAATACCAACATATGTGATTAATTAAATTGATGACAACATATACCTGGTCAACTGTTCCATGATCTCAGAATTAATCTGCTGCTTCTGTCCGACAACAGTAAAACCCAGTAGATCGGCTTTCTGCCTTCCGCCTCTTTCAAATCTGCTGCTAAAGATGAATTAGGGTATAAACCCTAATTACAGAAAAACCTTATAAACCCTAGATCGAGAGCCACGAGGCTCTGAAACCAATTGTAGAAACCAAGATCCGGACTCAACTAGGGTATGAGTAACATTGATTGATTGGATGCACAGCGGAATAGAATAGCACAATCAACATTACTAATAAGGTTTTCTTTATTAATTAAAACAAAGAAACTAATAACTACTAATACTACTACTACGCTCTATGCGTTTGATCAGACTCTCATTGGGAAATGTCTGCTATGAAATAAAATGAAAAGATGCCTGTAACCTAGACGCCTTCCCTCTTTATATACTAGAGGGAGGTTACAAAAACCCTAATCTTAGCTTACTAGAAAAGCTAAGCTAACTATTACATAATAGGCCCTCATTGTTTCTTCTTTCTTCATTCTTGCTTGTGGTTTTGTAATCTGCAATTCCCAACAATACAAGGAGGTACTGTTACTTTTGGAGGAGGAGATGGTAAAATTACAGGGAAGGGCACTATTAGAACTGCTCAGCTGGACTTTGAGAATGTGTATTATGTGGAAGCATTGAGGAATTTGAATCTATTTTCTGTGTCCCAAATTTGTGACAAGAAAAATTATGTGTTGTTCACTGATACTGAATGTCTTGTTCTCTCCAAAGATTTCCAGATACTTAATGATAGTCAAGTTGTTCTGAAGGTACCAAGGAAACACAATCTTTATACATTCAATCTCAATGAAGTTCAGCCTGCTGGTGACTTAGCTTGTTTAGTGGCAAAATCATCCTTGGATGAATCTAATAAATGGCATAGGAGGATGGCTCATGTGAATTTCAAAACAATAAACAAGCTAGCTAAACTTGGGTTAGTTCATGGACTGCCTTCCAAGGTCTTTACTAATGAGCACAACTGTGTGGCTTGTAACAAGGGAAAGCAACACAAGGCTTCCTATAAGTCTATTACTGTTGTCAACACTATCTCTGAGCCCTTGCAGCTTCTTCATATGGATCTTTTTGGTCCTACATCTATTAGAAGCATTGATCACAAGTACTATTGTTTGGTGATTACTGATGGTTATAGTAGATATAGCTGGGCATTCTTTTTGGGGACTAAAGATGAAACATTCCAGATTCTTCAAGATTTTATTGCTTTGGTTGAGAATCAGTTGAACAAGAAGGTCAAAGCAATTAGGTGTGATAATGGGACAGAGTTCAAGAATGCCAAATTGATAGAGCTCTGTGCTACAAAGGGGATAAAAAGGGATTATAGCACTGCCAGGACTCCACAACAAAATGGAGTTGCTGAAAGGAAAAATAGAACCCTGATTGAAGCAGCAAGATCTATGCTTGCTGATTCTAAGTTACCTACCATGTTTTGGACTGAAGCAGTTAGCACTGCTTGTTATGTTTTGAACAGGGTCTTGATAAATAATCCTCACAAAAGGACACCTTATGAACTTCTGTCTGGCAAGATTCCTACCATTAGCCATCTTAAGCCTTTTGGTTGTCATGTCACCATCCTTAACACTAGTGATCATTTGGGCAAGTTTGATGGGAAAGCTGATGAGGGATTTGTAGTAGGCTATTCAGCTCATAGTAAAGCTTACAGAGTTTATAACATCTCCACAAAGAAGGTTGAAGAGACACTGAATCTGAGGTTTATGGAGGACAAGCCAAATGTTCAGGGAACTGGTCAAGAATGGTACTTTGATCTTGACTATTTAACTGACCATTTAGGTTATACTCGATTTAAATCTAACCTTTCTGCAGAACCACAAGATGCTCAATCTAACATTGCAGGTTCCTCAGACGATGAGTCAGATCCAGAGTGTGATGAACAACTTATACTTGTTCTATCCTTTCATTCTAACCATTTTTCAGGTACCAAGGACACAGCTGCTTCTGATGTTACTTCAAGTGATCTAGGCTATGCAGAAGAGCTTGTGAAGTTTCAACGCCAAGAGCATAATGCAAAAGATGATGCTGAAAAGTTTGGTTATGAATTCTCCAAAGATAAAGAGGAACTCTTAAGGCAGGCTACTATTGAAGCCCGCGGGAATTTTGATGTTGCTGGAAGTGTACCTGTTTTTGTTGGTAATGTGGCTGATCCTCCTGATAATGGGTCAGTTGTTGCTGATGTTGATGTTGCTGTTTGTGTTCCAATTTCCTCTGATAGTGAAGTTATTCCTGCTGTTACCTCAAATACTCCATCTGCTGACTGTTTGGGTTTTGAAGACACTCCTACCAGATTTCCAAGTCCATCTGACTTAGCAAATTCACAACATTCCAGCTCTGAATTGGATGGCATTCATCATGTGTCAAAAACTGGAATTTTTGACTCTTCTTCTTATGATGATGACTTTGGTCCCACTCTTACTAATCTGGCCACTTCAGTTGATGTTAGTCCAAATGTCAATAAGAGGATTAACACAGTTCATCCAAAATCCTTAATCATTGGTGATCCTACTTCTTATGTGCAAACTAGAAGCACGGTCAAGAAGACAAAGTTTGGTGAATCTGCTTTTATCAGCTACATTCAGGATCAACATAGGAACAATCATATAGACTATCATCATTGTCTCTTTGCTTGTTTCCTATCTCAGGTTGAACCTACTAGTGTTGCACAGGCACTGGGAGATGAGGATTGGGTAGCTGCAATGCAAGAGAAGATGCAACAATTTCTGAATCAAAATGTGTGGGAACTTGTTCAGTTGCCTCCTGGTAAGTATGCTATTGGAACTAAGTGGATTCTCAAATGTAAAAGAGATGCAAGGGGAATTGTGGTTAGGAACAAGGCTAGGTTGGTTGCTCAGGGTCACAGACAAGAAGAGGGTATTGATTATGATGAGGTTTTTGCTCTTGTTGCAAGAGTAGAGGCCATCAGACTATTCTTGGCATTTTCCTCCTACATGGGCTTCATGGTCTATCAGATGTGATGTGAAAAGTGCATTTTTATATGGTGAAATTGAGGAAGAAGTGTATGTCACTCAGCCCAATGGATTTGTAGATCCACACAATCCAGACATGGTCTACAAAGTGGTTAAAGCACTCTATGGACTTCATCAGGCACCTAGAGCATGGTATGTTAGGCTTTCTTCATTCCTGCTGAAACATGGATATAGGAGAGGTGCTATTGATAAGACTCTCTTTATCAAGAAGAGCACCAAGGATATCATTCTTGTGCAAGTATATGTGGATGACATCATCTTTGGTTCTACCAAAGAAGCTTGGTGCAGGGAATTTGAGGAGTTAATGAAAAGTGAGTTTGAGATGAGTGCCATGGGTGAGCTTACTTTCTTTTTGGGCTTACAAGTGCAGCAGAAATCAGATGGCATTTTCATTCATCAAGAGAAGTATGTGCATGACATCCTCAAGAAGTTTGACATGGAACTTGTTAGGACTGCTACTACACCCTATGAGGCTCCTAAGGCTAAGTACAATAATGACCCCGATCCTGCTGTTAATGTGCGTCTCTACAGATCAATGATTGGTTCTCTCATGTATTTGACTGCCTTTAGGCCTGACATCATGTTTGCAGTCAATGCTTGTTCTAGGCATCAAGTCACACCTTTGACTTCCCATTTGACAGCAGTCAAGAAGATTTTCAAGTATCTCAAAGGCCAACCCAAATTGGGTCTTTGGTATCCTAGAGAATCTCCATTTGCGTTGGAAGCTTATAGTGATAGGGATTATGCTGGTGCTAATTTTGATCGCAAATCTACTACTGGGGTTGTCAGTTCTTGGGAAGGAGATTGATTTCTTGGCAATGCAAGAAGCAGACCATAGTGGCTACATCTTCTATTGAAGCTGAATATGTTGTTGCTGCTAGTTGTTGTGGTCAGGTACTTTGGATACAAAACCAATTATTGGATTATGGGTTCAATTTTATGAACACTAAAATCTTTATAGATAACTAAAGTACAATCTGTATTGTCAAAAATCATGTTTTTCATCAAAGAACTAAGCACATAGAAATTAGACACCACTTTATCAGAGATGCTAATGAAAAACACCTTATTCAAGTGGTTAAAATTCATACAGATGAAAATGTTGCTGATTTGTTAACAAAAGCTTTTAATGGTCCCAGATTTCAATATTTGGTTGTCCATATTGGCTTGATCAACCCCTGATTGTTGTGATTGAGGGGAGGATTGTGCCTAAGGGGAGGATTCTGGTTTAAGAGGGAGGTTACAAAAACCTTAATCTTAGCTTACTAGAAAAGCTAAGCTAACTATTACATAATAGGCCCTCATTGTTTCTTCTTTCTTTATTCTTGCTTGTGGTTTTGTAATCTGCAATTCTCAACAATATATATATATATATATATATATATATATATATATATATATATATATATATATATATATATATATATACAAAACCCGATTTCTAGTTCCGGACGAAAAGTATTTTCGGGTCTAAATATTATGTTTTGAATTAATTATACTACAAGAAAAAGGCTTTTAGCAATCTTTTTAGCGACATTTATAGCGATATATTAAAGTCAAGCGACTTTAATGGTAAGTCGCTATAAATGAGTCGATGATTTTTGCGATGTGTAAAACATGTCACTAAAACTAGCGATAGTAATAACGACTTTTCATAGAGGTGGAAAACAAATGGGCAACAAGTTGCGCCGCTGGGCTTTTTTGAATTGCAAAAAGAATAACAACGTGATAAATATAGTCAACTCGAACATGCTAATAACAATTGTTGTGGTATATGTATTTATTTTGTCTTATCTATTTGTGGCATGAAAAATCAACAGAAGACAACCTCTTTTATCATACTTCGTTTAAACTAGTGTAATTATAGTTGTTTAAAATCCCTTTTTTTGTCTCAATAATATAAAATCCCACGTTTTGTCTCAATGTATTGTTAGTTCCACGCTTTGTTTTGATAAATATTTCTTGAAACACGAATAAATTTATATGTATGTAACAACTATTTAAAACATATAAAATATTGCAGCACATATTTGACAAAATCGAATCGGGCCAATGGTTGTAAGAGTTTAGTATCCAAATTTTAGATGAAGAAATTACGCAAAAGGTGTTGATATGCATATCATTTTATTTGATAAATATATCATTTTATACAAGCTATATAGCACATCATACAACACTGTAATGCACAAAATCTAATATATATACATCAAAATGTAATATATATGCATCAAAAAGAGTGGTGTATGTATCAACCCCTTTATCCAAAACTCGTCACAACTAATGATCAAATAACAAATATCATGAAGAAAAGAAAAATATGTATTAACCTAACACACGTACTTGTACTAATATATTTGTTTGACAAATGGACCTCTTACCTTACGGTATATCTATAGGATTGCGTGGGAAACAAATTAAGCATAAAAAATGAACACCAAAAATTATTGAAAAAAAAAAATCCCGTGTTTATAAGAGATAATATTATGTCTCAATTAATTTTAGTTTTATTTATATTTAAACAAATTTTTGAAAAAACGGTTATCTAATAAACAGTCTTTTTTTCATCTTTTACAAAAAGTTTTATACCGTACTATTTACATATATAAGATGTTTTAATCTACTGTACGTTCGAGTCTTGTTAGCCTTTTCTTTTCCTTCATTTTTATTTTAACAATATAAAAGATACCAAATATCCATATTACTAAGATTTAAGGACAAAAGATTATTTACATAATCTCCACCCTTCATTTTTATTTGATCTAATGAATGAGATTAATCCCAACAATTTAAAAAACCCACTTTCATCATTTTTTTTCAAATATTAATATCTTTCAAACCGTTAATCTTTAAGCGAAAAAAAATATATCATTGCGACGAGCATTTAATTATCTTTTTATAGATAGGCACTTTGATATACTTTCGACAAAATTTTTTTTTGTATTTTTCACTTTTTTTTTAAGTTTTTTCGTTTTTTTACGTTACTGAAATTTGCATTAAAAATCATATATGATAAAACACTAATTTGAATATCACATGTGATATTAGTGTAATATCATATATGATATGTAATATCACATGTGATATTAGTGTAATATCACATATGATATTACATATCATATATGATTTAACACTAATATCACATGTGATATTCAATTTAGTGTTTTATCATATATGATTTTTTTCATGCAAATTTCAGTAACATAAAAAAACGTGAAAAAAAGGAAAAAAAATAACAAAAAAACGTGAAAAAAACGAATTTTTTTTCTTTTTTCGAAAGTATATCAAAGTGCCCGTCTATAGAAAGATAATTAAATGCTCGTCGCGATGGTGTAAATATTTTCACTTAACAATTAACGGTTTAAGAGATATTTAAATTATAAAAACTAGGTGAAATAATAAAATGCTTTTAATCTCAGCCATTGATTTTTTTTAGATGGATAGCGAAGATGAGTCCCTTAGTATGTGAGAAAATTTTGATATGTAAAATAACTCTCCTCATATTCTTAAAAGTTAAAACTTAATAACTTTAAAAAAGAAGAAAAGTTCAATTATACAGTAATATACCCTTTGATTAAATTTGATAACAACATTCATTATTAAATTAACAGTTTAAATATCTTTTAATAATCAAACTGTTATTTTTTATAGTTTTTAACTCATATGCTTTTTTTTCATATAATGACTACAAACTGAACTTATAAGTATTGCATCAAGAGTTACACCACAACCACAACTTCGCAAGTAAAATTTTTTGCCGCTATATTATGTTGCTATGCGCGGATATTCGTCTAGATATGATATAGTAGTAACTCATTTCAGATAAGATTTCGTCCATCACTTCTTTAAAACATGATTTTTGCCTCCGGTCACCTATCCTTTTGAGCTCGTTTATTCGTGGGTGATC